>PKMM01017362.1:126329-271185 GCA_002933915.1 Eutrema heterophyllum | reverse complement strand
CGAATATATATATAATATTTAAATCATATTCAATTTCACTCTAAGAAAATCAAATATTAAAAGTATTTAGTAAAAAACGAGCTATAATTCTTTTAGCTTAATTACTAAATCGGTCAATATAACCATGATTAAATACAAATCACACATCGTTGATTGATATTTTAATATTTATGCAAATAGTAATATGGTAAATTTATTAAAACCTAATTTATGCATTACTGTTTTCTTTCTCATACGCAATCCGAGATAATTGTGGTTATGGTTTTAATTAATTAATTTTTTTAGAAAGAAATATCTTTTTGTGACTTTCTGAGTTCTCTTTTCACTATGATATAAACGAGTCCTCCTCTCCAGTTCCCTTTCACAAATGCAATGCTCTTTTTCACCTCTTTCCAAGACACCCAACTCACATTCGTTGATTAATGAGAACCTATCTCAGTATTCCTCATTGATTCATAGGATATTGAGTTGTTTCCATGTGGAATGTCAACCTTATAGAAATCTGAAGGGAGCAATATATCATATTCGATGGTCGGGAGCATGGCCAAATTTTTGGACGGTGAAGGAGTAGTAAGCATTTACACGCGAACACTAATGGGATATGATACATACGATACAAAAATACGCTTCACCCACCATCGTATAGAAGAACCTAAACCCAAGAAAATGTTCTCACGTCTATTTCATATTACTTTCACCAGTATCACAAATTGTCAAAGCCAAATCTATACTCCTATGGATGTTTGACGACGGGTGCTCTTCCTGATCCATGAATTGAAGATCAAAGTTTCAATGAGAGCTCGGGTTCATAGAAAACAATATACGCCTAAAGTGATCCTTAAACGTATTTGAGTTATAGTATAATTAAAATAAAATGAAACAACATTTAAATATTGAATAGATAAAACAACATAAAATAGACATACAATATAAAGGTATTTATGACGGGAAGGTATTATTTGAAGGAAATAGAAATGGTTATTATGGTTATTGGGTGCATAAATAAAACAAAAGGCATTTAAATAAAATTATGGTTGATAATTGTTTTAAGATAACGGAGGTATCTCTTTAGTATAACCAATGATTTCTTAAGCCATAGATGGTCCAACGGATGTTGATGCACCAGCAGCTCCATAACCATCACACATCTCTTGATCTTCTTTCTTCTCAGACACTTTATTCACTATTTTTGCTCATTACCAGGTTGCGTAGAGTGTATTTCATTAGAAATAGGAAGACGAGAGTATTGTGGCTCTTTATCGGATCCCACTATTGCCGAGAGCTCATTTACTGCATAAGTGGTTTCTTATTCTAATTTTTCAAGATACTTTTTGTGGTGTGACAACATACCGCAAAAACTATCTATAGGGTCGCGTACACTAAGATTTATTAAACAAAATCTACAAACATATCAGTGTCATAATGTATCTACCTAAAATGGTAATTTATACACTTAATTAAAAAATTCTTCTTGATTAAGATTAAATTATGATTGTTAAGATACTCATAACCGAATAACTTAAACAAAATAACAAATACGTAAATTATGAGTTTCTAAACTAAAATTGTATAGTAAGAACATGCTTCATATTCATGATTTCACCACAATAAAAGTGTGTTTTACATCATTTATTTTATATATTTGCATTAGTTATAAATGATGTAAGAAAATCTTACATCATTTAAATAAGTGACTATGAAATTGGTGATGCAAATATTTACATCAGTTGTGCAAATACTTTACATCAGTTGTGCAAATACTTTACATCAGTTTAAGCAATTGATGTAAATATTTGCATCGATTATTGTAATTGATGTTGAATTTTGTCGGTTGCAAATATTGATGTTAAATATTTGCATCAATCAATATAAATGATGTTAATGTTACATTATCATTTTCTATTTTAAAAATATATGTTTAATAATTGAATAATTTTAAATTAGTATTAACTTTTATAAATTACTGTAATATTAATTTATAAATTATTTCATAAGTAATTTAATTTTTTTTTATCTAGGATAACACGTAATCCTAGCTAAATATCTATCAAAATCCAAAGTCAATATTGGTTTTTGCCTTTTTGGTATCTTTTCATAAATTGTAGTTATTTATAAGAAACAAAACTTCTCACCTCCTCTTTTAGTTGTCGATGTGGGATAAACATCAAAAGTAATTAAAAGCATATTTAATTAATTGAAAATTTATTAGCATCATTTTTTTATTGATGTAATATTTGTATCATTTTTTAAATGATGTTAACAAAACAATGTAGATACATTGGTTACCTAATTG
Source organism: Eutrema heterophyllum (assembly GCA_002933915.1). Taxonomy (NCBI): domain Eukaryota; kingdom Viridiplantae; phylum Streptophyta; class Magnoliopsida; order Brassicales; family Brassicaceae; genus Eutrema; species Eutrema heterophyllum. The sequence continues at coordinate 268,892 of PKMM01017362.1, read as the reverse complement.
ATGTGCATTCATATTATTGTATCACTTATATTAAAGTGATCCAAATTAATAAAAATTTGTATCATTTATGATTGAATCGATGTTAAATTAACTAATAGTAAAATCAGTTATCATAACTGATGTTAAACTACATATTTCATATCAATTTCTAATATGTGATTCAAAATAATATCGTTTAATTTTGTGATATAAGTTAAGTGATGTAATACATACCTTTTTGTAGTGTTTTTTAAATATTTCTTTCATGATAAAGCTATTATTCTCACCAATATTTTGGAGGTTTCAAATGATTGATTGGGTTTCTTGTACAACATCACACACACACACACACACACATATATATATATATATATATATGTGTGTGTAAGCACAAAAAATATTTATCAAGTCTAACATCTAATGGAATGATCATTTTTTTATTTTACAAATAAGACTTCATAATTATTTATAAAACATAACTTGTGACATTTTTACAAACATAAAAATATAAAAACCTTATAATTGTTTTTTCCCTGAGTAACATATATTTGTGGTAACATCGTGGAACAATAATGTATGATTATGATTTTCAAAAATTCTACAAAATTTAATCTAATTTATTAATGAATATGGTTGTGGGAATATATTTGACTTAAAAATCACAAAAAATTATCAAATGAGAAATTTATAAAGAATTAATATATTGAATGTGATAACTCTATACCTCGAAAATCTTGAAAATTTTGATATCAAGAAAGAAAAGAAATACAGAAGATGCTATTGATGCCTAAAAATAGAACATGTTAGCCTTAAATTTATAGCTATGCCTCATACATGATTAATTAATAATGTTACCGACTTATGTAAGATAAAAATAAATCCCAAAAATATTAAAGTTTGACTGTACAAAATATTATATATTTGACTGCAATACTTCGTCGTTTTGGCAAGATAATCACACCATATGTCTTTTATTAATTTCTTATCCACTAAAAATATATTGTAGTTTTGTTTAGAATTGTTGTTTGTCTTGGATATATATATCTAATATTTAAATCATATTCAATCTCATTCTAAGAAAATCAAATATTAAAAATATTTAGTAAAAAAATGAGCTATAATTCTTTTAGCTTAATTACTAAATCGGTCAATATAACCATGATTAAATACAAATCACACATCGTTGATTGATATTTTAATATTTATGCAAATAGTAATATAGTAAGTTTACTAAAACCTAATTTATGCATTACTGTTTTCTTTCTCATACGCAATCCGAGAGAATTGTGGTTATGGTTTTAATTAAACAGATTTTTCGAGAAAGAAATATCTTTTTGTGACTTTCTGAGTTCTCTTCTCACTATGATATAAACGAGGCCTCCTCTCTAATTTCCTTTCACAAATGCAATGCCCTTTTTCACCTCTTTCCGAGATACCCAACTCACATTCGTTGATTAATAAGAACCTATCGTAGTATTCCTTATCGATTCATGGGTTATTCAGTTGTTTCCCATTGTATGTGGAATGTCAACCTTTTAGAAATCTGAAGGGAGCAATATATCATATTCGATGGTCGAGAGCATGGCCAAATTTGTGGATGGTGAAAGAGTAGAAGGCATTTATACACGAACACAGTTGGGATCCGATACGGACAATACAGAAATCCGCTTCACCCACCATCGTATAGAAGAAACTAAACCCATGAAAATGTTTTCACATCTATTTCATATTAGTCACACCAATATCGCAATAATTGTCAATGCCAAATAATATCTCCAAATATATACACTCCTATGGATGTTTGACGATTGGTGCTCTTCATGATCCATGAAGATCAAATTTTTAAAGAAAACTCGGGTTCATCTTGCGTTTTAAACCTTTCTAAATTTTGGGTGTTTGATTATTTTGTTTAAGGAAAAATGATACTCAGCTACACCAACTATTGAATTTTGCATTGTCACACATCCCAACTAATAAATTGTATGCGTAACTACACCAAGTAAGATATAATACATGGTGACATGCACCATCTATATAATTATGCATGGTGACATACATTTCTGTTAAATCTTGATTAAATGTCTTAAAAATCGTATTTTATGGGGTCGAAACACAATTTATACAAACTAATCTAACCCAATTATCCGAATTATAGAACTCGACCAGATCTCTAATTAATCCATATTGTCATTATCCTTAAAGCCATCACTCGTTCGATGGTTAACCTAATCAATTTACTAAACACTCGATCGATATTAAGATTTTCAGGTTTGTGTTTTGGTTGTAAAACTTTATCTATCGCTATTAGGATTTTTGAATTTTCAAGTTTGTGTTTTGGTTGTAAACTACTATCGGTATTAGGATTTTCAGACTTATGTTATTAAACAAGATTACTGTTTTTTGGTCATGTGTTATAATTAACGAGATTGTCTATATCTCATTATAGAATTCTTTGAAACTGTCAAATCTGCTTTGGATTAATTACAGATCGGGTCAATTTGGTTTAATTACAGATCAGGTCGGGTTCTGATTCGGGTAATTGGGTCAGATTAGTTTGTATAAATTGTGTTTTTATCTTATATAATACGATTTTTAAGATATTTAATTCAGATTTAATGGACGTCAAAAACAAAATTCAGATTTAACGGATATGTATGTCACCATGCATAATTAGATAGATGGTGTATGTCACTATGTATTTTATCTTAGTTGGTATAGTTACGCATGCAATTTATTAGTTGGGATGTGTGGCGATGCAAAGTTCAATAGTTGGTGTAGTTGGGTATCATTTTTTCTTTGTTTAATGAGAAAATTACTCAGAATAACACTAATCTGTCATGTAATTACTAGAATAACACCCTCAGAAATGAGTTGACTAGAATAACACAACTCTTTTGTTAAAAGACAGAAAACCCATTTTCAATCACTTATTTACACAAATGCCATTTTGATTTTGATTTTTTAAGAAAAAAATAAAAATATAAAACTCAAAAAAATCTCTCTTCTCTCCCTTAAATCTATTCAGACAAAAAAAAAAAAAAAATCTTGCCTCGGCTCATGTCCCAGTCGCCGTCAAGCTCGATTCTGCTGCAGTCGAGCCTCGCGACACTGCCGGAAACTCCAGGAAACGCCGCTGTCATCTGCCGAGCCACCGAGAGAGGTAAACACGCGAACCCTAAACCCTAGGTTCAGCCTCTGTCTAGGTTTCGATCTGGACAAACCCTAACTTAACTGCGCCCTTGACCCGTAGCCGCCGCAGCGCGCACCGCCCTAGCCGCCATAACCCGCCGCCGCACCGAACCCTAGCCTCCGCGTGGATTGATTCCACCAAGAGAGGTAACCGCAAGCCTTTAACCTTTTGATCTAGGTTGTGTTCTCGCTTGGATGTTGAACCGTGACTTTAACCAAAGGTTTTTAGCATTTCATTTTCTGAGCATATTCATCTTGTAAAACCCATATTTGGTTTATGCAGACGAACATGAACAGGTAACGAGACAAATAAGTCTGCGACAAGCAAATAAATATGTGACAAACAAATAAGTCTGCGGCAAACAAATAAGTCGCAGACTTATTGTGTATGTCGCAAACTTATTGTGTATGTCGCAGACTTATTTCCTTTGTTGCTGACTTGTTTCCTTTGTTGTTATTGTTGCAGACTTGTTTCATTTGTCGCAGACTTGTTGCAGACTTATTTCATTTGTCGCAGACTTGTTTCATTTGTTGCAGACTTTGTTGTTATTGTTGCAGATTTTTTTATCGCAGACTTGTTTTATTTGTTGCAGACTTGTTTTATTTGTTGCTGACTTGTTTCCTTTGTTGCTGACTTGTTTCCTTTGTTATTATTGTTGCAGACTTGTTGTAGACTTGTTTCATTTGTCGCAGACTTGTTTTATTTGTTGCAGACTTTGTTGTTATTGTTGCAGATTTGTTTATTGCAGACTTGTTTCATTTGTTGCAGACTTGTTTTATTTGTTGCAGACATGTTTCATTTGTCGCACACTTGTTTCCTTTGTTGCAGACTTGTTTCATTTGTTGCAGACTTGTTTTTAGATGTTTAAAACTCTAGCTCGAGTCGTCCTCTAAGCTCTGTTTTAATTTCTGTTTCGGTTTTCATTAAGTTACACTTTTAAACATTGAAATAAAATCACATTTTTGTTAGTTCCAAGTACATTTTTGATTAACCTAAGTACCTTTTCAAGACATGATTCTAATTCCCCTAATTTGATAAATTTGATCAAATCCCATCTATAAATTCGCATAGCTCGGAGAAAAAAAAAAATCCCTGGAAATAGAAATAGAAGGTCTTGCTGCACCGGAGATAGATGAAAAGACAAGCTCTAAAATGGTTAAGTAGCGGAGAACAAATAAGTCTGCGACAAATGACAAAGAGAAAACAAAATGTATTAGTGTACGACAAAGGAAAACAAAACTGCAACACACATAATAAGTCTGCGACAAAGGAAAACAAAAATGCAACAAAACAAATAAGTCTGCGACAAATGACAAAGGAAAAACAACAATAGAATTTGCAACATGATCGCCACGGAGAACGGGATCGGCGACGACGATGGAGAACGGCGGCGATGAAGAAATTTTTCGGGTTGCAGAAAAGGTTGACGGCGGCCGCACATAACCCTAATGGTGCAGTGGCATATTTTGTAAATTTAATATCTTTTACTGGCCTTATTAGGAAAATCAACTTACTCCTCGAAGTTCAAAATAAGTCTGCAACACATTCAATAAGTCTGCAATGAAAGTCTAGGACAAACAAATTCGTTACGTCTACAACACATTCAATAAGTCTGCATAACAAGTCTGCGACAAACAAAGTGTTATTCTAGTCAGAAAACAAGTCTGCAACACTGTCTAATAAGTCTGCAGTTTTTAATGCCACATAAGCAATTTACAAATAAGTCTGCGACGTTGAGCATCAAATCTGCGACATTGTAAATATATTTGCGACAAGCGATGTTATTTCAGTAAGACCTTTTAGGTGTCGCAGACTTAGTCTTTTTGTCACAGATTTTCCAAAAGTCTGCAACAAAACATTTAAGTCTGCAACAAATAGCTGCAGATTTTTTATAAGTCTGCAAATGAACTTAAGTCTGCGACAAAGGGAATAAATCTGCGTAATAAGTCTGCAACAAAGCACATTAAGTCTGCGTCGAAAAGTCTGCAACACGTAGATGTGCGCAAACTTAATAAGTCTGCAACATTGAAAAATAAATATGTATATTAAGTCTGCAGATCTGCGCAGATTTATTAAGTTTGCATAACAAGTCTACGCGGTGGCATTTTTGTAAATAACTAAAATTTTTGCCTACGTGGAAATAATTTCGTAATGGCAGTGTCGTAATAACGTTTTTCCCAGTAAATATATGTTAGTTTAGTGCTTAACCAATTTATATATGTTATTCTAGTTTTTTTCCAAACAATTGTTTTAATCTCTTCGAAAATGTAATCTTTCATGGCGTTTTATAATTTTCTTATGAAGCTATCTTACTAAGAATTTATGGTAGTTTATTCGCCTCATCTAGGCTCACCCTAACAGTGTTAACTAATTAAATAATTGTGTTCTTAAATAACGTGTCTGGTTGAAGTAGTTCTCAAAGATTCAGTTTTAGTAGTTGTGCAAGAGGCAATAATCATATGTAACAAATTAGCAAGATAATTTTTCAACGATTAATATGAAAATTGCTCCATGAGTAGTCTGATTCATGAAAAAATCTCAGCTTCTTTATTTCTTGCGGTGCTTAACTTATCTTATGAAATTGATTTTTGTTATTTGTTGGGTAGGAGATTTATTTATATAACTGTAATGTCATGCTCGACTCATCGTGAACTTTTTCTGTAAGAGAGTAAGTAGGAAAGTATAAGGCGCTAATCCTTCGGACAAAGATCGGGGATGAAATAGATCACCTCATCTTTGTTGCAGATTTTCAAACAATCAAGGAAGACAGATTTTGTGACAAAATACCAACCCATCTAGAATTTTTTTAAAAAAGGCATGAACAACATATGAATCTTTGTAAACTTCACATTTTGTTATTCTGTTTGGCACTAAGTAGTTGCTCCTTTTCAACTCTTTTAAAAAATTTCTCCTCCGAACGCTCCATTGATTAAGTCTCAAAATAATATTTTGTACATTTACAATATGAGTTTCAATTTCTGTGTATTGGTTCCAAGACTGTTTCATTTTCTATAAACGCATCTTCCATGCATATATAATAGTGATGAATATGAGAATATATAATGAAATTGACCAAAGCCTGTTTCATGTTCTTCTGTCTCATTCACTAGGCATGTTCCAAGATATATATTACTTTTGGCCATCTGATCTTCTTTGTTGAATTGAAACTGTGATATATGTTATTTGTTGTTTTTTCCTTTCAAAAGCCAGAAGGAACAAGTGATTATGTGCACCAACACAAGTAGTTTGGCAAATTTGTGTGTTTTCATTTTAAAATTTTGGTTTTGTTGTGCTCGATTAGCTTCTGATTACTCAAACAATGGTTTCCTTTTGGCTTCAAGCTCTATGCCTACCGTTAACAAACAATAGTTGAATAATTTCCTCAAAGTTATGTATTAGGGAGTTGGGCTCGGCAATTAGTATTGGACCTTATGACGGTTTGTATAGCTTGGCCGTCAAGTCCCTCTAGAGTTTTCTATACCTTGTATATATACGTTGTGTATGTCGTTAATATGAATACACACAATATTCACAAGTCTCTCTTAACTTTACATGGTATCAGAGCAGAAATTGTTCTGAGACCTAAATACCGTTCTTTTCTTTTGCTATCTCGAAGTTCGAGACCTAGCTCTCTTGTTTGTGTTCATCGTTCGAAGTTCGAACCAAGTTTAAGTCATGGTCGATGGTGATGAATCTTTCGTTACCAAGAGCTCACCTATGGATGATCGCAAGACTAAAGCGGTCACGCCCTACTCCTTGTATGGCTCGGACAATCCTGGTGCTCTAATTACATCGGTGATGTTAACCGGAGAACTACAATGAATGGTCGGGTGAGATGACCAACGCTCTTCGTACGAAACGGAAACTAGGTTTCGTTGAAGAAACCATACTGAAGCCACTAGCAAACGATCCTAATCTCGAGCTTTGGCTTTCGGTAAACTCCATGATTGTTGGGTGGATTCGCACATCAATTGAGCCGCGAGTCCGATCAACGGTGATGTTTATCACAGATTCTCACAAGTTGTGGAACAACCTTAAGAAGCGTTTCTATGTGGGAAACAAGGTGCGTGTACACCACTTGAAGGAGCAATCGATCGATTACTATGGACGTTTATCAAAGATGTGGGAGGAACTTGACATGTACAAGCCACTTCCTACCTGTACTTGTAGTGCTGCTCTTGAATATGAGAAGGAACGTGAGGAAGAAAAGATGCATCAGTTTGTGATGGGGTTGGATGAAGCTCGATTCGGTGGTATGTGCCAAGCTATCATCTCGTCTGATGCATCTACATATATTGGTGAGATTTGTGCTAAGGTGATTCGTAAGGAGCAACGTTTGAACTCCGCCAAGGAACGTGAATAGCAATAGAACACGGTGGGGTTTGTTGCAAAATGTGACATGAGTTTTTAACAAACAAGCGCTCTAGCTGGTTTGGGACAGCGAGATCGTGCATCTCAATGCACTCATTGCGGTCGCGGTGGTCACATTAAAGAGAACTGATGGCAGCTCGTTGGTTTTCCGTCTTGGTGGGAGGAGCGATCACAAAACAGAGGCGGTGGTAGAGGAAATAGAGGTGCTAGTCGTGGAGGCGGTCAAGGAGGACGTGGTGCTTACAACCGAGACCGCACCAAACCTTCTAGGATGCAAGCATCAAACGCCCATGCCACCACATCAAATTCATCCTCGTTTCCAGAATTCACACCAAAACAATGGAGAGCTCTTTCTCAGATGATTAACGAAAAGACGAATGCATCTTCTGATCGTCTCAATGGTAAGCCTCGCCATGGTGATCTGATTCTCGACACGGGAGCTTCTCATCACATGACGGAGGATTACTCTTTTCTCCAAAATATTTCGAGTATTCCTCCATGTCCAATTGGGTTTGCTGATGGGAATCGTACATTCGCAACACATACGGGTGTATTCCCTTTGACTGATCAGATTACTCTTGAGAATGTGTTGTTTGTGCCCAATCTCAATTGCTCGCTAATCTCTGTATCAAAGCTGCTCAAACAAACAAACTGCTTTGCTCTTCTAACCGATACGTTGTGTGTCTTACAGGATCGTTTCACTAGGACCCTGATTGGAGCAGGTGAGGAGCGAGATGGGGTTTATTATTTCAAGGACGTCATGGCTGCAAGGGTTCATCGTGTATCTAGTTCAGTTGTTAGCTCAGCTGATCAGTACTGTTGGCACCAGAGGCTTGGACTTCCATCGTTTTCAGTTTTAGCATCTTTACCTATGTTTTCGTCTTCGAATAAACATGCTGTCCCTAGTCCTTGTGACACCTGTTTTAGGGCAAAGCATACTAGAGAAGTTTTTTTTGGAAGTTTGAATAAATCAAAAGAGTGTTTGGCTTTGATTCATTGCGACGTCTGGGGTCCGTATCGTACTCGTGCCTCCAGTGGAGTTGTCTATTTCTTAACAATTGTTGACGATTACTCTCGTGCTGTGTGGACCTATTTACTTCTCGAGAAATAAGAGGTTCGTACTGTTCTTCAGAATTTATGTGCAATGACATCGAAATAGTTTGGTAAAGATGTAAAAGTCGTTCGAAGTGACAATGGCACATAATTTATGTGCATTTCTTGCTTCTTCCGTGACAATGGAGTCCTCCATCAAACCCCATGTGTTAGTACTCCGCAGCAGAATGGGCGTGTCGAACGCAAACACAGACATATCCTAAATGTGTCTCGTGCTTTATTGTTTCAAGGAGGCCTACCAATCAAGTATTGGGGCGAGGCTGTCATGACTGTTGCACATCTAATAAATCGTACTCCTACCAGTGTTCTCCAAGGTCGATCTCCTTATGAAGTTCTCTATGGCGAGAAACCTCAATACGATCAGCTTCGTGTATTTGGTAGTTTGTGTTACACACATATGCGTGCCAGAGATAAAGACAAATTTGGTCCGAGAAGTCGTCGTTGTGTTTTTGTTGGCTATCCCTCTGGTCAAAAAGGATGGAAATTTTTCGATTTGGATAAAGAGGAGTTTCTTGTTTCTCAAGATGTTGTATTTCATGAGACTGAGTTTCCCTTTAAGAGCTCCTCTCCGCCGGTTTCTTCCCCTCCACTGCCGGTCACGTCGTCTCAATTTAGCGATAACGACTGGTTCATTGAGCCGTTCTCCGCGCTCAACGACAGGAGGAGCTCGAAACTTCCTGCTCAGAATGACGAGGTTGATTCCGATGCGATGGATGCACCGGCTGACTTGCCAGCGTCAGTGGAATCTCCAAACTCTAATCCACCTGAAATTTTGAAGTCTCCAGTCGAGATTCCACCTGTCATTTTGGATTCTCTAGTCGAAACTCCACCTGCAAATTCGGATTCTCCCGTCGAGACTCCACCTGCAATTTCGGATTCTCCAGTCGAGACTCCACATGTAACAACGACGTAACCAACCGATGAGACTGGAGCTTTGGGACGAGGTCAGAGAGTACAAATTCCCTCCGTCAAACTCAAGGGTTTCGTCACTTACAACACCGTGTGCAATGAAGAAACCCATCTCGCTCCGATCTGCTCTACATCGTCGTCCTCTGAAACAGTCTCAGGTAAGACCCCGTATCCGTTATATGCATATGTTTCCGATCTAATTTTCTCTCAGTCGCACCAAGCTTTTCTTGCAGCAGTGACTGCAGGTGTCGAACCCAAGCATTATTTTGATGCAGTGAAATACGAGGTATGGCGTGGTGCCATGAAACACGAAGTAGTTGCTCTTGAAGATAGTGGGACTTGGGATATTGAGTTGCTTCCGCCTGGTAAAACTGCGATTGGCTCTAAATGGGTTTACAAAATTAAGTACAACGCTGATGGCATGCTTGAACGCCACAAAGCTCGGCTCGTCGTGATGGGAAATAATCAGGTTGAAGGAGAAGATTTCGATGAGACGTTTGCTCATGTGGTTAAGATGGCAACTCTACGTGGTCTGCTTGGTATTGTTGTTGCAAAAGGGTGGGAAGTGCATCAGATGGACGTCCACAACGCATTTCTACACGGGGACCTTGAGGAAGAGGTCTACATGAAGTTACCACCTGGTTCTACTCACTCTGACCCGACTAAAGTTTGTCGATTGCGCAAATCCTTATATGGGCTTCGTCAAGCTCCACGTTGCTGGTTCGCTAAACTTTCGAAAGCGCTGTTAGAGTTCGGTTTTGAGCAATCTTATTCCGGCTTCTCTCTTTTCACGTACGCAAGCGGCAAAACAGAGGTTTGAGTGTTAGTTTATGTGGATGATTTGGTTATTGCAAGCAATGATCTTGAGAAGCTAATGAAGTTTTAAGCGTATTTGGGAGATTGTTTTCATATGAAGGATTTAGGAAAGCTGAAATACTTTCTCGGGATTGAAGTAGCACGATCTGATGAAGGCATTTTTCTCTTTCAACGAAAGTACGTCCTCGACATTGTAGCTGATGCCGGTCTTCTCTGTGCTAAGCCAGCTTCGACGCCGATTGAACAATATCACAAGCTCGCTTTGGATGATGGTCTCACACTCACGGATCCACTTTCGTATCGCAGACTTGTGGGTCGGCTGGTTTATCTCTCGATTACTAGACCTGATTTGTGTTACTCGATTCACTTGTTGTCTCAGTTCATGAAGGAACCGCGAGAAAAACATTGCGAAGCTGCTCTCCGTGTCGTCCGGTTCCTAAAAGGATATCCTGGCCAGGGAATTCTTCTACGTGCTAATAGTGACATGCAATTGTCAGTGTATTGTGATGCAGATTGGGCCTCGTGCCCGTTGACTCGTCGTTCTCTCAGTGCATATGTAGTTTTGCTTGGTGGTTGTCCGATCTCATGGAAAACAAAGAAACAGAGTATTGTTTCACATTCTTCGACTGTAGCTGAATATAGGGCAATGGCCTTAGCTACTAAGGAAATCAAGTGGATCGTTCAGCTCATGGAAGATCTCGGTGTTCCAGCCACTAAGCCTATTCTGTTTTATTGTGATAGTCAAGCAGCCATCCATATTGCCGCTAATCCGATGTTTCATGAGAGGACTAAACATATTGAACGGGATTGTCATTGTTTTCGTGATGCAGTGACTGAGGGTCTTATTTCTACTACTCATGTTCATACCAAGGATCAGACTACCGACATTCTTACCAAGCCCCTTGGACGACCTCAGTTTGATGTATTATTATTGCCCAAGTTGGGTGTTCGGGATCTCCACACTCCAACTTGAGGGGGAGTATTAGGGAGTTGGGCTCGACAATTAGTATTGGGCCTTATGACGGTTTGTATAGCTTGGCCGTTAAGTCCCTCTAGGGTTTTCTATACCTTGTATATATATGTTGTGTATGTCGTTAATATGAATACACACAATATTCACAAGTCTCTCTTAACTTTACATTATGAACTAGCCGAAGAAGGTGGAAACTGATGGAGCCTGTTATTACCATCTTCTCCCATGTAAGCTTCGTGAATGAACAAAGTGGATGAATGTGTGTTTTAGCTATTATAGAACTATATTCTATGAGAAAGAAGTAAAAAATGTAACACAATAAGAAAAAGCAAAGCAGTTTTTTATAGTCAAATATGTATATCAATCACACAAATAAAACGCAAGATAATTAGTTCATAAACGAAGTATTAGATTTAGTTTACTTATCTTGACAACAAATTTATACAATGTGTTTTGCTTCGTTCAATGGTTTTTTTTTTTGCTATCTTACAAAAATATCAGAACTAAAAACCTATAAGTTCATCCAGATTTATATTAAGAACTCTACTTGCAGCCAAAGATAAATAAATATCGACTTCCAAATGGACTACTATATAGAGAACAGAGGTATACACCTAGAAACTCATTTCCAAAAATAAGAAACATAAGAAAACTATTTGGTAAGTTGACAACATACAATCATATATTCATGGTATATATATTTGTGCATAACTTCTATTAATCATACTTTGAAAAAGAAAAAAAATAGATACATTCATCAAAAAGTTTATACATAGATCGAATATCTTTAATTAAGAACTCTTAAAAAACATTATAACCTAAAACCAAATTTAAATTTTGTTAAAAAAATATAACAATCCAAATCCATGTCCGCACGGAGACCACCTAGTATATATCAACCGAAGCCGAAAAAAATATTAAAAACAGATGAAAATTAAAACAAGAATACTATAAGTGGAGTCTGTTCAGATCTTCATTATGTTTAGTTTCTGTTGCTTATAGTATTCTTGTTTTAATTTTCATCTGTTTTTAATTCTTAAAAGAACCTCTAGACTTTATCATTATGAAAAGAGGAGTTTTAATTATGGGGGAAAACCCCAAATAATGTGGGATCAAACGTTTTATTAATTTCAAGTAATGTGCAATACAATTAGAGCATGGAGATGAAAACCTGAAAGAAAGTAAGATAAGCCAATAGCTCACAACGAAACACCCGAAAATAAAAAGTCACATCACAGCCAAACTAGCTAGACTCTATTTTATAAAGTTTANATTTCGTGATTATAGGCCGTTTACGATCTACGGGGGTCTAGATCGAGTGTTTCATGAGATGTTTGATTTATTCGGTATTTTCGTGATAATTTATATTAATTATTTTAATTATTTATTAGCTTGTAGATGGGAGGATTGCCTCACTAAGTATTTATCGAAATACTTATGCATCTCTTATGTGTTAATTGATGCAGGAAAAGAAAAAGTGTGACCGTGGGATCATGGCGAGGAAGAGGGGGTGATCTAGACTTGTCGTTATTTTGGTGATTTTGTTTAATAATTTATGATTATGGTTATTCGTATTTTTAATCTTGAACCGGGAATTAATTTGTGAGGTTTAATCATTTTTATTGGAATTTTCTTGAGTTGTTGAATTATTTTAATTATTATTATTTATGGGATTTTAATAATTATTTGCATAAAAAAAAAAAAATGGGTGCGGTTGTTTCAAACGTCTTGCTCTCATGAAATAGGTAGCTGATAACACCATATTCACGGAAGAATAACCTTGGGTCTTCTTCTTTGAAGTATTGTTCTTTGATTTCCTCGGGTGGTTGGGTAGATAGAACCATGTTGCAAGGTGCAATAGATTCTGGTTCTAGGTTTGTTGTAGGGTCTGTTGAGGCTTGAGAATCAATGAAGAAGGCAGCTTGCTCGAAGGAGGATGAATGGGACTCAAAGGATCCAAGGAGAGACGAGCAGGAGCTGGCCGCGGGTCGAGGAGACAGAGGCGCAGTCGAAGGTGGCTCGGCCGCGGGTCGGATGGTTGCACCCGCGGCTAAAGGAGGTGTGGCTGTGGGTTGAGGGGCTGCGACCGCATTGATGGGATTCCGTGGGGAATTGTTTGGTTCGTCGTCTTCTTCATCTCTTTCAGCATTTTCTGGTTCAAGGGCGTCATTTGGCTTCTCTTATAGGTCAGGAACATGAGCATCAAGTGTTGTATTGTGCTCCTCATAATTTTTAGAAAGTTTCTCCAAATAAGTCTTGCTCGTCCTTTGAGCGTCGGATAGGTGACTAACCGTAGCATCGGTTTCTTTAGCTTTGTATTCGAGTATGCCAAGGCGATATTAGATTTCTTGAAGTTCATCATCAGTCTTCTCTCTGTACCAAGAGGCAAACTCGCTAGTCTCCTTGATTTTTTGCTTCGAATCGCGAATCTCCATGGAGTTTTGAATGATGTCGTATTTTTGCTTTGTTTGCTCCTCCTCCATGGTTTTCATGTTTTCTTTGACAGCAGCAGTGTCTTTTAGTGTCTGCTCTTTGAGTGTGATGACGTGGGCAGCAAGATCATCGAACTACTTGTCGAATTCGGTGTCGATTGTGTCTAGCATCTTGTTCATGGCTGCTTCGGTCACCACTTGGCAATCAAGGTATTGATTTAGCATCACGTTGAGTCGCTCCAAACGCAGGCTAATCTTTAAGTTGAAGACGTGCTGGTCCGAGAATTGATGAGGTTGATCGTGAGAGTGTTGTCAAGAGTTGACAAATTGAGACGCAAAAGGCTCGTCTCGATAGTAAGTAGGCGCGTGGCGTCCTTGAGAGTAGCTGGTCGGTGCCGGTTTCCGATCCATGTAGAATGAATCATAGTTGATGTGTGAATCGTGAGAGTAGTGAGCACAAGATGGGTCGTAGCAACCCTGCTCGTAGTAGTCATCTCGCACAAGAGGCGAGTCCATGCTTCAAAGCTGAAACGAAAAAAAACAAAACCAAAAATTAAAAAGAAAAAGGTTTGTCTTAGAGTCAATTTACTAACCTCTAAGGTGTGGCAGAAAGGGTAGCAATTATCTCCTCCGCAACGGCGCCAAAAACTTGGTAGCGTCGGATTCGTCTCCGAAACTTTAGGTTTTAAATTTATAAACCTAAAGGTTCTGCAAGTGAACAGACGTGCGTTATAGTATTTTAGGTATCAATCCACAAGAAGAGAGAGCTTGTTCTGCGAGACCTAAGACAGAGATTAGCAAGGAAGTCTAAGACGAGAATAAGTTTTTATATTGGTTTTTGTCACAAAAATGTAAAGAACGTAAAACGGAAAATTGCTTGTAAAGAAAAGATGAAAATCGATGGCTTGAAAATAAAACGGGAAAAACGATTTGTAAACTATGATAAAATGGTGTTGGGTCGACATGAATATCTAGGGGTATGCTCGATTCAATCACGGTCCCTAAGCTCTTAGTAACTGTTTCTAGATTTCAACTCCACGAATTGAACAGAATAAACGGCGTAGCCTACTTTCGTACATCCTACGCACCAACAATCTATACACTTGACCAGAAGCTTTCGTCTAAGGCCGCGTGGAAAATCGTGATGTTCGCGCTGGTTCTTCTTAGTTCACGGCACTTCGTAAGTATACTTTCGAAATCTTACGACGTGCACGCTCTTATAGATAAACGATTCAGGTGTTTTTAGATCCAGTACTTTTGGTTGTACTTAACACCTATGAATCACCTCTAGTTCATGACGCTAGATTTAGCATTAACAACTATCTATAAGAAAGAGCTCTAGAAATCGTCTAGGGTTTTATCTTGTAAAATTCTTATCGAACATAGAATTCCCCGTTGATAAATCCTTTAAATCCAACAATAAAACTACTCGAACATAGATGAAATGAAAATCATGATTGAATAAATTGCAGGAGATTGATGAAGAAGCCTCACGATTTTAAGAACTAAGTCCGGTGAGAACCTCTTCACCAATCTCGAAAAGTAAAAAACAAGAGTTTAAGAGTAAAAGCAAGAACAAAACTAAACTAAAAATGGTGTAAAAGCAAGCACACGAAATTAGGTCTTCTAAAAGGAATATTTATAGGTTTTCTCTTCTGTTTTCGTCGGTCTTTAGGGTTTTAAGTGACGGGAATTGAACGGGCCTTGCAAATTGGGCTTACGGGACAAAAATGCTTCCACCTCGGGTCCATGGAGCCTGGCCGCGGCAAACCTTCACTTGGCCGCAGGTGGAGGCTTCTTGGCCGCGGTGAATTCTCTTCTGGCCGCGGCTGGGACTGCTCCGGGAGTGGCCGGATGGGACGTCTTGATCTTGATGTATCTTTTATTGAACCGTTGGATCATCCTCAAATCTGTCGGAATGGAAAGGTAGCTGGTCCTTCTTGAATATCTCCAAAATTGGGCTGGATCAGACGGTGAGAATAACTTCTTTGGCAATTGAACTTCTGACAATTTGACTCTGAACGAAAATCTGGTTTTTCTCCAATTTGCAATGCTTTCGCCTAAGTAACCTAAAAAGAGTCTTGAAACTACAAATATGCGAAAACCATAATAAAATCATAGAAAAGCGAATGAAACACTTATTAAAGCGTTCTTAAATAGATGGTAAAACGGGTAAAAATACGGTGTTGTAACCGGAACTTGTTGATCAATAAAATATCTATTCTCTTGTCACTACAAGAAAATATGCCTTTTACAACGGCCAGAATCGATGTAAAAACGGCTTTGGGATGGATTAGCAACGATTGCATCTTCGTCGTAAACTGTTCGTCGTTACGCGATAATCGTCGTAAAATCGTCGGAAAAAATGGGACGTATAACAATCGTCTTAAAAAATCCGTCGTAAAATTGTCGTAAAGTTCCATCGACATTACAACCAAAATTACCTCGTTGGTATATCGTTGGTATATGGTTGTAACATTACGACGATTTTACATCGAAATATCAAATTTTTGTATCGGCAATCCGTCGTAATATAAAGATGTAAATTCGTTGGTAAAGCGATGTAAAAGTAAATCGATGTAAATTCGTCGTAGATTATAGATCGATGTAAAATCGATGTATATTATATATTATTATATATATATNAAAATTATAATTATAAATTAAAATTTTATAAATAAAATTCAAAATACAAAATTAAATTATAAATATTAATTATCATCATTTAGGTCAATACATAAGTCACCAAAAAGCTTCGCGTCCGTTCTCCGCTCCAATTCCGCTCGTTGTTGCACGAGCGGATCAATCGGGCCGGATGTCGATGCTTGCTGCTGCTGCTGTAGACCACAACTATTTTAACTCATGTATGAAAGGCTGCAAAAACACATCAAGGGACCTCTTTGGATGATTGAGACCATGGACTAAAATATTCAGGAATATAAATTCCCTTTGCATGCACATATCTGGGGGAAGGTTATAAGGCGTTACGATAACTGGCCACAAAGAATATTGCCTACCAGACATACCGAATGGATTAAATCCATCAGTGCAAAGACAAAAATACACATTTCGCTTATATTTAGCAAAATCTGGGTGTACCGTGTTAAAGTGTTTCCAAACTTTAATTTTGCATCTGACGGGTGAGTCACTTCTCCTTCTCTCTGTGAATGTTTTGCATGCCACTTCATCGATGCAGCTGTCCTTTCAGATTGATACAATCGTTTCAACCTATCAGTAATAGGAAGATACCACATCCGTTGGTACATTATCTTACTACGCCCAGAAGTTTGCGGCCTAAATCTCGGGTTTTGGAAAAATCTACATTCCTGCAGCTTATCATCATCTTTCCAAAAAAGTATACAATTGTCAACACATACATCTATCATCTCAGAAGGAAACCCAAGGCTAAACACCAACTTATGTATCTCATAGTATGTTTCGGCAGCCAAATTATCCTCTAGCAAATACTCTTTAATAAGATCAGCTCAATCATCCATGCAAACCTCAGCTAAGTTTTGATCAGTTTTAATTGTCATCATCCTAGCTGCTAATGACAATTTAGATTGACCTTCTCTACATCCATCGTAGAGTGGCTGATTTGCAGCGTCTAGCATATCATAAAATCGCTTCGCATCTAAGTTGGGTTCCTCAACACTATTATCAGCATTTGTTTCATGAAATGCATCATATCATGATCTTGACCCTGATCAAATTGATGTTGACCATGATGATAACTAGTACCCTGATCATTTGATTCATCAAAATCTACATGACCTTGATAATTACTACTACGATCAGCTTAATTACTTTCAAAACCCTCTCCATGTTGATACCAAACATAATATTACGGCATAAACCCTCTATTTAGTAAATGCTTCCACACCGTCTCAATAAAAACATATCTCGTATTCTTGCATTTACGACAAGGACAGAACATTTTACCGCTTTCCATGGTTGTTTGCATATTTCCGGCCTGATACATGAATATTTCAAGCCCCTCTTTGAATTCGTTCGTCAACACTCCCTCCGAATCCTTTTGCGTATACATCCATCTCCGTAGATCGTATATAGACATTTTATAAAAAATATTTTATAGTGTATTTTTTTTTATTAGTGTTTGTTTTTTTTTTTTGAAATTTACGTTTTACGTAAGAATGTATTTATAGAAATTTTTTAGAATTACAACGGATTTGCATCGGCTTTACGACGTATATTTCGATGTAAATTGATTAGGTGAACCTATTAAAAACGTGTTCTACCTAACTGGAAACAATCGTCGTAAATTTACATCGAATACTGATCGTTGTAATATCGATGTAAAATTACATCGACTTTACAACGTAATTTGCGAAAGTGATATTCGTCGTAAATCCGTCGTAATGTTACATCGATATTACGACGAATTTTAAAATCGTCGTAATATTGTCGTAATATCGTCATCAAATTACGACGACACATTTTTACGACGAATTTACAACGAATACATAATTCATCGTAATTCCGTCGTAATGTCGATGTAAATTTACATCGATTTAAATTCGTCGTAAAATTTCGTTGGTAATTGGTTGTTTTCTTGTAGTGAACAGATGAGACACACATAAAAACTAATCAACCTTGTTGGAGTTATCGGCGTCAAGTCATATCCACCAAAACATCATACCCTTTGACATCTAATACTCATAACTAAACACGACTAAAACCAACCACCAAATTCGATCTATACATATCTATATCAGTTTAATCATTTGAAAATCTCTATATTTCACACAATGGAAAATGAGAATAAAGTTCTAAGGGTTCAAAACCCACATTAGAGAATAATCGATTACATATACTTCATTCTTCTCAAATATGGATCAAATGTCTATTCATTTGGCATTAATCTTATTCCGAAAACATCTGATGTGTTTCCATGATGCACTCATAATATCTCTATTTTTCTCTTTCTCTCTCTCACGCACACTCACCAAACGCGGCAAATTGAATCACATACCACATTTTGATCTGATTTAAATATTATATTCACTATCTTTCTCTCGTGTTACCTTTTCCAAGTTTTGATATCTCTTTTCTGACTTGAACGTTGGAGAATCTTCGCAAGAACCTCAACTATTCATCCTCTTGATGGTTGGTTTGAAAATATTATCATTTTAGGATACCACAGTTTGACTATCATGACATGCATTCTTGCATACCCATCAAAAACTCTGAGTTGTCATTCGAGTTTCTGGAAACTCCTGTGAGTATTTTTTTATTGAATGAATNGGGATTTTGCTTTATGTAGTTTAGGAATTAGGGTGAAGCTGAATCGTCAAAGCACAAAAGTATAAATGTAAAACAATATATTCATTATTCATATATGATATATGTGTAATATGTATCTTACTATATTTCGGTGTTTCGGTGTACCGAATGGATATCGGTTCGGTTTCGGTTAGGTACCGATATCCATGGTACCAAAAAAAAAACCATCGGTTAATTTACCTATAACCGAACCAATACCAGTACCGTTTTTTCGGTTCGGTTCGGTTCGGTATTTCGGTATAAGTTATTTTTGCCCAGGCCTACACGGAACGTCTATAAAAAGACGCCCACCCATGAAAGCTTCATACTTCCAATACCGTTCGCGGTTATGGCCAAGACCGCACAGCTTCGACTTTGTTCAAGTCCATTGATAGACCTGACGAAGACACCACATACCCGAAAAAGAGAACGCGATTGACGCCTTATTCACACTTTTGTCTCGCCACAAAGAAAGTCTCACGCCGTAATACCACCAAAAATTGACGAAGATGATCATGATGTTCAGCCACGGATGAACTAAAAAAATCAATATATCATCAAAGTAGACCACCACGAACTTACCAATATATGGCTGCAATGCTTGGTTTATCACTCTCATGAATGTACTTGGTGTATTAGACAAGCCAAATAGCATCACCAATCCATTCAAATAAGCCTTCACGAGTCTTGAAAGGCGTCTTCCACTCATCACCATGTCCAATACGGATTTGATGGTAGCCACTCATCAAATCCAACTTAGAGAAAATATTAGCTTTCCAATATGGTCAAGCATATCGTCTGGTAAACGATATCGAACAATAATCTTGTTAATGGCCCGACTATCCACACACATTATCCAAGATCCATCTTTCTTGGGAATAAGGAGGGCTGGTATTGCGCACGGATTAATACTCTCTCGAATTAGTCCTTTTGCAATCAGGTCCTCCACTTGACGCTGCAACTCTTCATGCTCTTGCGGGCACATTCTGTAATGAGGTAGATTCGGAAGAGTTGCTCCAAGGACTAAGTCAATCTGATGCTGAATATCACGCATAGTCCTTTAGGCAATTTATCTGGGAATACATATGCAAATTCATCCAACATCCCTCTTATCAAAGATGCCAAAGGTGATGACGTTGAAGGAGTGTCATTCGTCAGAAGAACCACAACAAAGCCCGTGTCTTGGAACTCAGATTCAAATGTGGTAACATAACATAGGAGAACATTTGATGCACGATTACCATCAGGTGTTTTTCTTATCTCAGCTTGCACAGTAGGGGACTTGTCCAACAACGAAATCTCTGTATTTGGGAGTAGCACCATCCATATGTTGTCAAACACAAAGCTGTAAATGTTGCTCTTCCCACTATGAGAAACATCACGATCATACTGCCAAGGACGACCCAACAAAAGATGTCCCACATCCATAGGTGCAATCACAAAAGAATTTGTCTTCGTAATAATATGCACCATAAGAAAACGAAACCAAAGCCATTTGACTGATTCGAATCTCAGTGCCTTCCTTAAGACACGTTAGCTTATACGGAGTTGGGTGATCCTCCCGTTTCAGTCCCAACTTGTCGCTCCATCGGGACACCACATTTCGAAAACTTCCATAATCAATAACATAACAACAAACCTTTCCCTTAATCGTACAAGTGGACTGAAAAATGTTAGTTCGCAGCCACGGTTCTTCACTGGCAACAATGCCAAACAAATGCGAGCTACTAACATAGTTTCATGATCACCACTATTGCAATCCATTGGTAACTCTTGTTCATCAATCTCCTCCCCTTCATCGCCATCATCATCCCACTTCACGCCATCAAGAAACAACCCATGTCTATTCTTGTTTAGACAAGCGGTTTGAAGATGCCCCGGCTCTCCACAAGAAAAAAAACGTAATGCATTTGGACGCGAAGAACGACATAAGGCTTGAACATCCCCTGACGAGCCCACCGTTGGAGTACGTCCCATTTTCGTATCTCCGCTTTCGCGAGTAACGGACATAGGATTGCCAACCTCTGTATTCGTCCCACCAGCCACCCCATTACGTCTTGCCAAACTCCAACCCGAGCTAGTCTTTGTTAGCAATTTCAAAACAAGAATGATCCTAGCTCTATAGAGCTTTATTGAAATAGAAAATAGCTCATATGAGCTTTATTATGAGCAAAGAAATATAAAAGATGGAAATCTGTTTAAGAACACCAAGAACACAAAATGATTTTAGATTGATATTTTAGAGAGGAAAGAGAGGCTGCTCAGAACCGCAACCAAAGTTATCTCATAACTTGTCATTACAAATATTTATATGATATTTAGAAACCCTAGAGATATGGATATTGGGCTTGATTACAATGTTGGGCTTGTGCTCACTAATACTCCCCCGCAAACTTGGCGGTGGGGGAAGACGAAGCTGCCAAGTTTGAAAGCACAAACGTGTAGACTTTCCAGGAGCATTCATCGCAAGATCACATGGAGATGTAGACAGAATTCTTACTTCTCTTTAAGCACAGAATCATCAAATGTTCTTCAAAGCCGTATGAGGTCACGTGTTTCTCTAACCTTTCTTTTTCTCACGGTCTATACTTGTAGAGGTGTCTTGCACTTGTAGAACTAGCATAATTCTCTCAGAGGTGCTTCTTCTAACCATTTTCTTTCTAACTTCCAGATTTGGGTCAATATTTGTAGAGTCTTACAAACTCTCTCAGAGGTACTCCCTTTCTATACTGAAAACGAAAATCACCCATTGTCCTTCATGCTTTGGGTGACCATAATGTAACTGTGTCTCAGCTTTGAGTCAAACACCCTTTCTCTTCTCTTGTTCCTTTGGAAATTCTGTCCTAATCTACCATAACAACCTATTTCGTTATTGCTTCATGATTCCAAGCCTACAAATCTAAACAAACCAGCAAGATGTCCTTCTCGAGCTAATACAATTTGCAGCTAACATTCTTCCTTTCTCCTGGTCATTTCATCGAACATCTTATGTGCACAAGCAAAAACTTGTATCTTCTATAGCAACGGCAGAAGCTTGCAACCTTAAACACATCCTAATTAATCCTAAAACCAGCCTGTTCTTATATCTTCCAAGAGTTCCTTAACAACAACCATTCATGTAACTCATACTTCCTAGCATTAAATCGACAATACCCAATTTTGCAAAGAAACCCAGAAATACCTTAAATCTGGACCAGAGTAACGCCATCTACTTCTTTAAATCAGACAAATCGAAAACTCATCTGAATAGTTTGAAATATTTGGGTTGACGCTTTTGAATCTTCTGTTCAGATCAACGCCATCCTCTTCTTCACTTCAAACATACCGTGAAGTCCGAAACAGCCTGAAATATTTGGTTTGACGTTTCTGATTCTTCAGCAATCACTCGTTGGGATACCATGCTGGAGCTGAAGTTGATAGGTTGAGCAGAAGCTATGGAAGAGTAAAAACATAAACCGTCAGAGCTGAGCTTCACATAGGCGGTTGAAGAGACGAGGGCTTCCACACTTGTGTTTCAGACTTTGCACGTGGGCTTGTATTGGGCTTTTATCCTTTGCAATATTAACTTTCTGGCCCAATATTATGTTGATATGCTCGAGCCCAAGTCCTTTTCTTCTTTGATTTTTTTTCCTCGCCGTCTCTGAAATTTTCCGTGCCGGCGATGATGAGCGCTAAAAAAAATAGAAGCAATTACGCCTCAGACCCATTAATCCCGGCGATGATGAGCGCAGCGGAAGCGTGATGGGCCCATAACTCACATGTCCTAGGATCGTAAATATCATGTTAGCAATTTTAAAACAAGAATGATCCTAGCTCTATAGAGCTTTATTGAAATAGAAAATAGCTCATTAGAGCTTTATTATGCAAAATAATGAAAGAAGGGAAAAGAGATTTAAGTTGTCACCAAGATCTAAAATATTTTTGATTTGATTTCATAAAATAGAAAAGGGGGAGAGTTGCTTAATGGCAATTCTCTAGGTTACATTTACTAATAATATAACATGCATATTTATATTAGAGGATTCATAGAAGCTCAAATATTGTATCTAATTACAAGCCCAAATCCATGTTATTGGGGTTTTCAAACAAGTAGAGTAGTATAAATATGCATGTTATATCATTAGTAAATGTAACCTAGAGATTTGCCATTAAGGAACTCTCCCCCTTTTCTATTTTATGAAATCAAATCAAAAATATTTTAGATCACTTAAATCTCTTTTCCCTTCTTTCGTTATTTTGTATAATAATTAAAGCTCTAATGAGCTATTTGCCTCTTAATCATTTTTATCTATTTTATTAAGCATAATAAATGCTTGTTTTGAAACTTCTATCATGGTATCAGAGAAGAAATCTCAAAGCAAGGATGATTTGCTCAAAAGAGCTTATTGAGATATATATAATAACTAGAAATTCAGATAGCTCATTAAAGAGCTTTATTGTGGTGCAAGGAAAAGAGTAAAACGATAAAGCTTAAATGAACACCAAGATCACAATGATTCTTAGATTGGTCTGAAATTGATAAAAGGAAAGCTGCTCTGGGCAGCCAAAGTTACACATAACTTGACATTCCACTCATTTATATATAAATCGATCTTGCTTGTTAGAAACCCTAATACACATCCTAATACACATAGGCTTCTATCTTCATTTATTGGGCTTGCATTTCATTACTTGGGCTAGGGTCTAATACTCCCCCGCAAACTTAGCGTAGGGTGCAGAGCTAAGTTTGGAAGCATGAATGTAGCGACTTGAGAAAAGGAGGACAGCTCGAAGTAGTCAATACTTTCACTTCACCGTAAAATCAGTCTTTAGTGTGAGATCAGGTCTATCTTTATAGCCTTTTTTGTCTTACCAAGAGTTCTGGGTTTTCTTTTTCCTCGTGTAACTCCCATAAGCTGTCTCATAGTGAATGTGAGTCCTCTTCCACATCTAATGACATACCACTCACTCTCAGCCCCTTATTCAATAACCAACTAACATTCTTTCACTACAAGAAAAACTGCAAATAGCCACGAAATAGCTACAAGTGGTTCGTAACTATTGTTTTATAGCCACAAATCAGATACAACTAAAACTCGTGGCTAGTTTGTGACTATTTTGTGGCTATTTAGCCACAACCCCTGTTCGTGGCTATTCGTAGATCTAAAGCCACAACTAGCGACAAACAACATTGTGGCTATCTTGTCACGGACTAGCCACGAACTTGTCGTAGTAAGTTGTGGCTATTTGTATCCACAACCACGAATATCATTATGGCTATTTGTATCTATATTGATTTACAACAAAATTGACAAAGATAATAGGCTATAAATTAAACGGACCTTAACCTTATATGACCGAAAGATAATATGTATTACCACTACAAGAAATAAGGTATCTAGTGTCGATTATAAAGCATCGGAAAAATAATTGACGCTAATTTAAATTATTTATTGGCAACTGATACTAATTATGTAATTTTACATCAATTATGATAAATGATGGTATTAGTCACATGTATAGCATCAATTAAATAAAACCAACATCATTTAATAGTAATTTGCATCACTTACAAAAATTTTAATTGACATCAATAAATAAGTGATGTATTTAATCTTTCCTTTATTTAAAATTGACTAAAATGTAATATTCAAATTTTGTCTCACTAGGAAACGATATAAAAGTAAATCAGATTAAAAAGATAACATCATTTTTGTTAATGGTTTTTAAATATTCGTAAAAATAGTGGGAGGGGGGTAAAGTTTCAATAACCGATGTAAACATAAAAAAATAAATGAAGCTAACTACCTTATTTCTTGTAGTATATTGAGACAAAATTGAGTATTATTGAGACCAATTGGTATTAATTAGAGAACTAATATTACTGATACAACTGGAGTACTTCTATAATTATATACTAATGATATTTGTTTTTCTTTTTTTAGGGGACAATGAATTCTTAGTTGCATAACGATGTTGCTATAGATCAAGGAAAAGGAAGAGGAATAGGAGTGTAAGATAATTTATGCATTTGTAATTGTATGTACTCGTAACTCATTTGTGTTTACTTTCTGTCTTGGAACAACTAGGTATAACATGGTGTAATTGTTTGTAGCCGTAACTCATTTCCGCATACTCTGTTTTGGTACAACTGGTACAACTGTGGTATAACTAAGTATAACGGCGTTGCCCAAAAAACATATGTAACCATATATACAAAACAATGGTTACTAGATACAAATATTCTTATTAAACATGTAAGTTAGGCAAAAAAAAAATTGGTTATTAGATACAAAACTTCTTATGTTAACTAAAACTACATTATACTTTATGATTAATGTGTAAGTATTAACCTCATTGTTATGAGAAACAACCAAACAAATTATTTTAAGATATTTTTTTTTATATGAAAGTGTAGTAAATGTAGTTCAATTATCTAACATCATAAGTATAACTATAAAAATTATAATTGGAATGTGGTACAACTAAATAAACCTGAAAACATATGATTGTACAACTATGCACATATTGGTACTACTGAACAAATGGGTACAACTATCACAAAAAATATATTATTTGTTTAATGAATGTCTGCGCAACAACTGGATTTGAAATTAAAAATTATATTAGTTTAAAATCCAGCACAAAAAGAATGGGTTCTCATTGGTTACTTTATATAGACGAGGATGGCACACATCCACCTTTGATAAAACTAAATCCAACGATTACAAATCTTTTGTTTTTTAATTCTTTTTTCTTCTTTGCTTCTCTCTCTCACCTCCAAGACTCCAACGCCGATGCTAAAAAAAATTGCAGTGAGACTCATGGTAAGTTATCTTATCGAATCAAGCTCTTTCTCTCTCAGTTCTTCATCTTCTCTGATTGATGATTATTGTGCTTATGCTTGCAATATGTAACTCTAGTTTCTATGTCCATATGCAGTTCTCTTTTTTAGACATTTTCTCCTCATTTGTTCATCAGATCCGTTTTTCACAAACCCTGTCTTCAGATCCGGTGAGTACATGTGCCTTGTAACGCCCGTGTTCCGGAAAAAAATTAATTAAATAAATTGTTTCGGAATTCCTTCGAGTTTTGAACCTTAGACAAATCTCGGGAAATTGATTATTGGGGGAAATAATTAATTCGGGTTTGTTCCGGAGGTAGTATCGATCGATACTAGCCTTGTATCGATCGATACCAGTCCGGGGGTGTCATAAATCGATTTGGAAGTTTAGGGGTTTTTCTCAATGAAGAAACTTCCTTATTGTCTTCTTCCTCTTCTCTTCTTGCGGATGATGAACCATTCTTTTGGGGAAAAAAAATCAGAGTTGGTCGTGAGAGAGAGAGAGAGAGAGAGAGGAAGGGAAAGAAAGAGCTTGGTGAAGCTTGGGTCTTGCGAGATCAAGAGAGTTTGAGCTTGGAGAGAAGCTTGAAGAAGAGGTTGGAAGAGCTTGGTTTTGGCGTGAGCTAAGGGGGAAGAGAGGGGGGTCTTCTTGAGTTTGAGGAAGTCATTCTAGAGCTAGATCCATCCTATCTAAGGTGAGTTGTGACCAAAGGTTAGGTAACCTTGGGTTCATGTTTGTGGTGCTTTGTTAAGCTTGATTGATGAGTTTGTGGCTTGTCTTGGCGATTTCTTGGTTTAGATTTCGTGAAGGTTGTGAGTTGCAGGGGAGTATCGATCGATACCAGAGTTGTATCGATCGATACCAGTCCCTTGTCGGTAGGCTCGTGTTGTTTCAGTATCGGTCGATACCAGCCTTGTATCGGTCGATACCAGTCCTTGGTTGTGCCTTGAAAGCGTGTTGTGTGTTACTTTCCAGGCGGCGTGTTTAGCTTTTCTTGGAGTAGAATTGCTAGGCGTTGGTTTAGTTTTTCATGGGATTGAATTGCTAATTGTGCTGGAAGTTTTAATTGGTGTTAATTAATTCTTTGTGTTGATAAACGCTGATTGTTGTGCTTGTTGGTAGCCTGTTGTTGGAAGGATCACTCTCACTCAGCGTTTGGTTAGCCAAATGTTGATGCATCACTTTTGTCGATGCAGGTAAAGATAAGGCGTGATCGTGGAATCGAGGCAGTGAAGAGGGGATGACTAGGACTCGGGGTTCTTGTTGTTGTTGTTGCTTTTGCTGTTATAGAACTGTTAGTTTGTGTAAGCTGTAGAACTTGTTCTTGTGTTGTTTAATTATTTCTGGAAGTTAAAAAAAAAAAAAAAAAACACGGTCGTTTCAGTTTGGTATCAGAGCCCATACGGTTCTAGGAGCCTAGGTGGTTCTAGAATAAATTGGGTGTTGTGTGGGGGTCTTAGAATCATCCTCTTCGAGCCTTGCGAGATTCCACGGTGAGTGTCTTTATTGTGATGATTGTTTTTAGTTTTCTTAGCTTGTGCTTCTGCACGTATACAGATGGCTAGAGGGCGTGGTAGAGGTCGTGGCCGTGGTAGGGGTCGTGGCCGTGTGTCGGAGGAGCAGGTCGAGGAGTCGCGTACGAGTCAGGTTGGGTCTGAGGGTGTGGCCGGTGTGAGTGCCGTTGGGGCTGGCGTGAGCGTCAGTGTGGCTGGTATTCCAGCGGGTGATGCGGGTGTAGCAGCGGATGATGCTCGGGCCCGAGATGATCGCATAGCGGATCTTTTGACGAGGTTGTTGGAGCGGTTACCAGAGAGGGTACCGGCTCAGGCTCCTGTGGTTCCGGTAGTTGTGGAGGCTCAGCCTCATGTGGCAGCTGCGGTTGCTGAGGAACTCCCATCCTACCTTAGGATGATGGAGCAGATGCAGAGGATTGGCACGGGGTTCTTCTCTGGAGGTGCTAATCCTGAGGACGCTGATGCGTGGCTGAGGAGGGTAGAGAGTCCTCTCGAGTAGGTGTCCCGCGGGATACCAAGTGGACATTGCGGTCCATTATCTGGAGGGTGATGCGCATCTCTGGTGGAGGGGTGTGGCAGCACGGAGAGTTCAGGCCGTGATGGTTTGGGCGGATTTTGTGGAGGAGTTTAACTCCAAGTACTTCCCTCAGGAGGCGTTCAACCGGTTAGAGTCGAGGCTTGCGAGTTTGACTAAGGGGGATCGGTCGGTACGCAAGTATGAGGTGGAGTTCAACCGGCTCGGGTCTTATGTTAGACGAGCGGTTGAGAGTGAGTCGGCCCATGTGCAGAGATTTCTGATGGGTCTTCGGGTTAACTTGAGGAACCGTTGCATGGTGAGGGCTTTTTGCACGGTTGATGAGTTGGTTGAGACTGCAGCTTTGCTTGAGGACGGTCTGAAAGACGAGGTGGTAGCGGTTACACCGAGTTTTCAGGCGAGACCTGTGCAGCAGCAGTCCTGTCCGAGCAGAGGCGGTAAGCCGATGCAAGGACAGAAGCGGAAGCGGGAGAGCACTTCGAGAGGTAGTCGGGGTGGTCCGGGTTGCTTTGGATGTGGGAGCATGGATCACCGAGTGGCGAGCTGTCCTCAGAAGGGCGGAGTGCGAGTGGATCCTCGAGTGTGCTATCACTGCAAGGAGGCGGGGCACATCAGGCCTCAGTGTCCCATGTTGCGGCAGAGTGAGACCACGGTGGTGCAGCCCGTCAGGCAGGTGGCAGCAGCGCCTCGAGTGTACTCCATCACCGAGTCCGGAGAGCCGAGTTCCAGGCCGATCACAGGTATTTTCTTAGACTCATCTAAGTTTAATTCTGTGTTGGGGAATGTCGTGCTTGTCGGGGTGTTAAGGTTCTCGGCACATGTATATGTGCAGGGACTTTGTGCGTTGGGGGTGTAGAGTGTCATGTGTTGTTTGACACGGGAACATCGCATTGCTACGTTTCCCCGGAGTTGGCCAAGAAGGATAATCTTCGAAGCGAGCCCGGTGTGAGTTTGGGTTTTATGGAGGTTGCCGGAGGGAAGCTCCTGAGAATTCACGGTCGGGTGCGAGACGTGGATGTTCAGGTAACAGGAGAGTCCATGCCTGCCGATTTGATTATCTGCTCAGTGGAGCTGTACGATGTCATCTTGGGCATGGATTGGCTAGGGAAGTTCAGAGCGCATCTGAACTGTCACCGAGGGCGAGTCGAGTTCGACCGAGGGAAAGGGAAGTTGGTGTATCAGGGTGTGAGACCGACTTCCGGGAGTCTCGTGATCTCGGTTGTGCACGCGGAGCGTCTGATCGAGAGGG
The DNA here is from genome assembly GCA_002933915.1 of Eutrema heterophyllum. Lineage (NCBI taxonomy): Eukaryota > Viridiplantae > Streptophyta > Magnoliopsida > Brassicales > Brassicaceae > Eutrema > Eutrema heterophyllum. The sequence goes on along the minus strand of PKMM01017362.1, from coordinate 239,704 downwards.
GTTGCGAGGCGTATTTGGCTACCATTTCCTTGCCGGAGGCCGTCAGAGAGGCTAGGGTTCAGGATATTCGTGTGGTTCGTGAGTTCCAGGATGTGTTCGAGTCGTTGCAGGGGTTGCCACCGTCTAGGTCGGATCCTTTCACGATCGAGTTGGAACCAGGGACGGCACCTATATCTAGGGCTCCTTATAGGATGGCTCCAGCAGAGATGGCAGAGCTGAAGAAGCAGCTGGCGGAATTGTTGAGCAAGGGGTTTATTCGCCCGAGTTCTTCACCGTGGGGAGCACCGGTGTTGTTCGTGAAGAAAAAGGACGGGAGTTTTCAGTTGTGTATTGACTACCGGGGACTTAACCGAGTCACAGTGAAGAACATGTATCCTCTTCCTAGGATTGATGAGTTGTTGGATCAGTTGAGAGGGGCTACTTGGTTCTCCAAGATTGACTTGGCGTCGGGATATCATCAGATTCCCATTGATGAGGTAGATATCCGGAAGACGGCTTTCAGATCTAGTTATGGCCACTACGAGTTTGTGGTGATGCCATTTAGGTTGACAAATGCACCGGCTGCATTTATGAGATTGATGAACAGCGTTTTCCAGGAGTATTTAGATGAGTTCGTGATCATCTTTATCAATGATATCTTGGTGTATTCGAGGAGCCGGAAGGAGCATGAGGTGCATCTGCGTGTGGTTTTTTCGAGGCTACGGGAACATAAGTTATTTGCCAAGTTGAGCAAGTGTAGCTTCTGGCAGTGGGAGATCGGTTTTCTGGGTCACATTGTCTCTGCGGAGGGAGTGTCGGTAGATCCGGAGAAGATCCAGGCCATTAGTACTTGGCCGAGGCCGAGGAATGCTACTGAGATTCGGAGTTTTCTCGGGTTGGCAGGGTATTATCGGCGGTTCGTCAAGGGTTTTGCGAGTCTGGCCAAGTTTATGACGAAGCTGATGGGAAAGGATGTTCCTTTCGTGTGGTTCTCGGTGTGTGAGGAGAGTTTCGCGAAACTAAATGCCATGTTGACTAGTACTCCTGTATTGGCGTTGCCTGAGTCGGGCGAGCCTTACGTGGTGTACACCGATGCGTCGGGAGTGGGTCTTGGTTGTGTGTTGATGCAGCGGGGGAAGGTTATTGCCTATGCTTCGCGGCAGCTGCGGAAGCATGAGGGCAACTACCCTACCCATGACCTGGAAATGGCTGCAGTAGTTTTCGCTTTAAAGATTTGGAGATCTTATCTTTATGGCGGAAAGGTGCAGGTGTTCACAGATCATAAGAGCTTGAAGTACATTTTCACTCAGCCTGAGTTGAATTTGAGGCAGAGGCGCTGGATAGAGCTAGTGGCCGATTATGATCTGGAGATAGATTACCATCCTGGTAAGGCTAATCTGGTTGCGGATGCATTGAGTCGGAAGCGGGTGGCTTTGGCTCGGGAGCTCGAGGTTGAGTCTTTGGTGAGCGAGATTAGCACATTGCGCTTATGTGTTGTATCTCAGGGACCTTTGGGCTTAGAGGCGGCTAACCAGGCGGATCTTTTGAGCAGAGTTCGGTTGGCTCAGGAAAAAGATGAGGTTTTGGTTAAGGCTTCGAGAGCGGAGGGTTCTGAGTATCAGGTATCTGCGAACGGCACTATCCTTGTTAGTGGGAGGGTATGCATACCTTTGGATGAGGATTTGCGGCGAAAGATCATGAGTGAGGCTCATTCGAGTATGTTCTCGATTCATCCAGGAGCGACTAAGATGTACCTCGATCTCAAGCGCTATTATCATTGGGTCGGGATGAAGAAAGATGTTGCTAACTGGGTTGCGGCGTGCAACGCGTGCCAGTTAGTGAAGGCGGAGCACCAGGTCCCGAGTGGTTTGTTGCGGAGTTTACCCATTCCAGAGTGGAAGTGGGATATGATCACGATGGATTTCGTGGTGGGTTTACCAGTTTCTCGGACCAAGGATGCTGTTTGGGTCATCGTTGATCGATTGACCAAGTGTGCGCGTTTTCTGGCCATTAAGAAGACCGATGGGGCGGTGGTTTTGGCTAGGAAGTACGTGCAGGAGATTGTGAGACTGTACGGAGTACCGGTGAGCATTGTCTCGGATCGGGATCCTAAGTTCACATCGGAGTTCTGGAATGCGTTTCAGGCGGAGATGGGCACGAAAGTGCACTTGAGCACGGCGTATCATCCTCAGACAGATGGGCAGTCCGAGCGGACCATCCAGACTCTGGAGGATTTGTTGAGAATGTGCGTGCTGGATTGGGGTGGTCACTGGGTGGATCACTTGAGCTTGGTAGAGTTTGCGTATAACAATAGCTACCAGGCGAGTATTGGGATGGCTCCATACGAGGCTCTGTATGGGAGGCCATGTCGTACCCCCTTGTGTTGGACACAAGTGGGGGAGAGGAGCACTTTGGGTGCAAGTTTTGTTCAGGAAACCACGGAGAAGATCCGGGTTTTGAAGCTGAACATGAAAGAGGCCCAGGATCGGCAAAAGAGTTATGCCGATAAGAGGCGGAAAGAGCTTATGTTTGAGGCGGGAGATAGCGTGTATCTCAAGATGGCCTTACTGAGAGGTCCGAACAGGTCCATTACTGCGACTAAGTTGAGTCCGAGGTATATGGGGCCGTTCCGGATTGTAGAGCGTGTTGGACCGGTAGCGTATCGGTTGGAGTTACCCGCGGTTATGCAAGCATTTCATAAGGTCTTCCATGTGTCGATGCTGAAGAAGTGTTTGCATAGGGGTGACGAGGTATTGGCTGAGATTCCGTCAGATCTCCAGCCCAATATGACCGTTGAGGCGAGACCTTTGAGAGTTCTCGAGCGGAGGGTCAAGGAGCTTCGTCGGAAGAAGATTCCGATGATGCGAGTTCTGTGGGACTGTGACGGGGTGCAGGAGGAAACTTGGGAGCCAGAGGCTAGGATGGAAGCGAGGTTCCGGAAGTGGTTCCAGAAGCAAGCTGCGGCTTGAGTTCCATCGAGAGGTTCCAGTTTGGGTTGTAGCTGTATGCCCTGTGTGTTTCATTTTGTATTTCCGTTGTGTGGAACGATGTTACATTATGATGTATAATAAGATGGATGTTCTTATTGCTGTTGTGAGAGTTGCGTGTTTCAGTTAAGCTTGTTCGGAAAAATGAGTCAAGTGACGGGACCGGGTTATTTCACTTAGCGGTTCTATGTGGTGGGTCGGATTGCAGGCGTATGGTACTTGTTTGTTTTATTACGTTTGTATTGATGACCTACTGCAGAGAGTTGTTGGGTGTTAGAGTTAGCCTAGTCATAGTTGTCTTGACAAGTTTCTCTAAAGCGAGCCGACACTGGAGGGTGCGCAAGGGCGGTGCGATGGCCTGGTTATTGGTTATGCACGGCAGATATTCCGGGTACGGAATATGGGTGATGCCGGTGTTGCCTTGCGAGGATTTACACGGATCACGGGAGGTAGTTCAGTCGAGATGCTTATAGATGTGTGACTTATTGCTCGTTGAGAGGACTAGTTCCTCTGGTGCCGATAGCTCGCAGGACTGTGTGTCTTGAGAGTGTGACTGGCGATGTACCCAGGCTCGGAAGGTTTATAGCCTAGAGTGATACGTGATACCGTGGATTCGTAAGGAGTATATCCTAGACGTAGGATATATTGCCTAGAATTGAGTGGTATGGGGTATCGAGACTCTTGCAGGTTATATTACCGAGTGGAGTGGTATGGCAGATACCCAGAACTCGGAGATGCTGCGGTGTCTTGGGTGCTGTGGTATGGTTGATACCTTGCGAGGTATGGTGAATATCCTGCGGGATATGGCAGATGCTCAGAACTCGGAGATGCTGCGGTGTCTTGAGTGATGGGGTTTGGCTTGTGTTTGAGCAATAAGTACATATGATGCCGCGGTGTCATAAGCATAGGGACTGAGTGGGAAACCTCGGAGGTTGGTATTGGACCTCGTGTGAGTGTTGAGATGGCCGGGTTGGCCAAGGTTTATGTAATCGTTGCGACGATTAAGGTTCATTGGGAGATGAACGGTAACGAAGATTCGAGGTCGAATCTATGTTAGTGGGGGAGAATTGTAACGCCCGTGTTCCAGAAAAAAATTGATTAAATTAATTGTTTCGGAATTCCTTCGAGTTTTGAACCTTAGACAAATCTCGGGAAATTGATTATTGGGGGAAATAATTAATTCGGGTTTGTTCCGGGGTAGTATCGATCGATACTAGCCTTGTATCGATCGATACCAGTCCGGGGTGTCATAAATCGATTTGGAAGTTGAGGGGTTTTTCTCAAGGAAGAAACTTCCTTATTGTCTTCTTCCTCTTCTCTTCTTGCGGATGATGAACCATTCTTTTGGGGAAAAAAACCAGAGTTGGTCATGAGAGAGAGAGAGAGAGAGAGAGAGGAAGGGAAAGAAAGAGCTTGGTGAAGCTTGGGTCTTGCGAGATCAAGAGAGTTTGAGCTTGGAGAGAACTTTGAAGAAGAGGTTGGAAGAGCTTGGTTTTGGTGGGAGCTAAGGGGGAATAGAGGGGGGTCTTCTTGAGCTTGAGGAAGTCATTCTAGAGCTAGATCCATCCTATCTAAGGTGAGTTGTGACCAAAGGTTAGGTAACCTTGGGTTCGTGTTTGTGGTGCTTTGTTAAGCTTGATTGATGAGTTTGTGGCTTGTCTTGGCGATTTCTTGGTTTAGATTTCGTGAAGGTTGTGAGTTGCAGGGGAGTATCGATCGATACCAGGGTTGTATCGATCGATACCAGTCCCTTGTCGGTAGGCTCGTGTTGTTTCAGTATCGGTCGATACCAGCCTTGTATCGGTCGATACCAGTCCTTGGTTGTGCCTTGAAAGCGTGTTGTGTGTTACTTTCCAGGTGGCGTGTTTAGCTTTTCTTGGAGTAGAATTGCTAGGGGTTGGTTTAGTTTTTCATGGGATTGAATTGCTAATTGTGCTGGAAGTTTTAATTGGTGTTAATTAATTCTTCGTGTTGATAATTGCTGATTGTTATGCTTGTTGGTAGCCTGTTGTTGGAAGGATCACTCTCACTCAGCGTTTGGTTAGCCAAATGTTGATGCATCACTTTTGTCGATGCAGGTAAAGATAAGGCGTGATCGTGGAATCGAGGCAGTGAAGAGGGGATGACTAGGACTCGGGGTTCTTGTTGTTGTTGTTGTTGCTTTTGCTGTTATAGAACTGTTAGCTTGTGTAAGCTGTAGAACTTGTTCTTGTGTTGTTTAATTATTTTTGGAAGTTAAAAAAAAAAAAAAACACGGTCGTTTCATGCCTAATCGCATCCGTGATAACCTTCTTCTCTCCCTCGCTCGCGGATCCGAGATCCTCCAGGAACCTCCGCACCGTGAACCGCCGTAGGTCTCGTGCGTCGATTCCACGCGCCTCCATGGCCTTCTTGGACACGGTGAAGAGGCAGTTCCCGTCGGAGGAGACCTCTCCGCCGTGAGAGAGGCGGAAAACAACAGGCGGCGCCATCTTTGCTGCTCCTCCAGACCGAAAACCTCATCCCATGCGGTAAAAGTGGTGGCGGCCATCATCTTCTCGACGGACTCCACCGCGTAGCCGCGACGGATTGGTCAACAAGATCCACGTCATCGAGAGACACGGCGGTGCGGTGCGGTGGAGCTTCGACGGTGGATTAGGCACGGTGCGGTGGCTGGAGCTTCCCGATGGATTGACGGTGGAGATGACGCAGTGCGGTGGCTGGAGCTTCGGCGGTGGAGAGACGGTGGATTAGGTTTTCCCGGTTTACAACCGGTTTATTAATTTGTCACGTTTTATTTTTTTTTTATTTTTTTTTTAAATTTTTTTTCTACAAAGCCACGGATTACGTTGTGGCTAATTGTGGTTGAATATATTTTTTATTTTATAAATCTTATAAATTAATTTTTTTTTATTTTGTTTTTCTGTTGTAGCTATTCGCGGGTTTTAGCTACGATTAATATGTGGCTAATTGTGGATATAATAGATACAAAAAAGTCATATCTATTTTTGTGGCTAATAGTTACGAATTTCGTCGTGGCTATTCGCGGAAAATACTGTTACGAATAGACACGAAAGGCAGATAGCTACGAGCTCATAGCGATTAAAAAGTTTTGTGGCTATCCGTTGCTATTGGCAATATAGCTACGAAATATAGACAATAGCTACAAAACTATTTGTAGCTATTTTCAGTTTTTCTTGTAGTGTTTTGCTTTCTAAGATTCTATCTTTCTCTTTGACAATCAATCGAACACCTTGTGTGCTCACTGAATCATCTTCTTTGCAATGAAAGACAACAAAACTTGCATCCTTAAACACAGCCCAATAAAAAACCCAAGACAATCCATTCTAGCTTCATGAGTTCCATTCCTAGGAATCTAAGACCAACCAGCGAAAGAACCAAACAAACAACAGCCTGAGGCAATAACGCCATTTGCCATTTGTTCTGTCTGAGATTAAAGTTTAGAAATTACCAACTGTCATGGCTGTCCGAGATAGCCGGTGGCGTGAAAAGAAGCGAACTGAGTGTTCTGAAGAGAAGCAGCTTGATATAAATTTGTTGATTCCAAGCTCTACAGTCTTCGTCTCTCCATTGTTAAACTCACGCCTTAATCATCTGATTTCTTGTTTTGCAGCGGAAGGACTATCCCATGGAAACCGACTGAAGCTCTGATACAATGTAATAAATCTCAAAACAAGGATCGATTTGCTCAAAAGAGCTTATTGAGATAGATATAATAACTAGAAATTGAGATAGCTCATTAAAGAACTTTATTGTGGTGCAAGAAAAAGAGTAAAACGATAAAGCTTAAATAAACACCAAGATCACAATGATTCTTAGATTGATCTGAAATTGATAAAAGGAAAGCTGTTCTCGGCAACCAAAGTTACACATAACTTGACATTACACTCATTTATATATAAATCGATCTTGCTTGTTAGAAACCCTAATACACATCCTAATACACATGGGCTTCTATCTTCATTTTTTGGGCTTGCATTTCATTACTTAGGCTTGTGACTAATAGTCTTGAACTGCTGTTCAAACACCACAGGTCACCAATGAGTTTCTGCAATCGTTGTCGGGTCAAATTGCACCAATGCATTTTGGATTTGGGGGCGCATGCCACCAATATAACATGACACCAATTGAATCTCACAGTTCAAGATCTCGTTCCGAGTAATCCTTCGAAAAAGTTCGTCTGCGTATTCATCAATCGAGCATGATCCTTGTTTCAAATTTTGCAGCCTGGTGTACATTGTGCGATCATAGTTCTGCGGTAGAAAAGATTGCTTCAATTATTTCTGTAATTTTGCCCATTTCGTGATCTACTCTTTCCTCGTATGTGCTCGTGTTGCTTTCAACTGCATCCACCACGACGCAGCACGTCCTGGAAACTTACTCGCCACTAGCGCAACTTGTCGCTCCATGGGGACTTTTTCGAATTCCAACAACTCCTCGACAGCCACAAGCCAATCCAACAACTCGGGTAAATCCTCATGTCATCTTGTTCTCGATCTCAGGTCTCATCGTGATTCCGGGCACCACGAACTTGATTCTGTGCAAAAGGATTACCACGACTCTCTTCTTTTTTTGAATTGAATGTATAATTTATTCAACCAAAAAAACGTTATTACAAATGATGTACACTTAAAGATTGAGAGTTTAGAGATGAATCAAATTGAATAAAATTGAAAGAAGTTTGAAGATGAAGTTGAAGAGAAGCGCAGATATTTTTACGGCGGACGAGTTGAGAACCACATCGTATTACAGATCTCTTGTGTTGAAACAATCCAAAGATCAATATTCTCACAGAGAGATGCGGATCAAGAACCAGATGGTTCTTCACGTTTGTGATCCTAGCTGCAGTTGCAGGGATATGTGTAGCTAGTTACGTATTCTACAAGTATCGTGTCAGGGTATGCTTTCACACTTTTCCTTCTCTTTATGAACCTTCAGGTCAAGAGCCAATTGAGACTATGAGGAATTTCAGGTCAGACAAAGTTTTACAGCCATAGAGGAAATCACAATTGATGACTTGAAATTGTGATCGTCAAGCCGCCCATTGGATGATTAAATCCAAGCTTTACAGAGAAGAGTTTGAAACAAAGTAAGACACAAGCACAATGTATCGTCTCTGCTTCGTCTTCTGGATGTACACTGCAAGAAACCCTGTTGCTGCATATGAAGTTTCTTTCCTGGTTTCTGCTACAGAGCCACCAATAAACCTTAATTTTACCAAAGCCATTTTTCGTATTTTTAAAACTAAGTCTTGGACTTTTAATCTGAGTTTCTCTTACACCGTCGCTTATTAAAGTGTTTCCGTTTTTTTCTCAGCTTCGGGTACAAAACCAGACTTGAAGTGGATCTTTGATCTTGTTGTCTCCCAATGCGCGAATTGAGTGGAGCCTGCAACGAACTTGTTTATCAATGAGGGTATAGTGGCGAGCAGTGGAAGAAGGAGCTTCACCGTGCCGCCGATTATTTCTCTCTCTCCAGAGGCTATGAACAGCGACTTGAAAGACATATCGAACATAAATTGGTGAGTTCGATCGAACTGAGTATCGGCTAGGAGCTGGATCAGAGAATTCCAATCCTTTGTGAAGCGATGTTTAAGAATTTCTTCGCTAGCTTTGTCCAAACTTCCCCGGAGAATCGACAGGCGAAAAATAGACAGGAGAATCGACATAGCAGAGAATATTGACATTACGAAAAAATGAGTTTTATGAAAACGCAATTAATGTAGGATTAAAACTTTAGTTTGCTTTCAAGTAATGTTTAACACAATTAAGACATGAACTTGATAACCAGAAAGAACAAAAACAGCTAAGCCAACAAGCTACAGAGTGATAAAGCTCACACGAAAACCGGTAAATGAGAAGTGATCAAACGCACTCTTGTACATGAATTTGGCTTGGCCTCCAACAACAAATCAACACCTGTCCTCACTCTAGGTTTGATAATAATTCGTACTTGTTCAGCAAGAGGGGTGTCGGCTGCTTGTTCTTCAAAGATGGAGCAGAGTTGCGATATTTTTTTGGTTTTGGTAGTTTTGGCCTTTTCCTAATGATATTTAGACCTTGGCTTGACTTGAGGTATTTTGCATCGTTAACATTAAGATCCTCTATGTGGTCAACAAAGACAGAAACATTATGAAAATTCTCATCATAGTATTCTCCAAAACCTTGGATTTCAACACTTTGGAGAGTTTTTCTTTGGGGATTGAAGTAGAAACCATGAAACGGTTTAAATTTAGATGTATTCTCCTTCGACAAAACAATTTCACCTGTAGCTGTCACTCCAACAATGGAAACATTGCGGATAACGATTTCATTAGCAGGCAAAGTGTAGACATAGTTCGACCATTCCTGTTTCTCGACATCCTCTAGAACCCATACACACAGCTCAAGGATATTGCCATCGCCATCATACATCCAATAAATCCCACCTAATTTACCCTTGTAGTTGATCAATTTAGCATAACCAAACCATTTTTTTCTATGAATTTGAATTTCTCAGACCTAACATCAAAGCAAACTATCACATAAGATGCTTCATCATCAGACGTTTTATCAACCACATTAGTTAAGTAATACAAAACCCCATTGATGCATATTCCTTTAGAAAAGAGATCATGGGTACTTAAGGGACATTGGATCTTCCTCCAACTCATTTCTCCTGTTCCTAATGTCAGAATTCTATGATCATCATCAGCCATGGACAATACCTTGAATTGCTTGTCAATCGGATCAAACCCTAAAAAGCTTGCCGAATAATTGTGCCTTGTCGGGTTAGGCAAACTCGCATACTGTTGCGTTCTAGGGTTAAATATCACAGGCGCTGCATCGTCACCCTTCTTTTCTGAGATCCGCATAATAGAGAAATAAATCAAACCAGAGCTAAGGCCACTAAAGCCTACAGGGCACATGTATTTGGAGAACTTCATATGAAAATCGGCAGATACTACAAGAGATGACTTCCCATATGGATTCTGAAGCTGAGGCGACGAGAAGAAGCTCCACTCATGGCCTCGTTCGAGGGTGAATAAGAGACGTGGACAAGCCCATGATCTGGTCAAGAACAACTCGGTGAAATATGGACGGTGAAACATGGAACCCCATAGCTTCGACACGCAATGAAACCTAGCGATTGAGTTTGCAGGCAATCTTGAGGATATATCGAGAACGAGATCAATCGAGATGGAATCTCAATTTTCTCCTCCTCTATTCACCATGATCGTGTTGTATTGGCTGATCATGATACAGTATACGAGTACAAATCATTCATATAGAGTCGGCGCTAAGTAACCTAAGGCCCAAAATCTGAAGTACAAGGTCATCCAAAAAATACCAGTTCCGGTATGGAGATTATTGATTAATATGGTTTTGTTTTCTCCGGTTACATATTTATTAATGTTGTCAAGACCACAGTTCGGTTCAGGAGGATAGTTTTGTGATTTATGTGATCGAAGAAAGAGTGAGGGACGAAGACTTAAAAAAAGTAGTAATTAAAACTTCAATCTTCTGTTTTTCAATGGCTCTGTTGTTCTTCGACTTAGGTAGGATTGTGAAAATAACTTCAGCCGACATGAATAAAAAGCTTAATTTCCTTACAAATATTATATATTCTCCTAACGATTTCTAAAATATCGACCGGTTTATATTGATGTAGAGATTTGCACATTTCTAATATTGGATATCTTGCATTTATTTAATCTTAAATCTTCTACAAGGGAGACATCCCTAAATGGAGACATGATGCAAATGATTACAAGGATCACTATTCTACGACAAAGACTTGGAATCAAATCTGCCCATCTATGGAAAAAGTTATGGAGTCGCATAACGGTTTGCATTCATGGAGTACCTTGATTCTCATTTATCACATGGCTTGCATTCAAAAACCGACTCTCAATAGGTGTTAGGATGCGTAAATGGGGTATGGAACAGTATTGTGTATTGTGTGGGGAACGTGATGAAACCATGGACCACCTTTTATTCGCATACCCTTAGCCTTATATGGTTTAGTCGGACATTTGTGTGGGAATTCTTGGAGACAACACTCACGTTGGACTGGTCAGGCATTATCAGCGGATTTCATATTTCATATTTCATATGATAAATGGGTTTAAAAAGACATATTTCATATTAATGTCCATCTAGACCTGCGGATTTCAAACCCAACTAACATCTCTACTTTAACTTTTTTGTAAAATATTGTAGTAAAATATCATAACATAACTTTTTGTTCATTTATTTTACAAAATTGATTAGTAAGTTAACCTTAATTTGGCACTTATAATGACTGTTACGCAGTCGTTAATTATTGATGGGAGGGGGGGCTTTCGGGAAATTGCTCTGATCTTTAGACGCTCGCTCAATTTATTCCTCGACTATCGCTTGCTCAAATAAATTCCCGAGTTAACTGCGCATAAATTATGATTAAAAAGTCAAGGCATTAAATCTTAAACAGACGGAGTTAAACTTAATTAAGCCGATGTCGAGGGGAATGAGGATTATATTATCTTCACCGGAGTTCTTCGCTTCCCCAAGTTTCGAACACAAAATCTGAGAGTTACCAGAGGCGATTTCCGACAGCAACCTCGAATTTCGATAGCCATTCCGACAGCCATCTCATGAAAAACATCAAGAAGAACCAAAATCATTGCCCAGAAATGGACATATACATCTCCTCTACGAATACAAGGGATTCACACTCTAAATTTGTAAGCGATTCTTTCTATCGGAATTAGATTCTAGATTTGAGTAATTAGATACTGAAATTGGTGGAATTAAAACCGTGTGAGTGTAGGAGGAGATAGGTTCCAATTTTAGAAAGGAATTTGGAAATTCCTCTAACAATGTGTTCTTCAACGAGGAAAGGGGATTTCCGACAAAATGTGTATGTGGAAGTGATGTTAGCATTTACACTTCACAATCTAAACCTAATCCCGGACGCCCTTACTTTTGTTGTAGTGTTTCACGAATGGTAAGCATGTTTCATCAACTTTATTCCACTTTGTTTGATTCTTTTAATTTCATTGGATTCTTCATGAGTGAAAACATGTTTGTGATGCTTCACAATTGATTATCATTTGTTTAGGATGGGCATATGTTTAAGTGGGTGGAAGATGGGATGTATGAAGAGGTTAAAGACTTGATTCAAAAATTTGGTGGAAGAGAATCCGAGATTGGTAATGGAATGACTATTGAAGTGAATGAGTTGATGCTTGAGATCCAAAATGTGAAAGAAGATGTTTTACAATGCAAAACCGAGCTCAACAAAATGAAAATCAAGAACATGGTGGTGCTTGTTCTTTGTTTTTGTGTTTTTGCGTTTGTCATTTACCACATGTTTCACAGAGTTGATGGAAACACACTTGTATTTGGCGACAAGTGATTGTATTTGGTAACAAGTTGGTATATGTTCTTGTAAGACAAGATTTGATTTGTCTCTCTTTCTCTCATGTACTCTTGTTTGTTGTTTTGTAAGACTATGAACTTGGTTTGTGTTTTTGGAAGTCAAGACTTTGAATTGGTTTTGGCTCTCTTTAAATTTTGATATGCTTATATTACTCCGAAAACAGGTTTAATACAATCCCCTGAAACATGTCAAAATATGCCAGAAAAAACATACCTGCTAAAACTAAGCCAAAAACTAGCATCACACGAAACACAGAATCGTCAAGCTAAAACAACAAACATGCTAAAACTTAGCCAACATCAGAAATGTCTAAAAGCCAAAACACACGAAACACAGAATCGTCTTTGCTTAGGTAGAGAAACCGACTAGGTAGAGAAGCCGAATCTTCCTTGTGATGCTTGACAATCATCTCCTTCGACATCTCCTTCACCATCTGATTCCACTGTCTCTTCTCTTTCATGCCCAAAAATTCTCTCTTTTTCACCCACAATATCTCTCTCTTCTTCACCCACCGTATCTCTCTTTCTTAATCAACATCATCTCTCTCTTTTACACAGACATTAGCTCTCTCTTCTACTCTGACGTTAGTTCCATCTTCATCATTTACCTAACAAGCATAAACCCATTTAACAAAGCTTCGAAACTTTCCCAAAAGCAAATTAAACATTGTAGAACACGAATTAGATTTGCAAAAATCACAACCTAACTTCTACATTACCTTTCGGGTTCACGGTCGATTTCTGGGTTTGGCTCTGGATCCTTTCGAACTGGAATTTTCTGCCTTCTCCACATAGTTTTCACCATTGTTAACTCCAATAAGCCACCCTTCGAGCTCCACAATCGATCGAATCGACAAAATTCACCAAGGGTTTGTTGTTTTCTTCTCGCCGGAAATCGCCTTACGGTTTCCAATTTTGCGACTTCTGAGTTTCTGACTTAAATCCCGACGGGATAGGTTCTAGAATGTTTAATTTTAACAGAGTCCGTTTAATATTTAGCGCCTTGACTTTTTTAATCATAATTTTGCCCAGTCAACTCCAACGTCGGGAATTTATTTGAGCAAGCGATAGTTGGGGAATAAATTGAGCGAGCTTCTAAAGATCGGGAATTAAATGAACAATTTCCCGGGGGCTTTCTCATTTTTTCCAATAAATCTCTTGACCCTTGATCTAAATACTCAATCCCGTCCTTTTTCCTATCGATCATTTTCGATGATTCGGTTTTTGATTTCAAATCATTTATAGTAATACTTATAAATACAAGACATGAGGAACAAATTATGTGAATGGTGAAGCTGTAAACCTACTCTTAAATATAAATATATGGGAAAATCATTATCATATCAAAGATTATATGAAGAAAAAAAAGGAACAAGTGGTCGAACCTTGAAATGCCAAAAGAAGAATCATTAAGAAGAGAAACAATAAAGCTAGAGTTATTAGCTTCGTATAATTCCACTTCTTGATCATCTCTATCAATCGTCAATTGTGGAGAGCAAGACCCAAAAAGGGAGATATTTCTCTACGGTTTTGAAGTTTAAAACTGATAGGTTTTGGCTTGTTTAGATTTACAATTAAGAAAAAAAAAAACTTTTTTATCGATGAACTTTTTTTCTCTAAACACATCGTAAAGGTGAACCCAGGGTAACTAGTAGGAATTTAAAAAACAAGAAAAATATAGTCAAAAGCAATTATTAATTTTCATGCTGCATTTATCTTTCAATTTTAAGCTGATTAGCACCATATTATTAACTACTTGCCAATGATAAGTATATACAATACTTATTTCTATTAATAATGGGACATTTGCAACAATAACCTGTAAAAAACTAGAAATAGCCAAAATAACCTACTCAATTTTTTCAAGATTTTTGAATGATATTTTCCTATATTACCCTTAATATATTATTTTATAATAAAAAATCAACTAATTAATTTTCTTATTTAAAAAACAAAAATTAATTAAAAAAGAAACCAAATCAACTTCAATAAAATAAATACAGTATTAAATACAATTAATTGTTTGTTTTAAAAAGGAAACGTTAGATGTCAAAAAAAAAAAAGGAAACGTTCTAAAGAAGAATAAAAGGAAACAAATTTTCAAAAACCATTAACGTTAAAAATACATGTTCATGTTCTCTTCATATGTAGAGTTCTCCAAATCTTAAAAACAACAAAAATCATCAATGATCAAATCCATCATATGTAGAAATATCCAAAATCAGTCAACCTTATTATCATCTTAGTGAAATCGTAAGTTATCTTGTCTTTTCTTTTTCGTTTCTGTTTTGTGTTTTGTTCCTAATATTACTTCTTTTTGTAGATCTATTCGCTTTAAATCTTAAAAGCTATGGCAAAAAAGGAACGAAATCATACCTTGAATTTTTAGGATTCAACGTTTATGGAGATTCAGGTAATTATAAACGTTTTAATGTAGAAGATGAAAAGCATGTGAAGTCTGCCATGTTTTGGCAGAGTTTTTGAGTCTACGTGTTTTGATAGATTTCATAGGTAGACTTACGTAAAGTTTACAAACACTCGGTAGACTTGCATAAAGTCTACAAGTTTTTTGGAGACTACAATAGCCAATCTCGAAGACTCTAATTTAGTCCGCGGACATTCGAAAGACTTTCATGACGTCTACAGGTTTTCGGTAGACTTCTATAGACAATCCCGCAGACTTATCTTCAGCCTGTGAACATTCGGTAGACTTTCGTGAAGTCTACAAGTCTTGGGTAGACTTCAAAATTTGATAATGCAAACTGATTACAAGTCCGCAGAAAGTTGGCATACATTCATGAAGTCTACAATATTTCAGAAGGCTTCAAAAACCAATCCCGCATACTTACTTTCGGTTTGCGGATAATCGGTAGACTTGCATGGAGTCTACGTGATTTGGACAGACTTCAAAATATGAGACGGCAGACTTACATTATGTCTGCATATATTAGGCAGACTTGCATTATGTCTACAAAAATCATCAATGATCAAATCCATCATATGTAGAAATCTCCAAAATCAGTCAACCTTATTATCATCTTAGTGAAATCGTAAGTTATCTTGTCTTTTCTTTTTCGTTTCTGTTTTGTGTTTTGTTCCTAATATTACTTCTTTTTGTAGATCTATTCGCTTTAAATCTTAAAAGCTATGGCAAAAAAAGAACGAAATCATACCTTGAATTTTCAGGATTCAACGTTTATGGAGATTCAGGTAATTATAAACGTTTTAATGTAGAAGATGAAAAGCATGTGAAGTCTACGTGTTTTGATAGATTTCATAGGTAGACTTACGTAAAGTTTACAAACACTCGATAGACTTGCATAAAGTCTACAAGTTTTTTGGAGACTACAATAGCTAATCTCGAAGACTCTAATTTAGTCCGCGGACATTCGAAAGACTTTCATGACGTCTACATGTTTTCGGTAGACTTCTATAGACAATCCCGCAAACTTATCTTCAGCCTGTGAGCATTCGGTAGACTTTCGTGAAGTCTACAAGTCTTGGGTAGACTTCAAAATTTGATAATGCAAACTGATTACAAGTCCGCAGAAAGTTGGCATACATTCATGAAGTCTACAATATTTGAGAAGACTTCAAAAACCAATCCCGCATACTTACTTTCGGTTTGCGGATAATCGGCAGACTTGCATGGAGTCTACGTGATTTGGACAGACTTCAAAATATGAGACGGCAGACTTACATTATGGCTGCATATATTAGGTAGACTTGCGTAAAGTCTGCGTGTTTTTGGCAGATTTAAAAACTCTATCCGCAGACTTGCGAAAAGTCTGTGAGATAGTATTTTCAAGTCTGCTTCAAATGTGCAGACTATAGGAAAGTCTGTCGAACTTTTGAAGACTAACTATAAGTCTGTTGGCTCATATTTTGAAGTCTACCAAAAACATGTAGACTTCACGCTAGTCTGCCGATCATCCCCAAATCGAAAGTAAGTTTGCCTTATTGTTTTTTTAAGTCTACCAAAAATTCGTAGACTTCACGAATGTCATCTGAGTGTCCGCAGACTTATAATCAGTCTGCGAAAATCGATTTTGAAGTTTATCGAAAACTTGTAGACTTCACAAAAGTCTGCCGAATTTTCGCAGACTAAACATAAGTCTACAGGATTGGCAATTGTAGTCTACCAAAAACTTGTGGACTTCATATGTCTGTAGAGTAAACATAAGTTTGCGGGTCTGGATATTCTAGTCTACCAAAAACTTGTAGACTTCATATGTCCGTGGACTAAATATGAGTCTAAGGGATCGTAATCTAAAGTCTACCAAAAATTTGTATACTTTATGCAAGTCTGCCCAATATAAGTAAGTCCGCCGACTATTTATAAGTTCGTAGAATATGATTAATGTCTGATTTGTTTTCCTATATTTTAATATCTTGCAGGAAATTGGTGAAGTTCATGAAAGAAGAGGAACATTTGATGGAACTAGTGTAGACAAAGAAAAAAGTGGTATTATTGATGGAAGTGGTGAAAATCCAGAAAAAGTGGTACTATTGATGGAAGTGGTGAAGATCCAGAAAAAATGGTACTCTTGACGGAGATGGTGAAAATGAGGAAAAAAATGGTACTCTTGATGAATTTGGTGAAGACGAGGCACATAGTGGTACTCCATATGGTTGTGATGAATATGAGGTCAACAGTGGTACACTTAGAAAATGTGGTGAAGATGAGACACATAGTTCTTCCTTTGACAAACTGGATGAAAATGGACAAACTCGTGGTTCTATGGATGGTAGTTACGGATCTACTTCAGATATGTCTTGCCATGGGGATATTGAAGAGCATATGATTGATGGCTTAGAAGGCACACAAAATATTTTGCAGATTCTGGAGCGTATTAGGGTAGGGCAAATATATAGTACCAAGGTGGAGTTACAACGTAAGTTGCGGCTGATCACAATTTTTCAAAACTTTGATTATACAACTTACAAGTCGACAACAACTTTGTTGTCACTTAAATGTTTTGTCGTTGGTTGTTCTTGGAAGATTCGTGCATCGGCAATTAAAAATTCATCAGAGTTTAAAGTGCGGAATTACGTAGACATTCATACATGTTATATTGTTCGACCTTCATTTTTGCACGTTTTGATGGTGGAGCTGAAACTCGAAGTAAGTGCGGTAGCATATGAGCTATTGGCTTCACCGCTTTGACGATCTGCTCGTTCGTAGAATATTTCAAGCCACAGTCAAAGACTTGTATAGTGCCTTTAGGGGTAGAAATATAAAGCGCTACCCAATGGTTTTTATTCACGAAAAGAACATCATAAATATCATCTACTTTGATCCTCCACTTCTTCCCGGTTTTTGCAAATGCTTGTAATTTACCAGAACAATAGTCATGTGCTCCATTCGGGAAAATAGGCAGGTCTTGCGCTTTTAGAAAATCGTCATAGCTGTTGGTCCACACAGAGGTTAAATAAGTATGCGTGAAAGCGATTCTGCCACTTCTGAACAAATTTTAATTTTTCATAAATCTCAGCCGCAACAAGTTCATAGCACTATCAATATGCTGTTACAAAAATGAAATTCTAGATAAGAACAAACTTTATAAGAGATTAAAATGCTATTGAAAACATGAAGGTAAAGTACATACCGAATGTGGCAAATACTTCTTCATTTAGCCAGTCTTGTGGAGTTCGAAAAACTTTTAAAAAATCTACACGGTTGTTCTGGGAGCCAAATGGGTATTCCCTGCATGAAAGATAACGATGATATACGAGTAAAGATCTATTTATTATCACCCTAGTACCATGAAAAAATTGAAACGAATAACTTACTTGTCTAACTGCAACCAATCGTCCAACATCTTAACTTTCTGCACATTTCGTCTCGTACAACATTTATGTTAGCAAACAAATCGTCTATAGGCATGTCCTCGTCTTTCAGGTGTGGTATTTGAAAACTCTGCACATCAAAAGAGGAACACATTAATTTGCAAGTAAAAAATCTGCAAATAAAGTTATACATATATACAACCTGCAAATATTTTAGACTAGCAAAACATAAACATTATATTTAGATTTACAAAGACTATATCGAACTACCTCATTAGTCTTCAACTTCTCTCTCAGTGTCATCACCTTCTTTTCCAAAATATCAAACTTTGAACGCATTTCTTCAAAGCTCTTCAGTTGTCTTCCCATATCTTCTAATTGAGCCTCCATCGTCTCTAACTTTTATGCTTGTTGCTCAAGTTCTATTCTCAAGTTTAGTGCTTCAACATGATCGCACGAAGCGCTTGAGACTTGTGCTTTCATTTTCTTCATGCCTGTTGTCATCACCTCTAATCTGCATTTTCGTTTACCACCACTTTCTTCTTTGTCCTCTGCATCCTCTCCACCTACATCTATTGTTATGTTCTTTCCCATTTGGATGTTGTTTGATCCATTCTCCATCCAAGTAACAACTCCCAAACCTCCTTCTTTACATATAGCTTTCAGAAGAGAGTCAATCTTCTCATGGACAACTGTATCAACCCAAACAACAGGTGTCACATGGTTGTTAACAACATTCTTGATGTTTTTCTAGAAGTTCAAAGCAAAGTAAGAATTATAATTTCTCAAAATAAACTAAATCAGCACCAATGCAATAAGAAACAATACACATACCTCATCAGTAACTGAGACGGCATGGATATCAATGTTGTTTAATCCTTTTAAACCTTTAAGATTTAAAATAGGAGGACCGCCAACGTTTGATGGACGACCAATCTTTGCTTCGAGACTAGGAACGGCATTGTAAGCCCATACTTGAAGCGCTTGTACGAACCCATATAATGTGTACGAATTAGCATTCAAATTTACACACTTCACTGATTCAATCAACCGCTTGAAAGCCTCTCTGCCCCAAGGATATTTCTCAAATTTGGGCAAGTCAAAAACCATACGAGCAAATGCAAAAGGAAGCTCATTTTTATCATCCTCGCCCACGATAAAAGTTGCTAAAATAGACAAATACGTAAAACGAATTTTGACTTCTGATGACCAAGAGGAAACGTCTTCCAAACCCCCTTTAACTCTCTCTTGCAAGGGCTCTTCATGCATACTTTCAACATTTTCCACAATTTTTTATAGGCTTTGGTGTCTACAACATCCTCACTCTCAGGAAAAGGTGCACAATTCAAAGGTTGTTATGTCTTCAAACTCCAACAAAGAGAACCGAGGCGGTGTATTTCCAAACAAACACTACATCTCATGCTTCTCCTTGCAAGTAAGTTGATTCACAAGAAGATGTTCGACGATCTTAGATGACCAAGTGAACTTATTGTCAACGAACCGTGTAACTACTCCTAGAGAAGAATCACGGATGTAGTTCCACACTTCTTCTCCAACAGCATTTTCAACTTCTTCTAGAAACTCAGTCTTACTATGGTAGTTGATGCTTTTTTTAGGTTTTGGTTCACAACCAAGTGAATACAACCGTAATAGAAATCCTAAATCCACATTTGTTTAAATAGACATCCTGCAAAAACATGAATCAAATAGATTAAGTTCAAAACTTCATATCAAGCGATCTGCCACTAATAGAAAAGTTTAAGACGATAACACTAATAAACCTTTAAAATGAGGGCGAAAGACAATACTGTAGTAAAATTAAGAAAAACAAAAAAAGTAGACAATGTATTTTTTTTCTTTTTCAAATGAGCAGATGAACACAAATACTATCCTAGCTGCTGTATACACAAATCAAAACTTCTAATATTTCATATCCATCTAGAAACCAAATAGAACTTTGTCTGCATCAAGAAACCATAAACCTTTCGAAATTATGGTGGTGGTAAGACAAAATAAAAAGAAGACAAACTAAGCCTACACTACACAACAAAAACTACTTTTCTATAATCACAAATGAGAAAAACTGTTGAACACTTTTTACAGAGCTAATACAAATGGACAAACACTAATAGTGTTCATTACGACTTATTAGAAAAGCTTAAGAAGATAACACAAATAAGCCTTCAAATTAAGTTCACAATACTATAATGCTTAACACATACATGTGGCAAAACATAGTCAACCTAAAGAATACAGCAACACATGCAAGTGGCAAAATATAGTCAACCTAAAGAATACAACAACAGAGACTCATATGAAGAAGGTAACTCATTCACACGAATTGTTCGTACTCATCGAGACAAAAAAAATTACAAAACTAGATGTTCAAATTGATTTTTTATACTGATTATCAACAAAACAAAGAGAGAATCATGAAAATAGTCTTATGAGTCCCCTTTAGATGGGCCTAGACACGAATAAAAGCCCATATTTACTTGAAACCTCAAACCAAGCATACTTATATACATAATTTTTCAGTCACACTCCTTATGCTAAAACCAATGTGGGACTTTATTCTTTTTGTTTGATCACCAAACTTTTTCCAAGCGTGTTTTTTTTTTGTTTTTCTTTATTTAACTGCACACCAATTTTCTCATAAGTAATTCCGTGATATTTGTTTTGTGTTTGTCAACTTAGTTTATTTTGGATATAACATATTTTTTTAAGGATAGAAAACTACAAATGCTTTAAAAAAAAAAAAACTAACTGATGATGTTTTAGTATTTTCTATGTTAAAGATTTATTTTTTTTATTAAACCTTTTAAAATAGTGGAAAATACGTAAATACTATGTTAACGCCTAGGTCCCGCCTAGGCCCCGACTAGTCGTTCTAGGCGGTAGTCCCCTATTGAGCGCCTAGTTACCGCCTAGCGATTTATAGAACATTGGGTTTTTTTTGTCGCTTAACGTAGAATAAATAAAATAAAATAACAAATATAAATATTTAGCATAATTAAGATTGGTAATCAATTTTCTAATTCTAATAATAATAAATAAAACACAAAGTAATTTTATTCCAATTTAGCATAATAACTACCAATTTTATTCCACATTTATAATAAGGATAATTTTGAAATTATTGAAAACACAAAGTAGTAAATAGGTTATCTTAACAATATAAATTTTGATGGATTATCTTAGCTATTCATAATTATTTTAAAGTTATTTTGGGTAATTTTCTCATCAATAATTGCATCAACTAGACAAAAAGTCTATAAAAAAGTGCCCACTAACTGAACAAAGAGAAGTAATTGCTAGAGTTGCACGATTCATAATTGTTGTTTTTTCGCGATTCCACAATAAGTGAAAAATTCAAGCTATAAGTAAATAATTCAGGAAAATCAACAAAGGGAAAACAACGTTTTTGGTAGTTTTCCAATATCATCGTTTTTTTCTAATTCTGATATCAATATTGGCGATTTCCGAAAAATAATCAAACCATAAATTATGATATTTTTGGAATGTTAGAAATGATAAAGATGCTTTTTTAATGTTGATAGAGACCTACAAGAGGTCCTCAAAATTACGGAAACTAAAGCAACAATATGAGAGTTTGACACAAACGAGTGATCAAACATATGGTAACCCAAAATATTGATCACTTTTCCGGTACTTTCATGTGATGAAGGGTGTTAGCGTATGTAGATGACTCATAGGAGTCTGATATTTTTTCAGTACTAGGCTGGTATTGTTTTTTCAGGAAGGCGTTAAATGATTTCTAATGAGAGCACAAAATCTACGAAAAAGTTTCTCTCATTTGTACGATGTATTGTAAACACTCATATGAGTCATGCATTGTATGATCGCAAATCAGAAAATGGCAATAACTTTCGCAACAACATGTTCTGAATTGGTAAGGATGATGTTTACACCGGAAGAGTGGCATGTTTTTTTTAACACTTGAAAAATTATGAGAACTACTACAAAGAAAATTCTACAATGGACAACTCTACCCGCTCCACAAAGATCCACGATCACGATGAACGGCTCCATTTGCACAACGCTGAAGATTTTCTTATAAACTTGCCTCCATTGCAAAAAATGCATCATCTGAAAATCGAACCCCAGACCTTGTGGTGTAGAAACATTAATAAACCATTTGGTCAACCACTCGACTAAAAAGAGCTTCCACCAAGAGGGACATGTTTTCTCATCTATAAATAGAGTCAATTAGGTAGATAGATAACTATGAAACATAAAATAATTAGGTAACTAGCCATCATGTGACAATATGAGGAAGTTAATGTGCTTGTCGGCAAAGGTTTTTACGTTTATTTCCTTGGTGACAAAATATGTGATATTTCTCTCTCATTAATATAAAACACAAATATACATTATTGTAACGAGCTACATGAAAAAATAAATGTCTATATATATTTAAATAGCACATTGTATTTTTTTGTAACTGTTAAAATATTTATTGTATTAGGTAAACATTTAAATGTATATCCAACTTTATATTTAACACGATAACTCAATCATTGTATGTTTAATGGCAGATCAACGCTTTGTTTCTCCATCGTTTCTCTCTCCTTATGTATCATTCATTTTTTCTGTTTTTGTTTTTTTTTTCTTCTTTTCCGGCAACAAAAACAGAAAATATACAAAACAGAGATGAATCTGACAAAATTTCGAACACAAAACATATTAGTTTTATCGATGACAATCTAACGAGATCCATATACCAATGGTTCCAGTGACGATGAGGGCTCCGGCGTCGGCCACCGTGGTTATTATTGTAAAGGATTACAATTTTTTTTGTAACGTGTTATCAATTGTTATATTACCTATAAACATTATATTTACATCTAATTTTATATTTATCGTGATATAAAACATATTAGATCGATAACAATAGTCTTGCAGCATGTTAAAATATTTATTGTACCGGATAAATATTCAAATGTATCTCCAACTTTATATTTAACAGGGTAACTCAATCGTTGCATGTTAGCTTTCATATTCTTAGACTTCATACATAGATTGGCTGATTCGACTCTGACAAAAATTCTAATTTAGATCGAGGGAATCCAAATTAGAGTGATAGATCTCTCGAATATCGGATGAAATCTGGCAAATATCCTATGTAAATCCGGTGAAAACCATGTTGATGGTGCCGACGTCAGTTTGTGTTGTTGTTATAACGCGTCGGTGCTAAACATGTATGCTTACCTCTAATATTTAATTTACCTCAATAATTCAATTATTATACATGTNGAGCTACATATTTTTTTAACATGTTAAAATACTTATTGAACCTACAAACATTTTGATATATCTCTAACTTTTTATTTAACGAGGTAATTAAATTTGTGAATGTTAACTTTCAGATTAGAAGAATATGGGTATCTTCACTGTCGTCGTCATTCGAGACCGTTGTCATCATCGGAACTATGGGTTATGGATATCGTTAGATTGATATCGTTAAGGAAAAGAAGTTTGTGTTCGAAATTTTGTGAGATTCATCTTTGTTTTTTAGTTAATTTGATTTGTGTATTTAATGGAAAAAAAGGTTGAGAAAGAGGTAGGAAAAGAGAAGTGGATCGAAGAAAAAGAAGAAAAAAAAATGAGTTGGCACATAAGACTTAAGTTCGATAGGGATAAAATTAGGTTTTAATTTTTGTAATAGTTTCTAAAATAGTGTTTGGTTAGTTTGCAAATTATTTTTGAATTTAGAGTTATCTGTGCAAATTTCTCTTCTAAATATTTATGTTTTTGACCCCCAAAAAAAAACAATAAAAGGAAAACCAATTTTTGGGCTTATCGTGGTGCCTACCGATTTAATAAAAACAAATTACCCATTGTCTTTGTTCAAGAAATTGTGTTGAAATGATTGACAAAACTCACGTAAACACTTGTATAGAGATTAAAGTAATACGAAGGCATAGGAGTGTAACCAACTATAAGAAGACGAAGCGAACAAAAATAAAATTATCCATTATCTCAATATAAAGAAAAATGTTAAACAACTAAAACGTCAAACACAAACACATAAATAAATCCTCAGAAAAAAAAAAAGTAGAGAGCAAGGAAGCCTGTATTGCATAACAGCTAAAATTTATCCATAAACATTATCAACTCTTTGGGGATGCTTTAGGCGGTCCAGCTGGTGGAGCACTCTGCGAAGCCGGCGCACCACCACCACCAGCGGCAGCAGCAGACCCATCCGAGGAGTAACCGCCACCAGCAGGAGGTTGTGTGTATCCTCCATAAGACCCATATCCCTGTGGTGCTTGACCATACCCATAGCTTGGTGGTGGTCCGTACCCTGACGCAGCTGGTTGCGCATACCCAGACTGACTACCATAGCTCCCAGGAGCACCTGGAGACTGCTGGCTCTGAGCATAAGCCGGTGGCTTTCCAGCTGGTGGTGGTGCTCCATATCCAGAACTGTAAGCCGTTGGTGGCTGGCTGCTGTAACCAGCTTGAGAAGTCGGAGCAGCTCCATACCCTGCCTGACCAGTAGTACCTTGAGTAGGCTGTTGACCAGTTGTACCATACCCAGCTTGTCCAGACTGAGCCGAGGATGGTGGAGCGGCTTGAGATGCATCTTCCTCTTGACTTGGATTAGCGGTGCTGCCATAACCACCCTGTTGCTGATCATACCCAGCTTGACCATATCCTGATTGCTGTGAGGTATTATAAGCACCATACCCGTCTTGCTGGTATCCCTGACCACCTTGGGCATAACCAGAAGCATGCTGGTAGTAATTATAGCCTGTGGTATCTGTCGGTGGGGCTGAGCTAGCACCACTGTTTGGTTGCTGTGACTGTTGCTGACTGTAATAATCATACTCACCTTGTGCGCTCTGCTGGGATGGTGGCACAGAGGATTGATCCCAGGTAGAGGAGTAGCCAGCTGAAGTTTGTTGAGGATAACCTCCATAGGGTGATTGACCGTACTGAGGTGGACCCGGATATGCTCCTGGTTGCATGTAACCATAACCAGGTTGTTGTGCTGGCGGAGCACCAGGTGGTGCCCAGCTTGAAGGGGGGCGGGCTTGGTAACCTTGTTGTGGATAGCCTCCACCCATTGATGAGTTTCTCATACGGTTCTGCATAAAACAAACCAATAAAGTAAGCATAGGAATCTTCGGGGTGATAAAAAGACAACACAGCATAAAAACACATGAACACAGAGGCAGAGACATATAAAGCGAATAAAAAAGACTAGATCGAGAGAGGCATACACGGTTAAGTCATTTACCAATATCTGTCCATATAGGATCAACCAAGATCATATCATATTCTAGAAGGGTAATGGTGATGCCTACATACCGTACTGATTGGTGAAATTATTGGGTTACTCCTGCAGAAGCCCATCCCTTTCCCTATCCGAGGTAAAATAGGTGCAAGAAAAACCACGAATACTATAGAAGCTTTTGCAGATAAAAGCAACATATATATACATGATACCTATTTTCTCGAAGGATAAGTTTACGCAGTAAAATAACCTAACATCAACTAAAGAGTGTTGTATTCAACAATACCAATACTCATGGAAACATATTAGCAGACTGAAGCTGGGGTACGATCTCTGGGATAGAATTATGGATGAAGGGTTCAAAATAGAAACGAATCTGGGAAGAATTGAGGCAAGCAAAAAAGGCAGAATATAAACAGTTACTAGGTTAGCGAAATATTTGAGACAGAAAATGGCTAACAGGTCTTCATATGTTAGTCGCCCACCTTTGGTGACACCCTGATGATTGGAACTAGATATGTAATAGCTGAACGGAAATGATTTGACAAAAAGAATAATGGTGCACAATGTTAAAAAGAATATCACATTTATTGTACAAAACAAAAACCCAAAAATCATCAGATATAAAAACTGTTTTAGAAATACTATCACAGCAGGTTGGACAGAAACTATTCAGCAACCTCACATAGGCTACCCAAACCAGTGTAGGATCAGCCAGCTTGGCTGTGGCCACAGGTGATGAAACATAGTTGTCTGCATATACTCCATGAAAAAAAGGCAACAGAATTTTCTACTATGAAAATACAATATGCTAAGAATCTTTTGGTAACAATAGGAGTCATAAAGAACCATGCTAAGCATATTGAAAATTTGGATTATCAAGGAAAGGTCGATATTAACTGCGATAAGAAGATAGTAACAGAAGCATGAAACTTGGTGAAGGAAGGTACTGGCAAACAATGCACAGAGGAAGAAGAAGCAACATATAATCTCTTACAACTTCAATAACAAGATGGAGGTAAGGAACATCAAGATGAAATATCATTTTGTAAGTCAATAAAATCACGAAATAAATAGCCTTCCCTGCAAATAAGCAGAAGAGAAGAACTATGCACTCCATTTTAGATGCAGTTATCGTGGAGCTAATACCAACAGAAGTTAAAAGCAAAAGAATAGTATAGCTCACCATTAGCACATTGAGTTCTTAGAAGCTGATACATTAACTAAGTGAAACTAGTATAACCTTATATCACCCAATCACCTAGATTTCTCTTCCCATGCTAGAATCAAATGAATATCAGATTTTCTGAATAATATAGTCTAAATAAAGATTAAGGGATAGGCTAGATAGACCTAAAGCTAATGACAACTAAATGATGTAATCACAACACAACATCAATTTCAGGGAGAAAAATAAACACTGCAGAAGCCTGCCACAATCCATAACAAACAGAACAATCAAACATACCTCGCCGCTGATGATTTCATTAACTAAATGTTTAGCATGTTCAATCTGATCGGTGGTCCCATCGATCTGCAAAGTTCTTTCTGGCGTTGGATCTCCAGGGGGCAAATGCAAAGGAATAACCTGCAAACAATCACCAGCGGTTGAATAACAGCTGAATACAAACAGACGCCTGCTACATGTTGTAGTTTCACAAACCTGAATTCGAGCTCCAGTCTTTGCTTGCATAGATTTGATTGTTTCACCTCCTTTACCAATCACCAGACCAACCTAGAACAGTTTGTGTGTTACATACAAGACACAGGTTACATAAACAGCTCAATCTTCAGAGCATTAAGTACCTTATTATTAGGAATTTTCATAACAAATTGATCAGATCCTGGTTGTCCACCCATCCTACGGGAGCCTCCGCCTGAACCAGCAGTACCACCTGTCTCAGCCTGAGACAAAATCATTAGACCCAGCATTAGTAATCACTTCTATACACAAAATTTTGTCACTATCATTAGCAATAATAGGACTACCTCTTGAAGGACTTCATTAATCAACTGCTCTGCCTTTGAAATCTGGTCTGGTGTGCCTGTTAGGTCAACAGTCCTCGTGGGAGCATTAGGGTCTGCATCCATATCTCTCGTAACCTGAATCTTGGCTCCAGATTGAAGTTGAAGATACTTAATCGTTTCCCCACCTTTACCAATAATAACCCCGACTCTCATATTCGGAATATCAATCTTCTTAGTAGTTCCCGAAAAGCTACCATACGAAACAGGTATCGAAGATGGAGCCGTGTTTGACATCTGCTTACCCTCTAAATCAAAATCAATCACACATCAATAAGTTTTAGTTTTTTTCCAACCCTAATTCATGAAATAAACAAAGACGGGAGTTTTTTTACATACCGGAAGGATAAGAGCTAAACCCTTTGTCGCCGTAATCATAAGAAGCACCATTCTCGACGCGAGGACGTTTTGCGTCAGCACTGTTGAGGAGACGAGCAGCGATTTCTTGTGCCTTTTGCTTAGCCATCTGGATTTCATCCATCGGAGGAGGGACGCTGTTGTAGGAAGACGGAGGAGGCACAGCGGTTGCGGCGGTGGGATCAGGAGAAGCAGATGGGATCGGGCCGGAAGAGAAGCCGGTGGGTCTGCGGGTTGACGGAGGAGGAGCGGTTTGCTCTTCGTATTTCCGTTTGTTGGAGTAAGAGTCGGAGGAGTACTGAGATTCGTCCGCCATGTTTCAACCTTTTTCGATAGAAACCCTAAAGAGAGGCGGAGATAAGGAGAAGAAAAGAGTGAGAGGTATATCGAATATACACGCGAACATATATATATATATATAGCGGACAGACCTTGGTATATTCAGATATTTTTTCCTTTTTCCAAAAATAAAAGAATAGAAAACTTTCGTTTTTTCTCTAATAAAGATAAATAATTTTAGTTGACAGAAAAAAAAAAACATAAAATAATTTTTATTTTTTTAAGAGACAACTAGATTTAGGACTTTGACTCTTTTGTTAGGGATCTAAATGGTGATGCTTGTAAGTTTTAACTTCATAATCCAAAACAACATCAGATGAAAAAAAAAAAAGACAAACTAGATATGTAGTAGTTCAGTTTTGGTGTAATGGTTCATTAGATGTTAATCTTTGTTTAGGTTTGTTTTGTCTTCTTTTTCGGTTTTGTTTTTACGTTTTTTTGTTGTCGTCTAAACGGTTATCTATTACAAATTATGAAAATAATTATATAGACATTTAAATGATTATCCGATTTCAACGCAATTTCCAATTCACACCAGGCGTTGATACTTTATTACGCTTTCGTTACGAACGGCTTCGGGGTTTCTATGAAGTATGCGGAAATGCTCACTCATGATTATGGGGCATGCTTGATTCAAAATGGAGGTGATGAACATCACTCTGATGGTGATGATGATAATGAAGACCAGCAACGTCAACCTAGCGATATAGATCATCAGCAGCAGCATCAAAGGCGGAACCACAAAGTCCAAATCCGGGAACTGAATGCAGATGAGGTTCAAGCAGAGAATCGGCATCATGGGATCAATCAATACAATAATAAGAATCTGAATGGAGACGGTATGCAACATGAGTCGAGTGAAGAAGAGGAAAAGGAGGAAGAAGAAGATCGAAGGTGTTTGCTTTGGAGGCTGCATGAGAATTTGGAGTGGATGAGGATTTTCCCAAGGAAGACAGAGATGAGTATGAAATGAGTGAGCTCTTCAACCATGTTCTTATCTTTGCTAACAATACTGGTGATGTACCAGGGAGAGAATTAGCATCAGGTGAATTCTCAATTGGCGAGCGTGAGGCACTGCATAATCATTTTGATTTTGAGGGATTTGATTTGATGCAGACAGAGAGCGATAGGCAGATGGATAGTAACAGTCAGCGTAAAAGGAAGTTTTCAGGAGAAAACGAGACATATAATGGAAATAAGGTAACAGTTCGGGTAATTGGAGAAAGCAGTGGTCAGAAGGAGGAAGACTCCACCATTGATACCGTTGGAGGCGCGGTGGACCCTGAACCACCTCTTCCACCATGAGGACAACATGTTGGAACTGTCAAGGTCTAGGCATTGACTTGACAGTTCAACGCCTTAAGGAGATAAACAGAAAGTATCTCCCGGACATCATATGCCTGTCAGAAACCAAGCAGCAAGATGATTATGTTCGAGATGTAGGTTGTCAGTTAGGTTTCCTTATTTATGTTTAATTTCAGTTCCACCAGTAGGTCTTAGCGGTGGTTTAGTTATTTTCTGGAAGCAGTCTGTTGATTTAGTTGTGTTGTCTCCGTCCCCTAATATCATTGATTGTGAAGTTAAGATCAATGAAAGTGTTTTCTACTTGTCCTTTGTTTATGGGAACCCAAATCCGAGACTCAGAAATCACACTTGGGAAAGATTTGATAGGATTGGAACTAACAGAAGGGGCCACCCTTAGTTTTTACTTGCAGATTTCAGTGAGAAAAAAGGTGGAAGGATAAGACTTGAAAGGTTTTTTCAGGATTTTAAGAAAATGGTCAGAAACTATGAAATTACATACCTGAAATTCAGTGGTGATCGTTTCTCTTGGGCTGGACAGAGAGGATCTCATCATGTATTATGTTGCTTAGATCGCTCCATGGCCAATAATGAATGGCACACGATGTTTCCCAGTTCAGAGACAGAGTTTTTGGAGTTTGCAGAGTCTGATCATAGGCCCCTAATTACTTTTATTTCAGATACAATAGAGGATAGAAGGGGTTTCTTTCGATATGATAGCATGCTAACAAATAAGGAAGGTTTCAAAGATCATGTCTTCCAAGGATGGAATTGTACAAGTGGAATAAATTCTACGAATACCCCTATGGTGCAGAAACTGATTAACTGCAGAAAATGATTAACTGCATAAAGAAAATCTCTAAGTGGAAGAGAAGACATCGGCTCAATGCAGAAGAGAGAATCACGATTCTCAGGGAAAACCTGGATAAGGCAATATCCACCGGTACTTTATCCCCAACAGAAAGAGCTCAACTTAAAAGAAAATTGAACCAAGCCTACATTGATGATGAGATATTTTGGAAACAGAAAAGCAGGATAACTTGGATGAAGGAAGGGGATCGAAATACAAGGTATTTTCACACAATCACAAAGGCAAAACGAGCAAAAAAAAGAAATCATTTCAATATTAAATGACGATGGTGTATTACAAAAAGGTGACAAGGATATTGAATTGGTGGCTGTAAAATACTTCTAAGATCTGTTCACGTCAACAACGGTTGATGATAATCAAATATGAGGAGTATTTGAAGATTTCCAAGGGAAGGTGACTACTGAGGAAATTAACAATGAATTGATTCGAGATGTGACTGAGGAAGAGTTTAATAGAGCATTAATTGATATTGGACCACATTGAGCACCAAGCCCTTATGGTTTTATAGGAGATTTTTTATTAGAAATTATGGGATGACATCAAAGCTGACATATGCCGAGAAGTGAATCAGTTTTTTACCATATGTTATAAGGATCCAACTCTTAATCACACTAACTTGTGTCTTATTCCTAAAATTCAGCCTCCAACAACCATGACTGATTTCTGACCAATAGCTCTATATAATGTTGCATACAAAGTTATTTCAAAGATCTTGGTCAACAGATTGAAGCAACATTTATCAGGAATCATTTCAGAAAATCAAACAGCTTTTATACTAGGGAGAATGATTACGGATAATATAATCATTGCACATGAAGTTTTTCATAGTCTGAGGTCAAGGAAGAGGCAGTCTAATTCCTATATGTCCCTAAAAACTGACATTACTAAAGCCTATGGTAGGCTTGAGTGGAGATTTTAAGAGGAAACAATGAAGCATATGGGTTTTGCTCTGAAATGGATACAATGGATAATGCAATGTGTTTCTTCAGTTAGCTTTTCTGTTTTGATTAATGGCTTCCCTCACGGTCACATAACACTTGGACGTGGAATAAGACAATGCGACCCTCTGTCACCGTATCTATTCATTCTATGCGCTGAAGTGTTATCATATTTGATGACTAGAGCTACAACGAAAAGGATGTTACAAGGTATTAAAATCAGTACCAGAGGTCCAACAGTGAGTCATCTACTTTTTGCTGATGATTCTCTCTTTTTCACTTTTGCAAATTCCAGATCTTGTCGTACTATTCAGCGAATTCTTAGCCTCCACGAAAGTCATCTATCACATTTGGAGCCAAAGTGAAACCTACAACAAAAACAAGTATGCAAAACATTCTGGGGATTCATAACGAATGTGGAGGTGGTAAGTATCTCGGTCTTCCAGAACAGTTTGGATCCAATAAAGCTGAAATGTTTCAGTCCATCACAGACAAAGTTAAAGAACGAACTCAAGGTTGGAGCAAGAAGTTTCTGTCTCACAAAGGAAAAGAAATTCTAATAAAATCAGTAGCTTTGGCGATGCCTATCTTCTCCATGAATGTGTTTAAAGTACCAAAAGAAATATGCGAAAACATAAATACAATGCTTGCTAAATTTTGGTGGAGCTCTGGTGATAAAAGGAAAGGAATGCACTGGCTTTCATGGCAACGAATGAGTTTGCCCAAACGAGAAGGGGGAATGGGTTTCCGAGACTTAGAGATTTTCAATCTGGCTCTCCTTGGAAAGCAGGTGTGGAGAATTTTGCATAATCATGATTGCTTAATGGCTCGGCTAATAAGAGGAAGATATTTTCTTGTTGGAAATGTGCTTAATGCTAATATGGGGACTAAAAACTCTTTTGGATGGAAATCTTTGCTACATGGTAGAAATCTGTTGAAACAAGGTCTTCGGTATGTTATTGGAGATTGTACTTTCATCAATAAATGGGAAGACCCATGGCTTCCAACACATCCTCCTAGACCTCCAAGAGCTCTCGGAGAAACATAAGGAGTTGTTAAGGTCAGCCAATTGTTTAATAGTCGTGGAAATGGTTGGAATGAAGATAGAGTTAGAGAACTGATTGCTGTTGAGGATGTTGAAAGAGTTTTATCCATCAAATTAAGTTCTACACCGAGCAAAGACTTATTACGATGGCATTACAATGAAGATGGGTTATACACTGTTAAATATGGATATTGGCTATCTACTCATTTGCCTAACGCGGCCTCGATAGATCCACCTCCACGTAACCAACAACTCAAGAATGATGTGTGGAAACTAAAAACGGCCCCCAAAATTAAGTGGAAGCTATAACAAGTATATTAGCAATGGGGGAAACTTTAAGAAGACGCCACATTAACCGCAATTCATGGTGTAAACGCTGCTGTAAAGAAGAAGAAACAATGAAGCATTTTTTCTTTGATTGTGATTATGCACAAGCAACCTGGAGAGCTTCCGGTTTACCAAATCCAATCTTTTCGGATTTGCAAGCAATTTTTGATGACATGATGCAAGCCTGCTTTGACTTTAACTCATC
Organism: Eutrema heterophyllum; assembly: GCA_002933915.1. Lineage (NCBI taxonomy): Eukaryota > Viridiplantae > Streptophyta > Magnoliopsida > Brassicales > Brassicaceae > Eutrema > Eutrema heterophyllum. The sequence continues at coordinate 206,874 of PKMM01017362.1, read as the reverse complement.
CACACATTTGAAGCAATATCGACAAACCCCTCTCTGGATACTTTGGAGTCTATGGAAGAGTAGTAATTTCTTGACTTTTCAGAGAAAACATATACCATGGAGAACAAATTTGAACTTTGCAAGGAATGATGCAACAGAGTGGATGAACACTGAAGATTATTTGCAAACACATATTGTTTTTTCAAAGACAAGGAAACTTAAATTCAGATGGGAGAAGATCATGGGTAAGACCAGAAACTGGGTGGATCAAGTGCAACTATGATGACTCTTTTGTTCAAAGTAATTTCCCTTCTAAAGTTGGATGGATTAACAGAGATGATAAGGGTATATATTGTGGATCGGGTCAAGCTAAAGGCAGAGTATTATCTTACGTATTTGAAAGCGAGTTACAAGCTTTTATCAGTGCTATGCAATATTGTTGGGGTAAGGAAAATCGAAAGATTGTCTTTGAAAGAGATAACCACAAACTGGTGGATCTGATTTATGGAAGGAAGTTGAACTTTGGTGTGCATAATTGGATCCGGGAAGTCCGATTTTGGCAAGGCAAATTTGATGAAGTACAATTTTTTTGGGTTAAAAGGGATTTTAATATGGTAGCTGACATCCTGGCAAAGAAGAGTCTTCCAGATGATGTAAATTAATTGTCTCATTTCTATGCTCCAAATGACACTACTCATGTATTTCATTGTGACTATGTAAACTCGCAAGTTTAATATATATATATATATATATATATATAAATTACATGGACAATTTTACAACGGACAATTCTACCTGTCTACAAAGATCCACAACATATTGTTTAACCTGCACCATGTTCGTGATGGACAGTTTTACCTTGACACATTGGACCACGACGAACGGCTCTACTTACACCATGCTATAAAGCTCCTGTAAACTTGCATCCATTAATTTGCATTCTCCGAAAATCGAACTTCAAACCTCTTGGTGTAGAAACGGTTATCTATTACAATTTAGGAAAATATTTACATGGACAATTCTACAACGGACAATTCTACCTACCTACAAGAATCCATGACAAATTGTTTTACCTGCACCATTCTCGTGATGGACAGTTTTACCTTGACACACTGGACCACGACGAACGACTCTGCTTACACCATGCTAAAAATCTCCTGTAAAATTGCATCCATTAATTTGCATTCTCCGGGATCGAACTTCATACCTCTTGGTGTAGAAACATTAATGAACTATTGGTCAACCACTGGACCGAGGGGGCTTCAACTTGTTTTTACGTTTTGCCTTCTTTTTTGGGTGTCTGTCTTCGAAGATATAATTTATTTCCCGTCGGCTTTATCTCCCGTAAAATTTTCGGGGTAAGTCTCCGGTTTACCCGACTTTATATCATGTTTGGATATTATAATAAAACTTTAGGTGGAAAAAAAGAAACAACTACCTTAAAAACAACGTTTGGGGTGTAATTAGATAGTAAACAAACAACATAAATCGTAGATGAACTATTTTCATTGTTTGTATATATGACGAAAATGGTCCTCCATCGGTTAAATATCTAAGTGAAACATTTCTCTCTCTCATTTCTCTTTCTTTCTTCTTTCTTTTTATGCAACAAAGCTTGTTTTGGATTGGAGAAGAAAATGTAACTGGAAACACGTCAAGAATTCAATTCCTTAGCCTCTCGACGAAGATCCAAGAAAGATTGGGCAAAAATCCGATGAAGATCCAACAAACATTCAATGAAGATCCAGCGAAAACCCAACGTAGCCCATGGTTACGATGGTGCCGGAAAAGAATCGTATATCTGTCAACTTCAAAGACAATTTAGAGATGAAGAAGGAGAAAATGGACGAAAGAAAGAGATTGGGAAAAACTTTTAGGTGAGTTGACTCAGATGTAGTGGGTCGACTCAATGAGATGAGTTCGAGTTAACATGCTAATCTATTTATTACATGCTAAACTATTTTATAACATGCTAAATTATTTATTTTACTAAATAAACACATGAATTTATATTTATATTTTTGTTTTGCACGGTAACTCAATTATTAACTAGTTAACTTGCAGGTTGTGTGTTCGAACGTTTTGGTGAATTTGACTCTGGTTGTAGGTTTGATTGCAACAAAGAAATAGAGTGCATTGACTCGGGCAAACAAAGAAGAAAAAGAGAGACATGAAAAACAAATCCAATGATGTTTTGAATCGACAAAATTCATTCCAATGTCTAAAAATGTGTTCATCATTAAGCATGTTGATTGCAGCCTCGTTTGTCGAGACTTTTAGATTTTAAATTTATAAATTTCTAGGTCTGCAAGTGCACAAATGTGCGTTATATGACTTAGGGGTCGATCCACATAGAATCTACGCTTGTATTCAAAATCTATAACGGGTTAGAAGAGAAGTCTAAGACAAATATATTTTTGAGAGTTTGTTACGAATCCTAAGTATGCAAACAAAGAAAGAGCTAAACGATGTAAACTAAATAACTAAGCGTTGGGTCTTCCAGGGAAATCGCATAGGTTCAGATTGATTCATTCAAGATAACAAAGCTCCTATCGATTCTAGCTTAAAGTTCCCTAAACTGGAACACGAAGTTGTGTTTAACCTACTTTCGCAGCGCTAAACACATATTCTCTAACAACTTAACTACTCAACTTTCATCGGTAGCTACGCAACAGATCATGCAATAGATTCAAGTTCGTAGACGCTCACAAAGCCTTATAAGTATTCTTTCGTATCTTATAGCACAATTGTTCTCCTAAGCTAGTTCTGGTCGATAAATTCAGCACTTTTGTGGCTTTATCAATCCTAAGATCAGTAGCTAGTTCATGACGCTAACTCAATGCAGTAAGAACAAACCTAAAAGAAAGAATTTCTAGAAATCGAGCTAATGGTCAATACTTGTTATCCTTATCAACCATGAATTCCCCTTTGATAGAACTCTTTAAACCCAACTATGAAACTACTCAGACATAATCATGCAAACGAAAAACGTGGTTGATAAATGCATAATCAATAAATCAGAACAGAAACAAAAGGGTTCAAGAGAAATCCTTATCAACCTAAACTAAGAACAAAAAATATGAATTCTAAAACGTATCTATGAAGTGTGTATATGAGGGTTACGAAAATAAGAGACCTAAACTATATATATATATATATATATATATATATATATATATATATAGGTCTTGAGCTCTTCAAAAGTCGTCTAGGGTTGTTCCTTGTCCAAAATGGTATATGAATCGAAGTGGGCTTGCAAACTGGCCTGGTCCAGTACGAAACTGAGTTGGCCGCGGCCAGAGCACTTTTCTGCTCCTTAGCTTCTGCGCTTGACAGCTTGACGGGCTTCAGTACTTTTGATGGTTCTTGAGATCGAACCGTTGGATCGTCCTCAAACTAATTGCATATGAAAGGTGGTTGATTCCTCTATATTTTGTCCACAATTGAGCTTGATCAGACGGTGAGAACACCTTCATCGAAGGTAGAACTTATGTCGGTCTGACACTGTCCAAAATCGGAATTTTGCTCCAATTTGCATTGCTTTTACCTTGATAACCTGAAAAGAGTCTTGACACTATAAGTATGCAAAAATCATAATAAAATGCTTGAAAACCGAGTGGAACACTTATTAAAGTGCTCAAAAACCAAAGGTAAAATGGGTAAAAACACAGTTATATCAACACCTCGAGACTTAGACTTTATTTGTCCTCAAATAAAACATAAATCAAGACTTGGAAAGATGAATGAAAAAATCGCAGGAACTCAAAATCCCAGGAACAATCCTTCTAAACCAAAACCATCGAACTACATCAATCGGAACTCAGTCTAGAAAATTCTCACCAAAGTCCATGTAACACTAGTCCACAATTTCCGTTATACAAAAACTAAACCATCTACATCTAAATTCCGATCAACTAGCTCTCTACATTCATTAAGGCATTGCGTAACCTTCTCATTAAACTTGTAATTCAAGGTAGACGAAGCTAGGTATTAAAGGCTATTTAAGTGGTGAGGTTAAAGTGTTTAGGGTTACCGTTTCCGCCGAAGGATGCTAGACATCATGCAAAACAGCGAGAGAAGAAGGACCTGTTGGTAACCACATTTTTCAGTCACTTCTCCTTGCGCAAAGGTTGTTGCACATTCTTCTTCTTCGGTAACAGAACTTTAACTACAAGAATATTGTGTATTAATAGCATAAGAAAATAGCGATTTATGTAGTTGTGCTATGGTTGACTTAACCATGATTTTTATATAGCGCGTTTGTAAAATAGTACACGCTATCGATTTGTTGGTCAGATGAAAAAAAATGACCGCGCTAATTTTTTTGGCTCTAAATTATTATAGCATGCTATTTAATAGCACATACCACAATTAAAACGCTAAATTTTTTTAAGTGCCCGCCTCCAAATAAATAAATAAAAATTTTGGTTCCCAGAAAATCTCTAAAGCAAAACCTAATCTCACTCTTGTCTCACTGATAAGGTAGCTAATGATCCGAGCTCTGACTTTGAAACTTATGACTTGATTAGAACAACCTTTTTTTAGGGTGAAGGCCATTCACAGTCCCGGAGCCACAATGGAGATCAGACTGAGGGTGTTGATAGTAAAGAAGAATCTGAGTTTCAGAAAAAATTAAAAGGATGTTGAAACTCCATTCTACTTCAGATGTCCCAACTACACCAAGGTTTCTGCAATTATGGGGATTTACCGCATAAAAGTGACGAGTGAGATGTCAGAGACCTACTTTGATCAGCTTCTGACGATAGTTCATGACATGCTAGCTGAAGATAATGTGCTTCCAACATCCACAAATGAGATGAAGAAGTTCTTGAAAATGTTTGGTTTTGGATATGATGTGATTCATGCATGCAAGAACGATTGTATCCTTTACCGGAAGCAGTATGAAGATATGGGAAGCTGCCTAAGATGTAGTGCTTCGATATAGGAAAGGGATAAGCATACATGTGAGGAAAAGAAGGGGATTCCAGCTAAGGTACTACATTATTTTCCAATCAGCAACATATTCAATAGGATGTTTAGATCCAAAAGGATGGCTGAGGATTTGCGGTGGCATTTCAACAATGCTAGTTCAAATGGTACAATGCGGCACCTGATGGACTCATTAACTTGGGCTCAGGTGAATGGTAAATGGCCACAGTTTTTTGTTGAACCGAGAAACCTTCGCCTCGATCTATCTACAGATGGGATGAACCCTTTCTCTATTCAGAACACCAACTACATTACATTGTCGGTATTGTTAGTGAACTACAACATGCCTCCAACAATGTGTATGAAGGCAAAGAATATAATGATGACTATGTTGATCCATGGACCAATTGCACCGAGCAACAACATTGATGTTTATCTAGCACCATTGATAGATGATTTAAGGGATTTGTTGAATGAAGGTATTGAGGTTTACGACTCATTTTTTAAGGAGAATTTTACACTTAGAGCAATGTTGTTGTGGAGTATTCAGTGACTATCCAGCCTTATGGACATTGGTTGGTTGTAAAGTGAAAGGGAAACAAGCGTGTATTGTATGTGGAAAAAATACACCCTTTGGGTAGTTGAAGTTTAGTCGAAAGCATGTGTATTTGGACAACAAAAAGCGGCTCAGACCTGGGCATCCTTACAGACACATAAAAGGATGGTTTGACAACACTGTGGATGAAGGGATTGCAAGTAGAATTCAAACTGGAGCTGATATATTTGACATACTTAAGGATTTTATGAATGATTTTGGAGGACCTTTAGAGAAGAAAAGCAAAAGAAAAAATAACATATTTGTGTGAAGATGAGGTGCTTTCACATGATGAATACGAAGAAGACACTGATCAATGGAGGTGGAATGGAGGTGGAAGAAACGGTCCATTCTTTTCGATTTACCCTACTGGAAGGTAAGTACCTTTTCAATATAAATGTCAATAAAGTAACTTAAGATCTATTACATTTTGATTTTTTCTAACTAGTATGTATTTATGTGTTAGGATATGCTGGTGCGTCACAACAATTATGTGATGCATGTATCTGACGCCATATTGTCTATTTTGATGCAAAGTGCTAAATCAAAAGATGACTTGAAAGTACAAAGAGATTTGGAAGATATGGGGATTCAAAGAAACTTACACATAGAGGTATAAGGGAAGAGAACATACTTACCTTATGCTGCTTATTGGCTGTCCAAGGAAGAGAAAATGAGATTTTGCAAGAGGTTAAGTAAATTCAGACGCCCTGATGGACATTCTGCTAATATCGCCAATTGTGTTTTAGTGGATCTTCCTGTAATTGGTGGCTTGAAGTCTCATGATCATCATGTGCTTCTACAAAATCTGGTACATGTTGCTTTTAGAGGTTTGCTGCCAAAAGGACATAGGATTACAGTGAGTAGAGTAGGCAACTTCTTCAACATATTGTGTCCATGCGTTATTGACCCGGAGAAGCTGATATCATTGGAGGTTGAGGTTGTAGAGAAATTGTGCCAACTATAGAGGTTCTTCCCTCCATCACTTTTCGATATAATGTTCCACCTTCCTATACATCTAGTAAGGGAGGCACGTTTGGGTGGACCGATACACTTTAGATGGATGTATCCCTTTGAAAAGTACTCATTTTTTCCTTTACATATGTTCATATCAGATGTGTTGTATGTAATATTTGACAAATGTGTTATCTGATTGAGCTATAGGTACATGAAAACACTAAAGTCATATGTAAAAAACTATGCAAGGCCAGAAGCGTGTATGGCTGAGGGATACTTGGATGGATAATGTATTGCCTTATGCTTAGAATTCTACATAATTATGTACTAGTTCAAGAAGCAGTAAACCGTAATGAAGATGTCGAGGCATATGAACTCATCTTTGAAGGCTGCTCACTGCAAAATGTTACAGAAGTTATACTTAGTGATAAAGAGCGAGACATAGTCCATCAGTATGTTTTAATGAACATGCATGGCAACTATGAATCCCTATGTAGAGTAAGTTCAGCCCTATGTCACACTTAGAACTTATAATTTTTCATTCATTTTGTTACCTTTACTGCATGAAATTTTTTATTTATTATTTTTTTTTTGAACAGCAAATGCATTAATTCGAGAAAATACAGTTACGATAGGTGGATAGAGAAATCACGTAGTGATTTCTTTGCTAAAACATCTGTCCAAACATTGGCAAGACGCGGAATGTAGACAAAGATAAGGATCAAAAACGATTTGAGAGGGAGGAGATGTCGAAAAGAAGTCCGTAGATCTCTTTAATATGTTCCCGGGAATTGATTGCTCGGACAAGGCCTTGAGCATCTGAGAGGCAGAGACACAGACTGGTGTAACCTTTCTCCAAGGCGTGGGATAAAGTTGGTCGAATAGCAATTGCTTCAGCCATAAGCGGTGAAGCTACAAAAGATTCTGCAAAATGATTTCTGCATTGTTCTTTGCCACCATTGTCAACGAAGATCCATCCGAAACCGCCGGTTTTAGTATCATCTCTCCATGCTGCGTCTGAGAAGCATGTGATGATATTCGATGGGTGAGTAGAAACACTGACTGGTGCTGTTTCGGAATGTGTGTTGACTGGTTCTGTAGACTGGGCCAATTGCCAATCTCTTGCGGCAACTAAAGCTTTTATTGCAGTTTCTTCGGCACTTATTTGTCTGTCTTCGAAGAGGAGCGAGTTGCATTCCCACCAAATAGACCAGCAAAGCCAAGGAAACATGGGTCATTTCCCCAAGCCCGTTGGTGGAAGGCAAACAAGCTTAGATAAGACTTTAAGTGCCGCATGAAAATCTTGGAAGTTGATGCTTCTAATGGTTGTGCTGAACGGTGCAGCTAGCCACAATCGTTGTGCAAAATCGCAATGTAAGAACATGTGTTATGTTGTTTCTAGCTCTCCACAACGAGGACATCCCGCCTTATCGAGGAGGCCCCTGCAAAGAAGATTTTCTCCAAGGGGGAGAGATTTCTGCATCACTTTCCTTAGGAAAACTCTAATTTTTGGTGAGAATTTGCCCTTCCAGATGTTTGAGTTCCAATTGAAATCTTGCAATGTCCGGTCCACTTCAAAAAAATCCTGAGATTTAGCAATATGATAACCTGATTTTAAAGTGTAATTGCCCGATTTGTTTGGTAACCAAGCATAAGAATCCACTGCTCCATTTGTACTCGGTCTGAGGCAGAAGATCTGTTCCGCCAATTCGGGTACTAATTCATCAATTTTTCTCTATTCCATGATCGAAGATCGTCGGAGAGCAGAGCAGATACTGTCATGTCTTTTGATTGCAAAGTAGGCGGTTCCATTGGTTTCGAAGGATGGGATAGAGATAACCATGGATCGTTCCAAAGAGAAGTCTCTTTTCCATCGCCAAAGACTTTCCCTAGATTTTTGATGAGAAGATCTCTCCCAATTAAGACGCTTCTCCATCCATGTGAAGCTGAGCTTACCACTTCAGATTGTAAGAAAGGTGTGTTGTTGCAAAATTTTGCCGAATAGAACTTTGGCGAGGAGGGATGATGGTTGAGTAAGTAGTTTCCAGCTCAACTTTGCGAGGAGAGCATCATTAAAACTCTGAATTTCTCTTAGACCAAGACCCCCGTCTCCTTTAGATCTCGAAAGTTTCTTCCAAGAGACGAAGCACATTTGTTTTTCTCCATGAATTGAATCCCACCAAAATCTAGTTATAGCTGATTGTATCCTTTTGCAAAGGCTAGCTGAGAGTTTGAAGCAAGTCATCGAGTATGTGGGGATGGCTAAGAGAACCTACTTGATCATAGTTAGTTTATCCGCGTTTGAGAGGAACTTTATAGACCAGCTGATCGCCTTTAATCGAATCCTATCAACTAGACTTGTGAAGGGATCTTTTTTTCTCCGTCCAAAGCTTTCCGAGAGTCCCAGGTATTTGCCCTGCCCTCCTTCTTTTGATATTCCGAGCATATTTTGTACTCGTTCTCTTATCTCCTCTGGTGTTTTTCCGGAGAAAATGATAGCCAATTTTTCCACATTAATCTTTTGGCCCAAAGCTTGCTCATATCGTCGTAGAATAGCTAGTAGATTCTCACAGCAGCTTGCGGTTGTCTTGCAAAAAAACATGGTATCGTCTGCGAACAGTAGATGGTTGATGCCTGGGCTACCTCTTGCAATGCGGATGCTTGGTAAGTGACCACTTGCTTGCGCTTTTTTACAAAGACCTGAGAGGACTTCACTACAAAGGATGAAGATGAATGGCGACAAAGGGTCTCCTTGTCGAATACCTCTTTGTGGAATAACTTCTCCTTGAGTTGTCCCATTGATCAAAAATGAGTAAGAGACAGTTGTAATACATTGTAAAATCCAGTTGATCCACTTCGGATGGAAACCAAATCTTTCTAGGACTGTCGTTATGAATCCCCATTCAAGCCTATCAAAGGCCTTGCTCATATATGTTTTTACAGCCATAGAGCAGTGTTTCTTTGCACCCGAGTTCTTAAGAAAATGCAGTGTTTCATGTGTGATTAACACATTGTCTGAGATTGCTCGGTTGAGAACAAAAGCTGATTGAGTTTCCGAGATGATAGAAGGAAGAACTTGCAGAAGTCTTTTGGTGAGGATTTTTGAGATGATTTTGTAGTACACATTGCATAGAGCAATCGATCGATATTCAGCAACTGCTTTAGGGCTTTTCACCTTTGGTATTAGGCGAACGTGGGTGTTATTGAGGTTTCTCGGTAAAAATCCGGTGTTGAGGATATGACTAATTTCCTCGATGATGCTTGCACCCAATACTGACCAGTTTGTTTGAAAGAAACCTGCAGGGAAGCCGTCAGGGCAATGCGCTTTCTCTGGATGGATCGAGAACAGAGCTGAACGAATTTCCTCATGAGTTGGATCCACAATCAAAAGTCGGTTTGATTCTCTGAGATGCAAGGCTAAATAGCCTGAGATACCGTTTCCTTGCATTCAATATTTTTTGAAACGAAGATATCCTGAAAATAGCTCTTGATTACTTCCACGATTTCTGATTCTTCGTAGACCTCTAGTCCCTCTGCTTTCGATTACGGAGAATTTATTCATGGCTCGTCGATTCTTTGTTATGGCATGGAAAAACCCAGAATTTTTATCACCTAGTGTTAGCCAAAGAGTCCTACTCCGCTGCTTCCAATAAGCTTCTTCATCATTGTAAGCTTTTCTCAACTCTTGTTTGATGTGAAAGATATGTGTTTCGTTTGCTGAGCTTGATGACATTGCTTCTTCAAGTTTTGCCTTGGCCGATTGAATAGCTTTTTGGCTGTTTGTATGGTGTTTACGGTTACATTGTGAGATTACCCTCCTACAGTTCGAAATTCTGAGTTCCACAGAAGCAAGGGGATCGATGGACCAAGTATCTGCGATGAGATTACTGATTTCCATATTTGAGCTCATACTTCTGTCGTATCTGAATAAACCGCCTTGTTTTTTGGATGTTGATTCAAAATATGTTGCAATAGGTCGGTGACCTGATCCTTCAAAGCAGAGATAGCGACAACGTCCCGAGGGGTAAAGTTCTGCCCATGAGCTGTTTGAACTAGCTCGGTCTAGCTAGGCGACTATGAATGAGATGAGTATGTCTCCTTCCTCTCCAAGAAAATTGATTGCCTGAATGGCGGAGATCATAAAGGTCGCAGCGAGACAGAAAACCTATGAAATCTCCGAAAGAACCCTCAGCTCTTGAAGGCCCTCTTGATTTTTCAGAATTGTCTAAGATATCATTAAAATCCCCCATCAATGAATCTGATAGATTAGCGAGTTCTTCCCAAACAGCTCTTATTTTTTGTTTATCTAGTTCCCCATAAACAAATGTTGAGCATAAGTTTTTCCCTTTGAAGGAGATTGTTGTGTCGATGAAGTCTTTACAAGAGGTGAGGATTTCTAAAACAATATCTACTTTCCAGAAAAGAGCTAAGCCTCCCCCTCCGGGAGAGTTGGGCGATACATGTTTATAGTTGTAGTCGACGAAGAAATCCCGAGTTTTTAACACGTATTCGTCACAGTTTTTCTGCTCCATGAGGAAGAAGATATCGGGGGCGATCTTTTTGTGAAGCTCTAGGAGACGACGAATTGTCGCGACGTCTTCATGACGATTGATTTGGTGATGGTATGAATGAGAGTCCGAGATGTCTGTTTCTCTTAGAGTGAGTTTAGATTTTCCATGAGACTGGTCGTCCAGTTGGTTACGATCACGAGCTTTCAGTTTTTCTCTGGATTTTTCAGAGGGTCTTTCTCCGAAAGGCCTCCCGTGTCTATCGAAATGTTGGCTAAACTCTTGGCTTTTAGCGAGTGCATGTGATTTGGGAGGTTCTGGTTGTTGTTTCTCGCTTGAAAGCTCTTTGAATCTCTCTTCTGTTGGGTTGATTCGGGCTAAGGCAGGGAAATGAGCCGCCAAATGGGAGAGTCTTTGGCAGTATGAGCAGTGGTTCTCGAGCTTTTGATACTCCAAGGTGACGATAGCTTCTTCTCCTCCTTTAAACTCCATGATTGTCTCCTTTATAATGGGATGTAGACCATCAATTTCCACACGAACTTTAGCTGTTGTTTTAGTGAGTTGGATGTCTTCAAACATTCCAATTTCGTCTCCAAAGTTGTGGATTAGATCTGATTTCCAGTAGTGAAGAGGAATTCCTTTTAGCACGATCCAAAACGGGATCTATGAAGGAAAAGTTGGCGAGATAATCGGCTCCCATTTTTGAAGAATGACCATCCATTTTGCGAAATGGTAAGGACGATTATCGAGAAGTTTTTGTAGATCTTCCTCATAGTCGAAACGGTATTGGAAGCAGTGTTGTCCAAGCTCTGATCTGATGGATCTTCCTTTGATACCCCAGCCCTTTGGTAGGACCGGGATCATCGACCACATTTTCTGCTCTTTTAGGTTAGTGAGTCGGCCTATCAGAGTGGGAGAATTTTTCAGGATCAAGTCGGAAGTGTCGATGTCTGGAATTATGATTCACTTTCGTGGAGGTGGGCCAGAAGGTGAAGCCAGAGCCTTCCCTTTTTCAGCATAAGAGAATCGTCAAGCCATTGAAATCGGGCAGCAAAGCCCATAAAGACCGTTGAAACTGGTTGGTGTGAGATGCTAGAAAGAGCTTGGAAGCCTGGTGAACTTTGTTGACGGGACAGTTTTGCAGATTTTTGATGGATTTTAAAGAAGAACAGGGCAACGAGGACACATCTTCTGAGAATCGTTGGGATGGAGAAGGCTTACCGGAGCGACGGCGGACCCTCCGACTAATAGTCGGGGTGGAACCTTGGAGATCTTTAATCAGAAGTTGTTTTCCAGCAGAAAAAGCTTCTTTTTTTAGTACAGTATGGTCGTTGGCGGTGAATGAGAAATTCAACAGAGGGTGGCAAAAGGAGCCTCGATAATCGTGTCTGGGAGAGTATCCAAGAGAGAAAAGTATTAGTTTACACATGAGACCCCATATATGGTTTTTACGCTTCTTACTGCATGAAAACTAACTTACTGAAATTGGATAACAATATGCATTTGGAAGAATTGCAAGCTAAAGATATCTGATGTGGAAGAAAGGAAACTCTTTTATGGAAATTTAATGCGAAAAGGATCCCATAGTGGGTAAAGGAAAAGGTTTGAAGTTATAAATTCACTAATACTATCAATATTAGTCTCTTTTTTTTTTGTTAAGTCACTAATACTAATAATATTACTATCTTTTTTTTGTTGTTGTCATTAGATCCTTACTAACTCAAAAGATCATTCGACCAAGTTGAGATGTCACTACAAGAAAAATGGACATTCTTAACACACGAATAACGCTATCATAAGGGTATAATAGCATTTTTATAAACGCTATGACTGGAGGAACTATAATAGATTGACCTCATATGATAGCGTTTTCTATTTGTCTTATTATATGTTCTTCTATGATCGCGTTGATGGAATGTTCTCATTTATGATATTATAGCTCATTTAAATGTTGTACTAATTTATCTTGTAGCTCTTTTTTCATGCTATGACCTAGTATTTTGTAGCTCTTTTTCAGGCTATGCTCTAATGTTTTGTAGTTCTTTTTTCAAGCTATAATCTAATATTTTGCAGCTCTCTTTAGGCTACGATATATTATTTTGCAACATTTTATTTCACATTCGCAAGAAATTTGTTTTTGCAGAAAACACAATCTATATAAAACAAAATTTATGATTCTCAATCCAAGTCTCAACAACAAAGAGATCCTTAACATACACTACAAGTCTCCATCCAAGTCTTAAACTAACATTACAAGTGCCACATGCAAGAAACTCTATACACTTAATTTGAGCTCAGCGGTTCCGCTTCCGGCCTTCAAAGAGATAAAAAAGCTTTAGTAGCAAAACACAAACACTACTAAAAAAAAGTTGTATAGCTACGGATTATTTCCTAGCTATTGTCCATTTTCCGTAACTATATGGGTTTATAGTCACGGAAAGCCAGGGAAGCAATCCGTAGCTATAGCTTCGTAGCTAATTGCGAGTCCGTAGCTTTTCATGGCAAAAATAGCTACGGAATGTCATGGCGTTTTCTGTGGCTACTTAGCCACGGATAGTCACGGCATAGGTTGTGGCTAGTTAGCTACGATTATAGACGTAATTTATCTGTGGTTAGTTAGCCACAAACCAAGATGTGGCAATTCCGTGGCTAATTTTGTCACCGACAGATTCATAACATTATGTAGCAAACTTTGCCACGACCCCTGGCTTTTTGTGTCTTAGTTTGCCACAAACATAACAATGGCTTTTCCGTGGCTGTCGAGAAAATATGAAAAACCAAAATCCTATTTTTTTTTTTTTGTTTTGAATATTATGAAATTTAAATTTGTATAGCCACAAAATTTATATGTTCAACCAAAAGAAATATATATTAAATTTTCATATAACATCCAATACAAAAAGAGTACATAATATCCATCAAACCTAAAAAACATAATACATCCGTTATCACATAAGAACAAACACAAACATTCCAAAATGCATACTTGAACCATGATAGATTGATCCTAATCGCAATAGCCATCAAGTGATTGGCACCACTCCTCAAGATTGGGTTGAGAAGAAGACGGGCAGTACCTAGTGGCCTCTAGGAAGTAGACGGGGCAGTAGTTGGAGTAGTGGCTGGGACAGGAGCTGGTCTGATTGGTTGAAGTGTTTCGGGGTCAAAACCGAGACTCCGTAGAATCACGTTTTGCGCAGCTAGCATTGCTGCCATTTTTGTGTCAACCGCTTCCTTGACAGTGTTGACTGTTTCATCAACAATGTTGACACTATCCTCGACAGATTGTAAGCTACCCTCCACATTGGTGACCCTCATATCCATGTCAAGGTTGCGGGCGAGAGAAGCATGGACAGTCTCAGTTGGCTCAACCTCTTGATATTGAGCTGCAGAGGCCATAAATACGACCCTTTTTAGGATGAACAACCTGCTCAGACATGAAAAGATTCACAAAAATCAATCCAAAATAATTCCATGTCTGAAACTAGCAAAACCAATTGAAAATTACAAATAACAGATTATGTAGACAAAGGAAAAGCAAAAAAAGAATTAGGAAAAAAACAAACATGCACGTATTCTATTGATACAACAATCTCATAACATTCAGACCTCAAATTTGCACACTCAAATAGATGAAAGAAGCCTCAATTAATAGTCCATCCTAAAACTTAAAATTAACAAGGATAAGATGCAGTAACAAACCAATGAACAATAACAAAATAAATTAGGATGTGAAACTAATAACACAAGAAAGTAACAGGTTGAAATCAATATATATTTCGCAGGTTGAAATCAAGAAACTAAACGCATTCACATTCCACCGGTAAGGATGATCTTGAGGTAAAAACATTCTATGACAATCAAACCAACTGTGTTTCTTTCCATTTCGCAGCCAAAACGACTTGGTGTCATCTAGACAGTATGGACACGCCAAGCGGTCATGTGTCATCCATCCAGAAAGCATTCCATACGCCGGAAAATCACTAATTGTCAACATTACCGCAGCTCACATCGTAAAAGTTTGCTTTCTCGATACATCATAAGCATCCACACCATCCCTCCACAAATTCTTCAGTTCTTCAATCAATGGTTGAAGGTAAATATCTAGGCTTTTCTTCGGATATTTTGGCCCTGGAACTAGTATTGATAGAAAGAAATATTCCCTTTTCATGCACATACCGGGGGGCAGATTATAAGGCGTAACTATTACGGGCCAAACTGGAACGTTTATGTTAAACCCTTCACCTGGACCTTCCCCAACCATGTTATAATATCCACCATCACCCGCTAGATAGAAGCTTCCATACTCATGCCTAATCACAAATGCATTTTCAGTCACTTTACAAGCAAAAAAAACACAGTAAAGCTATTGTAAAAAAGTAGTTTTGAGAGAAGAGTAAAAAAATGGCTCCTTAAAACATGACAAGCAGCATCAAAATAGAGGTCGCAAATACATACCTATGAACAGAGAAAAATAGGACACGAGGATCTTTCCAGAACATCTTCTGTGTACCATTTTCATGATGGACATCCCAATCAACCACCAATTAAACCAACGGCTTGATGTCCACATCTTTGGAACCAAGAAAGCACAATGATACTAAGTAGATTACCCAAGTAAAAACTCTCAGCTGTTGGATCAAACCCGCAGTAGACCTTTAGAGGAGCTACGCTAGGATCAGAACAAGCAGACCTGAGATTCTCGCTGGTGATTGACTCGAGGAGTCCTCTTTCTTTGAGTATATCGACTACATTAGGGCGAGAAACAATAGATTAAATTGAACACTTAGCAGAGGAGAGCAGAGGAGTTGTAAAAGCGGAGAAAATGTGATGAACTTGGACCCCACGTAAACGAGTAAAGAAAGCGGGGGAGGATTTCTCAGAAAAAACGAGTAAAGAAGCCACACGTAAAGGAGATAAGGAGGTTCTGGAACAAATAGGGAGGATACTCCTTGAAGCAAGCGTCGTTCCTGTTGCATATGCCATAGGTTTAAAGGCTGGAACCTTTCTTAAATAGCCAAGCTGGTAACTAAAACTGAAAACTAAATAGAAACACCATTAGCTGAAAACAATGATAAATTACCGATCTTCACCCTCTAGAACTGTAAACAAACATAGGCAAGTAAGTAAATGCACAAGTTGATCTGATAGTAATAAAAAAAAAGGGAAAAAACTAGCCTGGCTACTTGCAAAACTGAAAATTTCCAGTGATTTGGAATGAAACATATCGATTAAGCCTCTTACAAATCCAAGGCAATTTGACAAACACCTTATGGCATTAACAATACAGTCGTATATTGCCCCGGGAAAGAAATCGTTCAATCTCCAAAACTGGAAACTTCAAACCAAACTAGAAAGGAATCCCAAAAATTTACACCAAATTATAAAAGGAATCCCCATCAATGCATCTCACAGCTTGATGAGAAGAAACCCAGAGAAACTACTTGGGGATAACCAAAAATAAATACATTCCCAACTTCAACGAAACTATAACACACCTAAAGTGGATAAAGTTTCCACCCAAATTTTAAACTTGGAGAAGAAAGAAGCGAAAGAGCTTACTACTGGTTTGCAGCTCCAGGAATGGAGTTTGTTTTCGACCACACATATCAAATGCTTCAGATTATTTGAAACCAAGATAAACCGAAAAATCTTCGCTTTAGTTGAAAAATCCCGATTCGACTTCTTCTAAGGTTTGTCCTTCTATTCCAAAAAAAGTTGTTAAGCAGATTGGTTTTCTTCTCTAGTCGCAGGTTTATACTGTTTGTCGAAATTAACAAGCTATGCCGAACCAGATTTGAACCCTGATTCTGAAACAGAAACTGAGAAACGAAATTAAATTTAGGTACCTTTACTGTGAGTCATCTTGAAGGAGAACAACGGAAGAGACAAGTCGATCAAACGAGATTGAGGCTGAGACTGAAGGAATGAAGCCGAACGAGACTGAAGCTATAGGAGATATAGCTCGTACTGAGACCTAGGTCGAGATGAGACCGACCTCAAAAGGAAATCGAGGCCGTCGGAGGAGCGCCAGGCTGAGATGCCACAAATTGAGAAAAATTGATCCCATATGCCACCCTTCTAATAATTATTTTTGTTTTGATTTTTGTTTAAATCCGAAAACTGGTTAAATTCTTTGTCTATCCTTATACATCACAAAAATTACAAACCAACCACAATTCTACCCACTCAACCACAATTCTACCCACCCAAACCCAATGACCCATGGATACTTATCCACCTCACAACTCACAAACTTCTCCTTCTCCGCTTCATTGATTATCTTTTTTTTTTGTTTTTTTTGATTATTTTCTTCTTCCCTTCTTCAACGAGGCTCTACTAATTCGAGAGATGGGCTCAACGAGCCAAAAGTGGTGATTCTCGGGTCGGGTTGCAATTTCAGGGTTTTTGTGTTTTTGCAATTTATGGGTTTTTGTGTTTTTGCAATTTCTGCGTTATTTTTTTTTGCAATCAGTGGGTTTTTGTGTTTTTGCAATTAGAGTTTGTAGAGATGCAATTTCTGGGTTTTTGTGATGCAATTTTTTTGTTTGTTTGGTTATGAGTTTCTGGGTGATGCGTTTCTGGATTATGCAATCTGATTTTGGTGATGTGTTTCATCCATATGCAATATTGGATCTCAGTTGTACCAGTTGGACCAAATAACTTCATCTCAGTTGTCCCAATTTTCCGAATAACTGGATCTCAGTTGTACTAGTTGGACCGAATAACTTCATCTCAGTTGTACGGAATTGTCATGTGATATAAATTATTATGTTCTAGTTGTCCACATGATTTGGAAGTTTTAATGGTCATTTATGAGGTTTTCATAATATAATTTGTGTGTTTGGTAGAATTTCGGACAACTGGGACAAGAAGAAAGAAGGGAAAAAGGGGCAAAAGGGCAAGAAGAAACAAAAGATTTAGAGTTTATGGTTTTTGGAAGTCGACCGTTGGAACTTGTTTTAGTATGATTTTGTTCAATTTGGTTAACTGATTATATTGTGTAAGTTATTCGGTACAACTAGATACAACTAGTATAACTATATAAATTACAATTATAGTTAAAATAAATTAAAAACATAATTAATAATTTAATTAGAGACCATACAATGTTGAATCCTTTTGATAATTTGGTTTGTTTTTTATTTGGTTTGTTTTTTATTTTAGGTACTTTGGTGTAAAATGGATTTAGGTACAACTTAATACAACTACGTACAACTGATACTAAGTACAACTTAGTACAACTGATACTAAGTACAGTTTGGTACAACTTGTATAACTATATAAATTAAAACAACGATTAAAATCAATTAAAATTAATAAAAGGGGGACACGTGCACCGACAAAAGGGGACATGTGTGCAGTCAAAGTAACATGTGCGCTGTTAATTTTGTACATAGTTGTACCTACGTGTCCAGTTGTACGAAGTTGTTAATAGTTGTACTTTCACGATTTTATGGTTTTTGTAGTTGAACCGTGATATAAATTATTATGTTCTAGTTGTCCACATGATTTTGGAGTTTTAATGGTCATTTAGGAGGTTTTCATAGTACAAGTTGTGCAAAATCATATATTTTGTTTCTTTTCCATCATAAGATGGTTAACATTGCTAATGTCTTCCTTATAGTATAAGATGTGTTTGATGTGAAACAAAAATATGAATAAGGAAAATAATAAATTCATGTTATCCATATTTTAAATTTGTTCCCTTATAGTGACGTGTTTGGTAAGTGAATGCTTTCTGTATATGTTTAATTTAATTTTATTACTATTTTTTTATTAACGTTGTTGCACATAGTTGTACAAAGTTCCTAATAGTTGTCCTTTCACGATTTTATGGTTTTTTTAGTTGTCCCGTGATATAAATTATTATGTTCTAGTTGTCCACATGATTTTGAAGTTTTAATGGTCATTTATGAGGTTTTCATATTACAAGTTGTGCAAAATCATATATTTTGTTGTAATCCGCCAGTAAGACGAACAATTTTTGTATATTATCAGGAATACTCCACTTAATTTCATCTATGTGTGCAATTCGTTCTCCACATAGTTATCTACTCCAAAGCTGTTTAGTTTCATATATCGCAATCTTTCTACATATCTTATCTACTAACACCGAATAAGTTATCTCCTCCAAAAATGAGGTCTTAAACGATATAACATATATGAAATTTCTTGAAATCTATTGAAATGTTTGTGTGGCTGATGTTTATTGTCTCATGAAAATAGAATAAAAAAATACTCAATTAGCAATTACTCAAGTTGTCTCAGTTGTACCATTTGTACCAGTTGTCCTATATCTGTTAGTTGTACTATTTGTACCAGTTGTTCTATATCTCTTAGTTGTACTATTTGTACCAGTTGTACTATTTGTACCAGTTGTTCTATATCTGCAGATTTGGTGAACTCGGGTTCTAATTCTAATATATCTAAGAATCATTACGATTCAACAACTATACTCGACAAATTACCAATGTAAAGACCTAATCGTCACATAAAACTTGGTTACCAACCCAATATTTATACCGAAACAAGCAATTTTTGCAAATCCAATCCCTAAATTGTGAAATCCCCAAATAACACTCAGTTTTCAAGCTTCATCAATGGCGGAATAGAGAGAATTAAGAGTAGGAAATCGATTGCAGAAGAAGAGGAGGTGAAGGCAAGGATCCGCCGGCGAGATGAGATTGAACTGACTCGTTCTCGAGGTCGACTAGAGGAGAGGAGCAGCGATTAGTCGGGGAAGAAGAAAAGAAAAAAATGTCTGATTTTTTTTTTAATAATTATTAAAACATTAGTTTATTGAATAAGTTTCATTAAAGGTCTTATGGGTTTATTACAAAAATGAGTGGCATCAGACTGCTTAGTGGCACGCCAGATCAATTTTTCTGCCAAAAGTGGCGTATCAGCCATTGTTCCGCCGTCGGAGTCGATATCGTAACCCAACTTCTTGTACCACCTATAATAGGAGTTACAGAAAATGCGCTATTATAACTTGCTATTAATAAGTATATTTCTTGTAGTGATGGTTGGCTTTTGGACTAAAGACATATTGCTTAAACCTATAAGGGATATATCATTAATGAACATCAATTTCACACTAAGGACGTAATGTGTAAGACTCATAACATTGGAGTAACATATGAATTTTTCATTATGTGTAGATCTAGTGCACGAGATACAAACATAGTTGCGTACTATGGACTACCACATGTTTCAGGTTCCAATATTCAAGTGTAATTGGGCCAACAAAGGGAATGGTGTGAAAGAAGATGAAGGCTTTACACTTGTGAATCTCCATTTAAACCAATCTGCATTTCTCCAAGATCCATATATTTTGGCATCGCAAGCAAAACAAGTTTTTTACTTCAGAGAAGATGACTCCTCACCTTGGTATGTAGTTACGAGGGCGCCACCAAGGGGGTATCATGAGTTAGAGACAGAAGATGAGTTTGTTGTTGCACCATTATCCATCCAACAAATTGAAGATTTGGGGAATCAATCTTCTGATGACGAGAGTTTCTGTGTTAGAGATGATTGTGAAGGAGTCTTAGTAATGGATTAATAGAGCTATAATTAGTAAATTGTAATTCATTGCCTTGCAGTTTTCCTAGTTGTGTCTTTTGAATTGTTTAAAAAGTTGGTTGTGTTTTAGGTGAACCAAAATGTCGAAGACAGTAGATGACATCATGCCCCGCCACAGTAAACGTCAACAAGGCATTGTGTTGAGTCATGTCATAGAAAAGAAAACCAACAGACGCAAGAAGACTGTAGGTGAGTCTGATATTGAGAAGACTGTGGATGAGACTGTATAACTTGATTATGAATTGGCTGAAGAGGATGAAGAATATGAAGAAATTTTACAGCATTATGAAAAAGAAACTGTGCAGCCTTCCACTGACGAAGTGGATGCAGAGGAAGAAGAAGTCGAAGAGGAAGATATATGTTGGAGGTGGGCTCCGCACCTCCTCTTTAACCCGATCTGAATTATGATCGGCCCATTTACCAGTCTAGAAGCCCATGAAAGTCAACCAAATTGTGTCGGCGCCGAGTTCCGAGATAAAAGGAAATTCTTCAAAGATAAAGACAAATCTCCGAGAAAAAAAGAAATTATTCATATTAATCTGATAAGGAAAAGGAAATTGTCCACCATCTAAACCCCTATAAATAGATAAGCTCCTCATTGAGAAGAGCGATCCTCATTCACGAGAGAGACATGGGAGAGTCCTCAGAGACAAACTCTCCAGACGAACTCTTCATACGGGTTCTCCATACGAGTTCTCGCAGACGAACTCTCCATACGGGTTCTCCATACGAGTTCTCGCAGACGAACTCTCCATACGAGTTCTCCTAGAAGAACTCTCCATATGAGTTCTCGATACGAGTTCTCTTAGATAAACTATCCATACGAGTACTCCAGACAAGCTCTCCGAGAGAGGAGTTCTCCCGACAAGCTCACCCAGAATTGAGCTCTCCCGACGAGCTCTCCCGACGAGCTCTCCCAAAGATCGATCATACACTCCCTCGAGAGCACCGAGATTATCATTACACGCTTACCAACAACTAATCTCTAAGGCCTTACTCGCAGCTAGGCAGCTCGATAATCCTCTAAGGGTACGTAGGCAGCCTTCCACAAAGCACATCTATAAAATCAATAAAATCCGAAGTGTACTCTTCTCAAGCTAGCTTGTCAACCCGAAGAACCGATTTGTTCCCGTAATCGCCGAGCTCTCGCTTCATTAATAAGAAATTTTCCTAAACCCAAACTGATTTTGACTATCTATGAGATAGGTGAAATCTGTATTCAACAATTGGCGCCGTCTGTGGGGATAGAGAGTTTTCTACACTCAAAAAGCAACTCGACAATGACATGAACATTCGCTTCAACTCGTTAGCTAGCTCGTCCTATTCAGCTCGTCCTCTTCGATGACAGCTTTTGTTCGTCAGTTTGTATGTTCTACCAAACTACTTCATGACTTCGTCAGTACCACCAAACTATCTCACATTTCGTCAGAACTATCTCACAGCTTGCCAGCTTATTAGCTTATCATCTTAGCTCGTCAATTTGAAAGTTTACTCGCTCATTACGCAACTTCAGCTCATCTGCTTTAGTCCATCATTTTCAGCTCGTTAGCTTCAGTCTGTCAGTTTCAGTCCGTCTGCTTTAGTCCATCAGTTTCGGCTTGTCAGCTTCAGTTCGTCAGCTTCATCCCCTCAGTTTTAGCTCGTCGGCTTCAGCTTTTCAGTTCTCAGTTCTTCTATCAAACAGCTTTCAGCTCGTGAGCTTCAACTCAGACAACTTCAGCTCGTAAGCTCTAAGCTCGTCAGTTGGTCTTCAAATTGAATTCTTCATAAACATCACACTCGCTATACCACATCGATGCTATGGCCAAGTGTTCGATTCAAACGCATTCGACATGAATGCAATGGTGAAACAATCCACAAATTAAAAAGCCGAGAGACGCCTTGCACGCATTCCTCATGGATGCAGTGGTGAAATAATCCACATCTATAATGTCTAAGCCTCAAAAACTTAGCTCGGAGACAAAAGTCGGAATCCGTCTCGCATGCATTTCGCATGAATGTGGTGGTAAAACGATCCACCTCTTCGAAGTTTAAGCCTCAAAAACTTAGCTCGGAGGCCTAAAACCCGGGGTCAGTCCCGCACTAAGTTCTAGGTCGGCTAAATACATTAAGCCGAGCCTATCTTTCACATTCGTGTTAGACCTAGATATACTAACAGTATAAGTCGAGCCCAGTCTCGCACCTAAAGCCTTATTCAAGCCAAGCCTAGTCTCGCACCTAAAGACCTATTTATGCCGAGCCCATCTCGCACCTAAACAAAAGCCGAGCACATCTCGCATACTCTAACAGGATAAGCCGAGCCCATCACGCACCTACGCAAAAGTTCAGACTATCTCGTATATTCAAACCGGATAAGTCGGGCCCATCTCGTACCTAAATCAAAATTCAATCTACGTTCGAGCTCACACCTCACGTTTCATTCCGCTAGTGTGCAAGTGAATAATCAAGATCTAGTTCTAGCTCATGAGCTTCGGCTTAAGCTCGTCAGCTTTAGCTCGTCAACTTATACTCCATGAGAGGTCGGCATCTCATCAACTCATAGAATTTCGCTCGGACCCAATAAATCATCAGCTCATTTACCGATTTGAACTCACCATATCTCCCAGCTCACGCTTCAGATTATCACACTTTAGCTCTCAGCTTGTCAGCTCATTGAGTTCGTTTAGCTAGCCACCTCGGATTTCACTAGAGAACCTTGTCTATCATCTCGAGAACGAATTCTCCTTCGCCAACTCAGCTCGAGTCTTCTGAAGCTATGCTTTAGCAAGTCAGTTTGCAAACAAGCTCTTAAGCTATGTTTTGGCTCAGACAAGCTCTTATGCTCTAATTCAGCCAGAATCTTCAAACACAAGCTCAAGTTTGATCCACAACAAGTCTGCGAAAACGAGCTCAAACACAAACTCCGTTTCAACGGACACGAATAATTCCTTATGTCTTTACTCGATTCAAAGGACTATTAAGCTCATCACTGAGAGCTCGAATTCGTTACATTGAAAAAGGAAAAAATTACAGTCAAGAAACAACCAGCCTCGCAACAAAAGCTGATCTTAGTCTCTCGACAAAACAAACCTAAAAGTCAAGCATCGTATTGCGACCAAGTATTATCAAAAGCCGAGCTAATGACCTCACAGAATCTGCCGAACTCCGTTCATTGCACATGACAAATCCACATTTTGCCGAGTTAATGTTTCTCGCAAATTCACTGATCTCAATTCACGCCGAGCTAAATGCTTTCATGAAATTCACCGAACTCACATAAACTCCCTCGAGAGCACCGAGATTATCATTACACACTTACCAACAACTAATCTCTAAGTCCTTACTCGCAGCTAGGCAGCTCGATAATCCTCTCACTATGTAATATGAACTACGAATGGCTTGATCCCTGTTCTAAGGGTACGTAGGCAACCTTTCACAAGGCACATCTAAAAAAATCATTAAAATCCGAAGTGTACTCTTCTCAAGCTAGCTTCTCAACCTGACGAACCAATTTGTTTTTGTAATCGCGAGCTCCCGCTTCATTAATAAGAAATTCTCCCAAATCCAAACTGATTTCGACTATCTATGTGATAAGTGAAATCCGTATTCAACAATATATCCGAGTCTCTTCATGAAGAAACTGTGCAACCTTCCACTGAAGAAGTTCAAATCCAACAGTCAGATACCAAGAAAAGGAAAAAAAGAGGACCAACTAAGATGCGTAGAGTTGCTAAAAACCATGATGACAAGGTTGAAGTTGAATTCACATCTTTGGGTGAACATGTGGGGAATGGATCAGTAACACTTTCCTCCTTTCTTGGTCCTCTTGTGAAGGAGCATATACCGATACTACTTGAAGATTGGAGGCACATGGATGATCAAACAAGAGACACATTGTGGGAGGAAATTCATGTATTCTCTGTATATTTTACAAAAGTACTTATTTTAAAGTATTTTATACAGAAGCACTTATGTTTAACTTTGGAAAATATTATAGGGAAGGTTCACTTTGAATGAAGATTGGCAAAAAGAATTTGTTTTCAAGCAGATGGGTTGTTTGTGGAGGGCTTCTAAATCTAGGCTTGTTTCCCAAGTACGAGCTACAAGGAGTAAGACACAAATACTTAAGTTAAAGCCAAGTAACATTCAATATGTGGCAGCATGGAAAAATTGGGTGAAGAGTGGGACTAGCACAGATTTTAAAGTTGTGTATGTTTAAATGTTTCTTTTAAAGGTCATGTTTGTTTTTGGAGCTTTTAAAATATTAATTTTCGGATTGCTTTTGTAGGTACAAAGTGACATATACATGAAATTAAGGAAGGCTCAGATTCCCCACACCACCAACCTCAAAGGAATGATTTGCCTAGCTCATGAGATGGTACGTGTCTTTATGTATTTTATTGTGTAGTTGTAGAAAATGAAATACGAGCATATACTTGTATTAAGCAATCTTTGTTACTTCTAGAAGAAAAAGAGTTCTGGCCCTTGCAAGATGACTAGGAGTAAGGTCTGGGTAGCAGGACACACACATTCAGATGGGAGACCTGTGAGGCCAGAATTCGCCGAGACTATTGTAAGAACTTATCAATTATTAGTAAGTTTTAATGTATAGCTTATCCTAATCCTGTTCAAATATTTGTATCAGGAAAAAAAAATCAATTGATAGTGAAATGGGATCCACATCTTGTAAGAATGTTAGAAAGGATGTTGTGAGTCAAGTGTTAGGAAAAGACAAACCTGGAAGACTTAGAGGGGTGTGT
Organism: Eutrema heterophyllum; assembly: GCA_002933915.1. Classification (NCBI taxonomy): domain Eukaryota; kingdom Viridiplantae; phylum Streptophyta; class Magnoliopsida; order Brassicales; family Brassicaceae; genus Eutrema; species Eutrema heterophyllum. The sequence goes on along the minus strand of PKMM01017362.1, from coordinate 181,582 downwards.
AGAGGGGTTACTGCTACCAAGCTAGTATTCATTCAGGCTAGAGACTCACATGTGCAGAAGCTTGAAGCTACACAAGCAGAATTGCTCAACAAGCTCGAAGACTTGCAAAATGTAGTTCGTGACTTAGCTGAAGGGAAAAAGGTAAGTTAATTTTCAGCCATGTGTTTGATGATTCCAACTTGTATGTTCTTACCAATTCTTTTTCTTCTTGTCAGAAACAGTGTGATGATGTTTTTAAATTTGAGGCTAGTGATGTTAGCAAAGGAGGAACTAGGTGTCAGCTACTGGATTGGTGTTCATTGGATGATGTTGTTGTCGAGGAAGGAGAATTATGCTCTTCTGAACCAATGTACAAGATTGGTCGTATTCCACTTGGTCCTAATGCAGCGGTTATTATAGTGAATTATGTGTCAAAAGAAGAAGCATATGTCTGGAAGCCTACCACAATTGTTGTCTCACTTGGGCAAGCTATGGGTACCAATATTGCATGGCCAGCTGATAAGGTCATTTTGGACAGTGATATAGACTCCCCAATTGAAAATCATACTGCATGTTCCTTGGAAAAGTTTTCATTTCGGTCTATCTTATTATGAACTTGTAGAAATTTATGCATGACTAATATATTATATTTATGATTTAGGCTACAAATGCATCACTTGATAGAATCCTCATTTTTAATTGGAATTTGGAGGATGAAATAATTGCTGAGGGTCGTTTGTGTTCAACTGAACCAAAAGAACTGGTCAACAATATTCCGCTGGGTCCCAAAGCTGCAATCGTAAAGGTGGAGAAGGTGGTTAAAAAAGAGGCTTATTTGTGGAGACCAAGTACGAAATGTTTTTGATGGGTGATGCACTTCATGAGAAAATCGATTGCCCTATTCATAAGATACATCTGCCTCCAAAAAGAGCATCACCAAAAGGATCATCACATGGGGTATAATTATGCACCTTCTGTTTTATATTTCTCTAAGTTATTGTGTTAAAGTTTATATATGTTGAGTTGTTGTTATTGTTGTGATGGACTTCTGATGAAAGTCTTTGAAATCTTTAGTGATAGAGTGTAAGTAACAGCACCGACACCAACAAATCATGTGCAAAGAAGAAGTGCATCATGTTAGATTGCAATCTCGTGACAAAGAGTTGCAGAAAGCCGAGTTTGTTCAACTAATCCAGCAGATACAATCCATTTTGTCCCCTTAGGTCCTAATGCTAGCAAGGTCTGATAGAAATTTCAAAGATTGGAGATGCAAGAGTGTGGAGACCAAATTCAGAAGTTGAATTCATTGATGATGCATTAGGGACTACAATGGCTTGGCCTAATGATTAACTTATATTTATCTGAAATAATGTGTTGTGATTGTAGTGAAGTTTCTTTATGAGCTAGGTTTTCTAGAATACATTTGACATTATGTAATTTCTCTTGATTTTCCTGATAAATTAAACCTTTTTTAATATATTGACTATTCAGACAACAGCTCAGAAATAACAATATATGAAAACGAACAACAAAATAATTACCAAAATCGAATGCTATAGTAAACCTACATATCACAATTCTATAACACTGTTTAATATAAAATTAATAACAATATAAAAGTGCTATTGTAATGTATACTATAGCAGGATAAAAAGCGTTATAGTAACTAATGATACGATAGCATGAATAAAATCCGCTATCTAATGTCCGGACCTATTATCCCGGGTGATGATAGAGCGCTTTCTAAACCGCTATCTTATCGTTACATAGCGTTTTTCTGGTGCTAAAAATACCCGTTTTTCTTGTAGTGAATTTTCTGCCATTCCCCAGATTTAGATTTTTCTCCAGGAATCGAAACGAATAGCGTCTAAACTTTCCACAAACAAACAATGGCTTGCCTTATCAAGTATTTCGGCCAAATGAGACTCTCTTAGGCTTTTGTTTCATTCCCCTTTCGGTTTTCACGTTTTTCGATTTTTTTTTTCAAAAGGGGAAAACGCCTTTTTGAGATAGAGTCTTAAGGGGCACGAAATTTTACCATTGAATTGAGATTTCCAATGCAAAGCTGGGCTCTTCTCATCGTTTATATCACTTTTACCAAACCTGTCTAGTCTCCCGTCTTGAGTGACTGAAAACTGTGTCGTTCCTCCCTCTCCGACGTTTTTGCACATATATGCACATAAGACAATAAGAGAGAATGCGTGAGGTTTGAAAGAGTTAGGGTAAGGTGTGGAACCAACTAAAAATGAGCTGGCCATTCATGATCAACAGAGAGTGGTAAAAAGGATAAGAAGTCTTGAATGTATGATTCGTTTCCCTGATCTAACGCCTTTAATGGGGATATAAGGACTGATAAGTCAGCTAATGATCCGAGCTCTGACTTTGAAGCTTATGACTTGATTAGAACAACTTTTTCGTAGGGTGAAGGCAATTCACTGTCCTGGAGCCACAATGGAGATCAGACTGAGGGTGTTGATAGTAAAGAAGAATATGAGTTTAAGAAGAAGTTAAAGGATGCTAAAACTCCAGCTGTCCCAACCACACCAAGGTTTCTACAATTATGGGGCTTTACCGCATAAAATTGAAGAGTGGGATGTCAGAGAACTACTTTGATCAGCTTCTGACAATAGTTTATTACATGCTACCTGAAAATAATGTGCTTCCAACATCCACATATGAGATGAAGAAGTTCTTGAAAATGTTTGGTTTGGATATAATGTGATTCATGCATACAAGAACGATTGTATCCTTTACCGGAAGCAGTATGAGGATATGGGAAGCTGCCCAAGATGTAATGCTTCGAGATGGGAAAGGGATAAGCATACAAGTGAGGAAAAGAAGGGGATTCCAGCTAAGGTACTACAATATTTTCCAATCAACAACAGATTCAAGAGGATGTTTAGATCCAAAAGGATAGTTGAGGATTTGCATTGGCATTTCAACAATGTTTATGATTTAGACAAAATTCCAGAACAAAAGCCGTACCAAGGAGAATCGAAGAGAGCTTTCAAAACGAGGTTGGAAATGAAGCCACTCGAGAAGATCGATAGTCGGGGAAAGTTGTGGTTCTATTATTCTTTGTGCGATACAGGAGCTAACATCAATTTCATGTCATTAGCAATGGCAGAGTAATTAGGTCTTTCGGAGTTCAAACGATCTCAAATCACAATAGAGTATGCCGATTCGTCGTTCGATACGCCTTATGAATCTTTGCCTAATGTGATGGTTCGAGTGGGCAATGGTCTTATTCCTACCGACTTTCAAGTCATGGTGATGAAAGGGAATAAGTGGAGACCATTGATACTTGGATCTCAGTTCTTGGCTACCGTCGGAGCAATCTTTGATTTTCAACAAGAATATCTCCTATCTGGCAATTGATTTCATAAAGATGACGAAGGTAGGCTGAGATGGGAAACAAAATAGTTCTCTTAGTTCCTGGAGATGCTAAGAAAGGTCTCCAAAATCTGAAGAAAGAAGATCCACACGTGGAAACGAAGCTAGAGACCAAACCGGCGAAAATGGACCGTAAGGGTGTCTTCAAGGATATTCTTTCCGTGCTGACACCTACTGTGGTTAAGAAGGACGTAGGAGAGACTAAAGTGAAGCCTAAAAGTGTGCCAATGTCTTTAGCCAAGATACAAGTCGTGCTCCTCAAAGATATGGATGCAAAAGACGAGGAAACCGCTAAGAAAAAGCTCGAAAACACATTGAAGCGTTTTCCGAAGGCGATCGTTCTTAAAAACGACATTGGAGGAAATCTTAAGGAGCTCACAATCCCTCCTGACCTTCCGAGTGCAGAGACAAAAGAAACTAAAGGAGATTCTCTTCCTTTAGTGGATCCATCATCCGTTTAAACCGAAAAGGAGTTGAGCTAACGACTTAAAACAAGCGATGTGTGGGAGGCAACCCACAATGTTTTTTAATTTTTATAACTCTATTAGATGCTTAATTATTTGATTTTCATTTTTAGGAATTTTTCAAAAAAATTTAAAACACACAAAAAATAGGTTTTTGACGAAGACCAGAGAAGAAACAAGAAGAGGTCGAACATTGGGCGGTGAAATTGGCATGGAGAGTCTTGACCCAAGTTTGTGCATGAAACTGAGGCAAAAATCGGCCCAGGGTACCAAACCTCCAACCCGATCCCTTCTGGCACGGGGTTGCGCCCCAAACTGAGGTAGAACTCGACCGCCAACCCCGACCTAGAATCCCGGCCGATCCCATGTAAGTTTTCTTCCTTCCCCTTTGGTTCAACTTCTCTCAAACCAATTCTAAACCAATTTAAACCGGATTTTTCCTTCCCCACTTCATAAAAACGATTTTTAAGTGTAAAGAAGGAGATTTTTGGATCAAAAACCTCATCTCTTTGTTCTTGAGAGAGTGTTCTTGAGTCGAAAGACCCAAAAACCTAAAAATTGGGGATCTTATTTAATTTGTTTGGTTTGAAGTAAATTGACCAAGGAATTTCCATTCTCTTACTCATTCATCATCAAAATCCAAGGTATGTTCTCTCTAAACTCAATTTTTCTCAATTTTTCAAGTTTATGAACTTTTTGAGTTTTCCATGGATTTAGCTAATTCTTGCTAGATTAAGAAAGAACTCACTTAGTTAGACTTTTTTATCCATAAATTTTACAATTTTGATGAATCTATAACTTGTATTCACCTTGAATCAAATCTCCACAAGAAGAAAATTTTGTGTTCTTCATTAAAAACGAATTTGGGTGAATTACGAGTTGTTTGTGCATTCATTAATATTGTTTTATCATATGCATTTGGGATTTGCTTGATTTTTGGCATTCTAGAATTTCAAAATCAAGTTTTAATTTGATGAACATTTTTGTGCCATGAACAGTAACTCCGAAAATTGCAATTATTTTTGAGACCATTGGTTTTGATCTTGGTTAATCATTCTTGTTGATTTACATTGTCTCATTATGCTCCTAATTTATTATGCTATGCATTGAGACAAATTCCTTGATTTTTGGTAATTTTTTCGATTTGCTAATTATATTCTTCAAGAATTTTAATTTTGAAGGAAATTCCAAAGACGGATGATGCTTCTCGAAGACGATCAACTAGGCTAACTCGTGTAACCGACAAACCCTTGGTGCCTCGAACACCGGAGGAAAACGTCCCTCAAGTCCAAAGAACAAGGAAGACACAAAATCAAAGAGGAAAAAGACATGGAAAAGATGATGTGCATGCAAGATAGTGAGGAGACAATGAGTTATCACTTGAGAGATGAGGAGGAGGAGTTGGAAGAAGCGCAAACGCGATTTGTGCCCATCGAGCAAACAGCTGAACCGCAGCAAGATCCTAAACCCGCAAATAAACCGAGAAAGCCGAGAGCTAGTCGCACTAGAAGAAGAGACACCACGTTGAGTGTAGAGATGAGACTGAGTTCGTAGCTGATTCCGACAAGACAACCAGATTTCATCTTCAACACGTGGCCATAAGCGAATTCATTCCTCGACATCTTCCGTCTCCAAGACATTCTGATCCAGGTCCCTTCATCAAAAAATTTCTTTTATTTATTTTCTCTTTATTATTTCTTTTATTTTACCTAGTCTGTTCGCTCCCTTCTATCGCTCACTTTCACATTGAGACGCTGCGAAGTATGTCTGGGGGGGGGGGGATTTATCATTTACTAACGCAATTTTATTTTTCTTTGATACTATTTTTATATTTCTTAAGTCATTTTAATGATTTTTCTTGAGTCGTTTTATTGAGTCAAAAATATTACGTTGGAAATTATGAACTTTTCTTGGAACTAACCGTGTTACACTAACATTTAGTGACCATTCTAACAGAGATTGACCGCAGATTTGTATTAATGAAAGACCTGTGAGTGGACCAACGTACCATAAAACTCCCATGTCTCTAAGGGAACCGAAGGATTTAGCGCTGGCTTCAACCTAATAAACTTATTTTTTCTCATATTGGGGCTTGGTTCACACCGACCAAGACACCTTTTTCAAGCATGCCATGACAAGTCTGTGTGAGTACGGTTTCCCTCTCTCTTCCCTTCAGTTAAGTACTTCAATGCAGAAAGGATATGGATGGCATGGAAATGAACCGGGGATTCGGTGGCAAAAACCTTCCATACTCGTGTCTCATGAAAGTATGCCAAAAGAAGTGAACCGGGGATTCGGTGGCAAACACCATCAATACTCGCGTCTCGTATACCTTGATCCCGAGAAAACAAAAAGAAAAGAGAAGAAATCGATCTAAGGAAGAGAAAAAAGGGAGAAGAAAGAAACCGAAAGTAAGACTGTCTGGGTAAGCATGAAACTTGACAGAGGAAAGTCTACATGTTCTTTAATCGATACTTCCTCGATGAGACCGCACACCTTTAAATTTAAAGAAGTCAGCAATGGAGAATTCGGGTAACCTTATGAGACTGTGGGTCGGACTTGGGAAGTTGAGAAGCAAACGGCAAAGTACATGGTGGTACTATCTAACGTTGACTCTATTCTAATTGGTTTGCAACAATGAAGGTTAGTACAATGTTTTAAAGCATTGGTGAGTTTCTGCGTTTTCAAACCACTTTTATATTCCTAGATTTTCTATTTTTCCTTGGGGACAAGCAAAAGTCTAAGTATGGGGGAGTTGATATACTCTATATTTCACTGTTTTTAATACGGATTTTAGTATTTTATCTAAACATTTTTATTCGGTTTTGTGCTTTTTGAGGTAGTTTTCTCGTATTTGTAGTTTTAAAGTCTTAATAGGTCAAATCATCAAAAAAGATGAAAAATGGAGCCAAAAAAGAGTAGACCACGTCCCAGACATGCTTCCAAATCCAAAAGATCAGCCAAGTACCAAGAAGCCAAGAAATATGGATTTTCTCAAAAGAACTCCATTTCAGCACCAGAAGTTTGCCCTTCGTTGGATGTCTTCCATTTGATGGATTGAAATGAAATTTGGTACCAAAATATCTTTTTGAGTCATCTTTCATATGGAATTTTTTTGGAGTCATTTGGAGCAGTGATTAGGAAGATACATCAATTTTACTGAAGACACGTCTGTCTGGCTCGGAAAAAGGAGACAAATGCAGGATTGAGGCGCAAGCCCGGCCCATGAAATCGGCCCAGAAACTTGGTCGATCTTGCGCCTCTACGAACCAAAAACTTCCTTTTTCGTTTTAATGAAACCCTAGTCGACTTTAGGGCTATATGTACTTGTTTTTAGCCTCATAAAATAGAGAGCCACCCCAGAATAAAGATCTAAATGGCAGTAGCCATCTCTTTCATTGTTTTTACAAGTTTTTCATTGATTTTGGATTCTAAGAGCTTCGAGGTGAAGATCTCGACTTTGTACTTCGATATAGAGAAGTTTTCTCATCCTTACTCTTTTAATACAAGTATTCTCATCATGATATCTATTCATACTTGTTGTGTTTCGTGCATCATGAGTGAGTAGTTCGTTTGTTATAATGAAGGGGATCCATGGGTGCATAATTCGATATTGATATGATGATTGTTTAAAAGGGATATTCATACGGTTCTTCATCTTTATTTGTTCTATATGCATGATTACTTTACCGCGCATTTAGTGATCTGATCTTAGGCTAATATACTCTCCAAGAGCTTGTTATATTTCCAGAACAAGTATTTATTGAGCTAAACATCTTAACCTTCCAAAAGTCGAGTTAAGGAGTTTAGTGAACTTTATCAGAACTTGGTCGATTTAAAGCATGTTTTCATTCTACAATAACCAACGAAAGCTGAGTTATTGGTTTGTAAAATATAGTGGTCGGAGCCACGACAGTAGAAAGACTATAAATTCGTGTTTTGTGGTCAAGACGGTTTTTACTCAAATCCCTAACAAATCATATATCTTATCGTTGCATGCTTTCCATGAGATTTCCCTAAAATCTAACCTTTTCTTTATTGATTTAATCTCTGATTTTTATTTGCTTATTTAATTTATTAGTTCATCACCATCGACAATCTCTGTTTTCTTTTGTTATAGCTTGATTATTTTCCTAACGTTTTTGTCGTGCAGTTGCTAAGTCCATGTGGATTCGATCTCATACTATACTAATTGTGATTGCTGTGCACTTGCAGCTAGGTATTAGTTGGATAAAAACTTTACCCACATCACTTCCCCCATCTACGTACCCTCCACGGGCGCTTCCCCATAGAGCTGGGCTTCCCCCCCTTTCAATCCCGGATTTAGCTTCCAGTTCCTTTGTTGCTTCTCTTGTGTCCTCCGGTGAAATGTTTTTCGCCTCAGTGTTACCCATTATTATAGTATGCAGTCTCTTTTCCGAATCCTCTTCGGCTCTTGGTGTTATGAGGTTAGATGTTTTTCCCTTGTGGCAAATTGAAGGGAAAGTGCTTGATAATTTCTTTTGTCCAATGAATTTGGTTATGAGGTTAGTTGTTTCGTCTGAATTTATGTTTATTGCTTATTTGTTTATTGACCATCTAGCTACTGCTCATAGGTTAATTTACTCATTTAAAATTCTGTTAAGTTGTCTAATTAATTTAGATGAGCAAAGCGTCATAACCCGCATGAGTTGAGCTATGGAGCTTTGTAAGCATATCAAACTTAGACTGTGTATGCATGTTAACTGCTTGATTACCTACCAAAATTGAGTAATTTAGATTGTATAGACATATTTGGTGCTACGAAAATAGGTTAAATTATCCATTTAATATTTGAGTTATATAACATATTTATTGAATTTCCATATTTGATCTATCTTAATAAATCGACCAATTATCCCCTATGAATTCTCTACTGCTCAACACTATCTCTACTAATATTACATCGTTATTTACTCGCTTTTAAGTTTATTTATTGCTATGTTCTCTTCATAGCTTAATTTTAATCTAATTATTTCGTAGTGTCACTACATGGTAGTGGATTCAATCCCTAAATGATATTGCGATAGTCTATGCATTTGCATCTAATTTCTAGGATTAAAACATGAGATATCAACGATATTGCAGACGCCTCAACTAATGTGGAGACAGTCTCATCGAATGATGATGATGTGTAATAACGTAGTCTTTCCCATCTAATGTGGATGCAGTAGTATCAAACGATATTATAGTCATATTGTAGTCTAATAAAATTGCATACTGCTCAGTAGGGTTGGACACTAATACCTTTTACCCATCTCGACTTGTTACCTTACTCGTACCCGCCTCCAAAAAAATAGTACTTGTAACTTTCATGTCGGGTAAAAGGTATCATAATTCTATTACTTGCATGTAAAGGTTTCGTATCGGATATCAATTTTTTCCAACTACCCATCCCGTACCTAAATTAAAACCCGACCCAAAGATACTTGTTTTAGATTATTATCTATATATTTCATTATTATGATATACGTAACTACGTATAATTTTATATAAAATCTCATCTTAGAGAATTTTAGCATACAATATTACTTTTTGATGTTTGAAATAGTGTTCATTAGAGGTGGAGTGATGATGACACCGTCGGAAATCACTAGGAATAGCAAACTCTAAACCTAAAACGAAATCAAGTTCGCAAGCGACGAACTTGAAGGATAAAACTCTGAAATCCACCAGAAAAGAGTCTGGAATCCACCAGAAAAGAGAAAAAACTCTCAACTTTGATTAATAATAATAAGATGTTTATTACAGATCATCTAGGATCTCTATATATAGCGAAAACCCAAACATAAATTTAGAAATACCTAGAAATAAGGAAAATAAGAAAAAGAAAACCTATGAAAATAAAGGAAAACACCCAAAAACCCAAAAAGGAAAACTAAAGAAATAAAAAATCCCTCCTACATCAGTCTCCTCCACCTCCGAAGAACTTTCTGGATAACGAACCACATATGCGTTGAATGGACCATAGTTGCTAGGTTGCAATTTGTTGCACCTCGAGTTTTTTTCAGGATAAAGAACCATATCTGCCTCGAATGGACCATATTGGCTAGGCTGCAGCTTATTGTACGTACCAACTGGGAACCTCTTCTACTGAAGAACACCATCACATCATCATCTTCTTTGAAAACTTTGGTTCTCTTATGCTTTTTAGCATCATCCTTCTTCTTCTCTAGTTCATCTGAAATCAACTCCTTGCAATCCTTTTGGAACACTAGCACCCTTCTGGAATTATTGTATTTTCCACTTCTAAAGTTCCGTAAAATAATGGAACATCTACCTTAATGAGAAACTTGTGATTATTCTGTAGATTCTTTTGATCAATCTCTTTCTCTATGGGTTCTTCTTCATCATATGTCAGATTTTCAACAATAATAACATGATTGTCTCCATCCCTTGGAACCTAATTGGTTCTTCTCCTCTGTCTCTTTGCTGATTTCTGCTAGCGTTGTTAATTGGATTTATTAACGCCCTCATCTTATTGGCAAAATCAATTACAACACCATTGTTTCCAATCCTTGGAATTTATCATCTTCTATTTTTTTTGTTGATTTTTGATGTTGTTGGCGATTCTAATCTCAGTCATTAAGTTGCCACCTGATTGTTCAAAGCAGTTAGGGCCGTGGTATAATAGCCTCGGTAAAAGCCTGAAAAATCTGCTTTGGTCAACGGTTGATCTCACATGGCTGATTAAGCTTTGAAAAAGAGACAGGAGAAAGCCTGGCTCTGATACCACCTGACGTAGTCAGAAATCACTAGGAATAGCAAACACTAAACCTAGAACAAAATCAAGTTCGCAAGCGACGAACTTGAAGGATAAAACTCTGGAATCCACTAAAAAAGAGTTTGGAATCCACCAGAAAATAGAAAAACTCTCAACTTTGATTAATAATAATAAGATATTTATTACAGATCACCTAGGATTTCTATATATAGCGAAAACCCAAACAAGAAATAAGAAATACCTAGAAATAAGGAAAATAAAAAAAAAGTAAAACCTAAGAAAATAAAGGAAAACACCCAAAAACCTAAAAAGGAAAACTAAAGAAATGAAAAAGAAGATATATATATTAAATCCCTCCTACATCAGATGAGGACATCCAAACCAGCTTTACCCAAAGCGTATCTAAAGGAGGTGGAGTCCAAATAAACGAAGGAAAAGCCATCAGACCTTAGGAGTGAAGAAGGATGGGCCAAATACCACTTTGGTAAGGGAAAAACTCATATTGGCCGAGGGAAAATGCAAATTTGGTCGTAGCAACATGAACTATGATCATAAAATACTACTTGAAGGTCAAGGCGTCGCCCATCTCATAATCCACCAGTCCGAACACTCCCAAACTCCACCATCTGACTCAGAAGATCTTGTTGGTCGAAATATTTTCAATCTTGGTCGAGAATATATTCACCGATCGACCCCTAGTCAAGACATCAACCATCCAGTTGATCAAACCTTACCTCCATCGACCACAAAGTCACCTGACACGAACCATGGCCAGGGACTGAAGATTCACCGACCAATCCATCTCAAGGAATGTTTTAGTCGAGTTACATTGACCATGGTTCGAACTAAATCAAGAGATGCTCAAGACAGATCTATACAGATTAACCATAAGAGCATATGCGCTTTATTTATGGATATCGGCCCAACTAGAAGGATTCAAGCCCAAGGTTTATTTGGTCCATGTTCTTGACCCATCAAGGGCACGCAGGGAATCAAGACCTGACCCATCACGCGAAAGAGTAAGTACGGTAAGTTTTCTAATTATTTCCCATCAATTTTTTTTTTTTTTTTTTTTTTTTTGATGAAATGTTGAATTTATTGATCATTGGAAGAATATGTACAAGAAACAGGAATTGAAATACAGAAATTGGAAAGCTTTAAACAAATGGTACTGAACAATAGAGAGTATTACTACTTAGAGCTTAGTTGGAACGAAGTCCAAACCATACTTGCATTAGTTTTCGAAGCCGGGGATTGTTTGAGTAATCCAATGATGAAATTCTGCTTAGAATGAGTTTGTCAATGAGTCTGGTCATTTGATTGGCCTGGACGTGGTTGTTAAGATGAATGCGCGAATTTCGTTCTCGCCAAATCGAGTATATCGTGACCTGAAACAATAACCGAGATAGGATAGTGCGATCATTGTCCCCTTTGAAAGCTATTTGCTGTTGTAAGGACAACGTCCAATCCGGGCTTTGCTGTTGATGAAGTATTTTTCCTGCCACATTACACCATACCGTAAAAGAGTATGGACACGCAAAGAATAGGTGATCTCGCGTTTCATTTGGTTCGCCACACAATACACAGCCTTGAGTCAATCCCCATGTTCTCATCCTATCTCCAGTGGTTAGTCTATTGTGCACCGCTAACCATAAAATAAATTGACAACGAGGGATACCTTGATTGCACCATACAACTTTTCTCCAAGGGACCTGAACATGAACTTCCCGGATTTGATTCCAAGTATGGTTTGTTGAGAAAGCCTCTTTGTAGTCACCAGGTTGGTGTCGCCATAAGTAATAGTCTGGACCATTGTCATCGTTTGGTAATGGATGAGCCAAGAGTTGGTCAATCAACGGTTTGAGGTGAGGTATTCTCGAACGCCTAGTACACCAGCCAAGAGGTCCCAAGGCGTCTCTGACGCAAGCAGCAAGAGGTAAGCCAAAGAGTCTAGGTCCCGCAGGTCCTGTGATGTCAATTATACGGCCTAACGACAGCCAGTTGTCGTTCCAAAAAGATACTGTTTTGCCATCCCGGACAACCCCCTGAATAAAAGAAGCAGCTAACGTCCTTTGTTTAAGCAGTTTTCTCCAAATCCAAGAGCCCAAATTTGTATCTGGAGCTGTCCAATAAGTCGCATTTCTCATAAGGTTTTGTTTAGTCCAAGCAACCCACAGAGATCCTGAAAGAGTAAACAATCTCCAAATCAGACTCAACGAAAAGACTTTTGATACATCCCGCAATCTTCTAATGCCTAGTCCTCCTTCAGCTTTTGGCTTACATAAATCAACCCAAGAAATCTTTGCTCCTGTCGATCTGTTCGGATTTCCTGCCCATAGGAAAGCGCAACACAGCTTTTCAATATCATCAAAACAAGACGAGGGAAGCCGAAAAACCGAACACCAGAAGTTCGATATACTCGAGATGACGGAAACAATCAGTTGGAGTCTTCCCGCATATGATAAAGCTTTGCTCGTCCAAGACAACAATCTAGATCGAATCTTGTCTACAAGAGGTGCATAGTCGTTTGTTGTCATGGATTTTGTAGTCAGCGGCAAACCAAAGTAACGAATAGGAAGGTTTTCAATTGGAATACCCAGTTCCGCTGCTGCTGCGAGATTACCATTACGATCCCGACCTCCTACAAATAATGCTGATTTCGCTGGGTTGATTTTGAGCCCCGACATTCTTGAGAATTCATTGAAAACTTCAAAGGTTTCTCGGAGAGAGTTAGCTGATCCATCAGTGAAAACAAGAATATCATCTGCGAAACTCAAAATTTTCTCTATTATCGTCCTAACTTTTTTGTCTTTTGATTGTTTGATTTACATAGTTCATAATTGTCGACTTTTAATTTAATTGAGTAGATTTGTTTTTCAATTTTCTTTATTTTGAACCAAGAATGTAAGTGGTTATAAAGCCCACCGTTTGTATCATTATTTTGCACAATGAAATAAAAATAAACCCCTTTTTTTTAGCAAAGCCTTGTGTGATGCTTTTCTCTCTTTGCTCTATCAAAATCAATACTTCCAAAACATTGAGTATGAGTTGTATCAAAGGCCATCCGCAGTTTTTATGGTGCTCATCGATCCACCATCTATCAATTCATCTGCTGCTTTAGATCTTTTACATGTGACTTGTAACAAAGTGAGAACCTCCTTTGGAGATTGTATCATGGAAACAAACGTTGACTATGCGTCATAACGCATTCTCATGATTTTTTTTAATCCTTTGATACGAGGACATGGTTGCATATCGAATTGGTTATGCGGTTAGCACTTGACTCTTAATCCTATCTATACCGAAGGAGGTGGCTGCATCACCCAATAATTAAATGGTCTAAAAACGGCTTGCTATCTCTGACATGGACCCATTATAAGATCATATCAAAGATCATGGTGGCCTGACTCAAACCAGTCTAAGAGAGGGTGGCCTTATCCGTCATTCGTCTGCTACATGCACATCTAGCTAATAACTAACAACGTTGGCCACGTCGGCGAGTAATAAGAGTAAAACTGTCAGGTGGCCTTACCCGTTGAGTTATTCGTACTATTGTAGAATAGACCCAAATCTCTATAAAATCAATCTATAAGTCCAAACTAAGCAATGGTGCTAAGAGATGCACAACACGTGATGCTAAGCAATTCGCCTAAAGAAATGATATTTAGCCCCAACATATATATGATATTGTGAATGGGAACTTCAATTGTTGGGATATTCTGAAATGTCATGTGTCTAAAGACTGGTTTAGCCAAGTTTTTTCTGATATTTCAAACTGATATTTTATGATAATATTTTGCTATTGCGTGGATTTTATTTACTTCAAACTTCAGAATCAACATATGCATTTACTCAGCAAACCCTGAAAAGCCTTTAGAAAAGTTTAATGGATCTCGAGTTTGAACGACAGGTTGGCGAAAAAATAGCTATCACATGCACGAGACTCATGTCATAAGTTTTTGGACATGAAAGAAAAGGACACGCCACTGGTTGTTGGGAGGAGGACAACAAAAATTTAGCGAACGACCAGTTTTAACTAAATATTACTAGAAGTTAACAAACACAAAAAGAAATTACTCTATAAAGAAACTACAGGAGAATGCATTGGGTATATATCCCAATAGCTTTTTCAGGACACCCCAACAATGGTCGTGTGGATATTCTTATAAACAAACAAAAAAAAAAGCAAAAATAAAAATAAAATAAGAACAATTCTTTGCAAGTGGGGTTGCTCTTGAATGTGAATAGTCAGTTTCTTTTCTCACATGAACACTCTCTCAGGTTGGCTCACAGGTTGGCGAAATATAAAATTCATCTGCAACAAATTCATTAAATAAATTAGGCTAATAATTACAGGAAAATGCATTAATGAATTTCCAATTTATATATATATATATATATATATATATCACTTAATATCTTATTATATAAAACGGAATGATTCAAAGTTAGTAATTCACCAGATCGCGACACGTATCAAATCAATCGATCAGATTTTGACATGTATAAAGAAATTTTCCAATTAGATGTTGTCACATAATATTAACAATAAAAGAAAATATTTATATTCAAATCATAATCCTAAAAAATAAAGTTATTAAACAAATAGAAAAAAGAAAAAATATAAATTTATCCTAAGAAAAATTTATGACCGATTTCTAACCCAAAAATGTAAAGTTATTACAAAAATAGAAAAATTAATTTTATCATAAAATGCAGATTTAATTAATAGTAATAATAATAATAAACATAATTCAAATAGAAATAAAAAACTAAATATTCGGAAACATGTGAGAAAATTTATTGAAAATCAAATAATAGAAAAAGATTTTAGATAAATACATAATTGTTACTATGTTAGACTTTTCTATCAGTGAGATTTTGTATTTGACGTTCATATTCTTATTTTATTTACTTTAAGTGAATTCACTTTTTAGTTTTTTTGTTTTATTCTCACGAGTTTTAAAATTTAAGTTTTAGATAATCGAATCATAATCCTAAAAGGTAAAGTTACTAAACAAAAAGGAAAAAGAAAAATGTAAATTTATCATAAAATCCAAAATTAATAAAAATAAAAGAAATCAGAAAAATTTATAACCGATTCCTATCTCTAAAATATAAAGTTACTAAACAAAAAATTTAGAAAAACTAAATTTATCATAAAAGCAAAGTTAATTAAAAATAATAATAATAATAAACATACTTCAAATAGGAATATGAAAAACTAAATATTTGGAAACATGTGAGAAATTTAATTGAAAATCAAATAATAGAAAAAAAATTAAGTAAATAAATAATTGTTACTTTGTTAGACTGCTCTATTGATGGATGATTTCGTATTTGACGTACACAATTTTATTTTATTTATTTTCACAGTTGATTTCACTTTTTTGTTTTTTGGTTTTAACGAGTTTTAAAATTTAAATTATAAACTCCGCGTATTCATGGGGCCTAATCTAGTATTAACTAAAGGGTGACGTTTTCGCAATCATACCAACAATGGGATCGATAGAACCCCAAAAAAACAAAAATATGGATTGGTAGTTATATGGCGTTTAGTTTCAAGCCGACGCAACCTCTTTTTGTTGACTTAAATATATCGAAATATTACACAATTTTTGTCAACAAGTTTTACTTAACTTTTTTTGGAGAAAGAAAGTAATAATTCTAAGCGAATATTTTAATTTTTCTTCTGGAAAGGTATAACAAGTTGTGGAGACACAACCATTGGAAGTAGTACATGGCTGCATGCATAATGTGACACACTTCTCTTTTCTCTTTAAAGAAACTAAAAGACAAGAAGGAAATAAAAAGGAACTTCTACACGAATCTAGTCCATTAGATTCCTTTTGTAATATCTCAAGAATATTTTACAGTAATTTAGAAAATTGCCGTAGTACAATATTTACCATTCTATCATATAAATTAAAGGTGGGTAGTTGTTGTTTTTTTTTTTTTTTTGCTAGAGGGTGGTTAATTAGTTGTTACCATTCTATTAATTGAATTCACTGGCTGTTTTTTTTTTCTTCCTGGATGTATCAGGTTTTTACCACTACACCATTTATTTCAAATTCAGATTATAGATGTTTAAGGTTTTTTTTAATACAATAGATCAACTTACCAATTTTAAGGAATTCTTTTGTTTTGAAAGGATCAATTTTAAAGAATTCTTCATCGAAAATAGTCCAAAAGTAATTAAAAGAGAGAAAAAAGGAGCATCAAATGACAGAATTCTTGATTGGCCATTTATTGAAATAAAAGAAAGAAACTGATATGCGTTATGCAACATTATTTTTCGTTGACGGAATCCAGGTAAATATTTGCTTCCAATAGTAAAAAAAAAAAAAAAAAAAAAACTCGCAAATTAAGTAATAACCAGTAATCATCTGAAAGAAGATAAAAAAAAAAAAAAAATTCTCACCGAGGAGAAATGAAATTTAGAAATCAATCATGCGTAGGTGAAGCAGTGGCGACAACTCCGAGTTTCTGAAGATTGAGATTGACGACAGTGTCCACAAACATTTTGGTGTCCTCTACAGTGTTACCCTCGGGAATATCAACGGTGTAAGATTCAAGAACCACCGTGTAGACCTTGCCGGAATCTTGATTCAAGAACTCGTTGACCGAAGTCACCGATTTGTAGTTGTTAAGTCGGTGCTCTCCGCCAACAACCCTGAAGCTTAGGACACGGTGGTCGTCGTCGAGAAACTCGAGCCGCTCGGTGCTGGTGGAGGCTGGTAGGCCGGAGATTACAGTGACTTCCCGGACGCTTCCTACGTTGCCATCGCCGGAGACTAGGCGGCAGCTTTTGATGAAGTGTTTGTAGCGTTGTGGGTTGTCGAAGCTGCGGATGAGAGGCCAAACCACAGAGGCTGGGGCGTCGATGCGATGGGTTATGAGAGAGGTGCAAGTGGTTGGGTCCGGTTCGAATTGGTGGTAAGTTTTGATAACTAGTTCGAGGGTTTTGTGCTCCGCATCGGTTAGGCCTCTGACGACCGGTGAGGAGCTCATGGTGATGAGATCACACGTGTGACGTGCGTTTGTATGTGTGTGGAGGGGGAGAGAATTAGGGTTCGATGTGAGAGAGAGAGATAGTCTTCTTGTTGGAGATTGGGGGGTTTGTGAAAGAGATGATAATAAATTATTTTTTGGGAGCTATTGGTTTTTTTCTTTTAAATATTTATACTGTAATATCCCGATTTTGGGTTTCCAAAAACCGGTATGTTTTAATTTTGGATATCTCAAAAAATGGATTTCATTATTTGTTTTTAGTCCAAAAGCCCAACCCTTAAGCCCATTAAACTAATAGAAAATCATAATCCTAGAGTTCCTTCACCTCTATAAATAGAGAGAGCTCGTGGCAGAGAGGAAGCAGAGTTTCCTTGCCGCGAAGCCCTGTTGAAATCACCTTTGAGCAACTACCGTCAAATCACCTTGATGGAGAAGCCATCGCAACCACCTGAAAGCAAAGGGAAGACAGATCAGACCAGTTCTTGTAGAAAGGATAAACGAGTAGGCAAACCAGATCCAAACGATCTGAAACTTGGTGAGTACGTTCTTGACCCTCCAATCTATCTAACGCAGAAAGCAGATTGTTATTCGGAGTTGTGAGATGAAAGTTATGGATGTTCTCCCATGCCTGATTTGTGTAGTGCAGATCTGCGACCAGTGAGAGGAGAAACTGATGTAGGAACAAGGGGCACTCGTTCATACAAAGGCGGAAGGTGAAGATAATCTAGATGGCCGTACAACACTCTCTAGAGAATCGAAAGAGATGGTTGATGGTGAATAGTAATGGTGACTCTTCAACTGGCTGTACATCACGCTTTGAAGAACCGAGAGATGATTGATAGATGGGGGAATGATATACGCCACACAGATCTATGGAAGGGATTTATGATAAGTCTGATACACTTTAAGTTTCAAGGAATCGCTCACAAGAAAGATAAAAGACAACTATTTATCTCACAGAAAATAGCAAGAGAGAACTCTCACATTACTTAAAACAAAGACTGATTTTCGACAAAGACAATACAAAGAAACAACACAAGTCTGCATGAAGGAGAGAGAAAGAAACAACATTAAACTCAGTTTGAAATTCAAAGAATAACTCTTTGAATTCCTTTGGTCAAAAACTTCATGTTGCTTGGGCTTGAGGAAGATCAACTAAATGAGCCAATAATAATATGAACTATTTGCCTCATTAAAAACCTTTCCAAGAAAACTCATTGAGACAAAACTTGGAAAAGGGAGAAAGAGCACAAATAGAGCACATACCCATTTCGTGACTTCTTTGGGCCTCTTGAATCTGCTTTGAAATGATGAAGATAGCAGCTTCTTTAGTTCCTTGTAAAATCGACAAGAATGGTATTGTTGGAGTCTTGATGTATTTTTGAACATCTTCTTGCATTTCCTTGGTGATCTCAGATCCTTGGAATTCTTCAAGCTCTATGAGTGTGATTAGATTCTCCACAGACTTGTTGAACTCCTCTCTCAAAGCTCTCGTGCCTGATCTGGTCCTTGGAGTTTGCCTCATAGTTGGAACGTTGATGAATTCCTCCTCAGCTTCGGTTGAGCTAGCTAGTATCGATGGCCTCATCATCTCCTCCCTCTTGAGAAGGTTATGTCCTTAGAACAGGTACATCTGCATGGAAAGGAGCTAAATCAGCAACATTAAAGGTGTGAGAAATAGTAAACTCACCTGATAGATCAAGTTTATAGGCATTGTCATTGATCTGTTCCATCACTTGAAAGGGACCATCTCCTCTAGGTGCAAGCTTTGATTTCCTCTTGTCCGAAAATCTCTCATGCCTCATGTGCAACTAGACCCAATCTCTGGGTTTAAAGGTGATCTCCTTACGATGCTTATCAGCTTGTTGCTTATATTTCTCGGTTTTCTTTTCCAGGTTGTCTTTGACCTTTAGATGAAGCTTTTTCACAAAATTTGCTCTGGTTTCTCCTTCACTAGAATAAACAGCTTGTGGCAAAGGTGAAAGATCAAGTGGAGTAGTAGGATTAACACCATAGACAATTTCAAAAGGAGAGAATTTCGTACCTGAATGCTTAGCATGATTATAAGAAAATTCAATATAAGGTAAACAAGATAACCAATTCTTGAGATTCTTACCCACCGTAGCTCTCAACAAGGTTGAAAGAGTTCGATTCGCTACCTCAGTTTGACCATCGGTCTGTGGGTGACAAGTAGTTGAGAAGAGCAGCTTAGTTCCCAACTTTCTCCATAAGGTTTTCCAGAAATGACTCAAGAACTTAGTGTCACGATCTGATACAATGTTCTTGGCACTCCATGTAAATGCCCTACTTCTTTGAAAAAGAGATCAGCAGTTTGAGTAGCATCATTAGTCTTGTTGCAAGGAATGAAATGAGCCATTTTTGAGAATCTGTCTACAACTACAAAGACAGAATCCTTGTGGTTGATCTTCGGTAGACCTAAACCAAAATCCATAGAGATGTCTACCCAAAGTAGGTTAGGGATAGACAAAGGCATATATAAACCATAAGGATGTGACCTGGATTTTGCCTTTAGGCAAGTGATGCACTTAGCACAAAAGTTCTCCACATCTCGTTTCAAATGCTCCATAAGCACACTTAGAGTCTTGTCTCGGCCAATGTGACCCATGAGGCCTCCTCCGTGAGCTTCTCCAAGCAGTAACTCTCTCATTGATCCTTGAGGAATGCAAAGTCTTTTATCTTTGAACAAGAATCCATTGTTGCTGGTAGAATGATCCATACGCAGCCTTGCTTGTTTCACTACAAGAAAACAAGGTCTTTTCCGACGGCCATAATTCTTTTGGAAATTTCCGACGGATTTCTGACGGGAATTGGACGAAAGTAACATCCGTCGGAAATCTGCCGTAAAAAAGGACCTGTCGGAAAAGGACCGACGGATTTTTGACGGATTTTCGACAAATGATGTAGCCGTTTGACGTTGCCGACGGATTTTCGACGACGACCATCCGTCGGACACATTCCGACGACCATCCGTCGGACACATTCCGACGGATTTCCGACGGGTCGTCGACGGGTTTCCGACGGATTGTAGCCGTTTGAAATAATATATACGTTACATAGCCGTTTGAATATTGCCATTAAATCCGTCGGAAATCCGTCGGAAAACGCTTACAATTTCCTTATAAAAACGTATCCACCCTCTCATTTACAATCACAAAAAACCTCTCATCTACAATTCCTTACAAAAATGTCATCTTCAGATCCTTATAATTATTTTCGATCATGGATGGACAAGCCTCATCAAATTCCGGACACATGCCTAGTTACGGAAGAATTCAGAGAAGGTCTGTAGGAATTCATGGCATTTGCGGCTAAGCAGAAGAAAGCGAAAAAACCGGTAAAATCTACTGCCCTTGTACGAATTGTCAGAATCGTAGATTAATCGTGATAGATGAAGTATGGTCACACCTTTATTGTCATGGGTTTGTGCCGGGTTACAAGATTTGGTATTATCATGGAGAAAATGATACAATGGTTGATAATTATGGTACTAATGAACAATACATTGAGGATAGTGCTAGCTTAGAAGAACCTGCAATGGAAGTAGAAAGTACTGTAGGTCATGTTCAGATGGCGAACGATGCATTCCGTGAAAGTATGCCATCGGTTGCTGAGTATGGAGATAGAGGGGAAGAACCTAACGCAGAATCTCGGAAATTCTTTGATACGTTAGACGCTGCTAAAAATCCTTTATATGATGGGTGTAGAGGTGGACATTCCCCTTTATCAGCTGCAACTAGGATGATGGGTATAAAGACGGATTTCAATTTGAGTGAGGAGTACGTGGATGCAATCGCTGATTTTGTGAAAGACATTTTGCCAGAAGATAATCTTGCACCGGCATCATACTATGACATACATATACTTGTTGCTGGGCTAGGATTTCCGTATCAGATGATAGATGTATGGATCGACAACTGTATGATATACTGGAGAGAGGACGCATGCCGTTTGACATGTCGTTTTTGTCGCAAACCTCGATATAAGGAAACAGGTGGAAGAGTGTCAGTGCCATATAAACGGATGTGGTATTTGCCGTTAACAGAGAGATTGAAGAGGTTATATCAGACAGAGCACACAGCGGGAACAATAAGATGGCATGCAGAGCATACAACGGATGGAGAAATTGCTCATTCCTCAGACGCAAGAGCATGAAAACATTTTCAATCAATGTATCATAGTTTTGCGTATGAGGCGAGGATTGTATACCTTGGATTATGTACTGATGGTTTCAACCATTTTGGGAAGCACGGTAGACAATATTCATTGTGGTCAGTAATTGTAACACCTTACAATTTTCCGCCATCTTTGTGCATGAGACGGGAGTTCTTGTTCCTTAGCATTCTCGTTCCTAGACCAGAGCATCCGAAGATAGCACTCGATGTGTTTTTGCAGCCATTGATTTATGAGCTGCAAATATTATGGGAGCATGGAATTGAGGCGTTTAATGTTTCTTGTCAGCAGAATTTCGTCATGCGGTCGATACTTATGTGGACCATTAGCGATTTTCCAGCATATGGCATGTTATCAGGATGGACAACGCACGGAAGGTTATCGTGCCCGTACTGTCAAGATAACACAGATGCGTTCCAATTGAAGCACGGACGCAAAACGTCTTGGTTTGATTGTCATAGGCGATTCCTACCAAGAGATCATCTTTATCGTTGGAGCACCACATTATTTAGGAAGAACCGGAAAATAATTGATGGTCCACCTCCTGAGTTAGATGGACAATATTTGTTGACTCAGTTCAGAGATTTTGGTGCAGATAGTACCGTTGATTGTGGTGGTAACGGGCATCATCCTGTTGATGGTTGTGGGAACTTACATAATTGGCACAAGAGGAGTATTTTCTAGGATTTTCCTTATTGGAAGGACCATGTTTTGAGGCATAATTTGGATGTCATGCACATTGAGAAGAATTTTTTTGACAACATTATGAACACCGTTCTCAATGTCCAAGGGAAGACGAAGGACAATCTAAAGTCTAGATTGGACTTGCCAGACATTTGTTCTCGTAGAGCACTACATGTGACAGGGAACAGGAAGCCTCCGGTCCCGGCTTTTCGGTTGGATGAACGTTCAAAGGCCGAGTTTTTTTATTGGATTACCGATAGTGTTAGATTTCCGGACGGATACGCATCTAACCTTCGGAACTGCGTTGATCATGGAGAAGGGAAGTTTACTGAAATGAAGAGTCATGATTGCCATGTGGTGATGCATTGCCTCCTTCCATTTGCCTTTGCATATCTTCTACCACGTAATGTCCACGAAGCAATTACAGGTATACAATCATTAAATTAATTTTTAAATACTTTACACAATACTTTAGTATTAATTTATTTATTCATTTGTTATGCATATTATGCATGGATTTGTGCCTTTTTCGAGATATATGTTCGCGGTCTCTTACATCAGACGGTATCCACAACCTTGCGAATAATATACCCGTAATCTTTTGCAATTTGGAGAAGATATTTCCGCCTTCCTTCTTTGATGTTATGGAACATCTAACAATTCATATCCCTCGAGAAGCAGAGCTTGGGGGCCCGGTTCAGTACCGTTGGATGTATCCTTTCGAACGGTATATGTTACATCTAAAGAAGAAGGTAAAAAATTTGAGCAAAGTAGAGGGTTCTATTGTCGCACAGAGCATCAATGAAGAAACCTCACATTTTGCCGAGTTCTACTTTCCATCACAAGTTAAAACGAAGAGTCGTAGACCAGCTCGACATGATGACAGAGGCGTACTACCTTTCTATCCGGTCAATGTTCTTCATATATTCTTAGAGATTGGACGACTTAGTGGAAAAAGAAAGAAGCAGAGACTTTCAGCACAAGAGCGGGATCATTTGCATATGTATATTCTCACAAACTGCGACGGAATTGAAGAATATGAGAGGTATTATATTGAACGAAATTATTAATTACTTATTGGGTCCTTGATTATATATATGTTAATGTGATGATCGCTTCAATCTCACAAGATGTATATGGCATATCAACGTTTTGCATTTCCGAACAAAACAGAGGACAAGCTAATGAAGCTCAAACATGAAGAGTTCGGACGTTGGTTATAAGATTATGTAAGTGTTTTAATTACCTTGTTTTTAACTATCATATATAATGAATGATTTATTTTACTCATTTTAGATTTTATTCGTGCAGATCACGACATAGAAGGCTAACGGACAAAGATTTCCCACGTGGTTAGAAGAAATTGTGCGTTTTCCACTAGCAAACGTACAATCACATGTGATGTATAGGACACGGGGGTATGCTTTTAAGATTCTTCGGGATGATAGGAGTGCGACAACTTCAGATTACGGTGATCTTTTATACTATGGTGTCGTACGTGAGATTTTTGATGTTCAGTACCCGGGAATGCTCGGTTTGAGATGCGTTGCATTTTTATGCGACTGGAACGACCCATTAGTAGGAAGCGGTGTGCGACACGACCAATTTGGTGTTACATCATTACATAGCAGAAGACGACTCCAGAAATACGAGCCATTCGTACTTGCTTCACAAGCATACCAGGTTTGTTTTTTTCTTTTACGTTAATTTTTAATTTAGTATTTTTGCATTCCCGTGGTTAAGTTTTTATATGACTTTATTACATGGTCTAGGTATGCTATATTCTCTATCCTCGGGTGACAAACAAGCAAGACCCGTGGGTTACAGTCACATCGATAAACCCGAGAGGTAGGGTTCAAGGGATGTCTGATCATGAACCCCTCCAACAAAGTTCTGTAGGTTTGGGTTCAATCGAGCATTCCCTAGAGGTCGACCTTGTTGTTGATTTCACCATACATGCAGACGATCGGGTATTTGAGGATTCAGAGGAAGAATTAGATGAATTTGGGGAAACTTCCAATTCAGGAGAATCAGATTACTCATCATCGGATTCAGAGTAGTTTTATAAACTTTGCATTGTAAAATATGTACTTGTAGTTGTACTAGATATTTGTTATGTGGAATGTATTAGTTATGTGTAATGTACTTGTACTTAAAAATTTGATATACTTAAGTGTAATAATCTATTTCGAAATTTTTTAAAAAATGCTAAGTATAAATCCGTCGGAAAGTTATGACGGATTTCCGACGGATACAGTTTTAGCCGAAGGTTCAGACAGTCCAGACAGACTGAAACCAGTTTTAGCCGAATGAAGTATACATCCGTCGGATAGTTTTAGCCGAAGGTTCAGACAGTCCAGACAGACCAAAACCAGTTTAGCCGAAGGAAGTATACATCCGTTGCAAATTTCCGACGGATGCATACTTAGCATTTTTGGGTTTTTTATTAAGCACGTTTACCTCGATTACATCATGTTTTACCCCTCATATCCGTCGGAATTTTCCGACAGATTTCCAACGGCTGTTCAAAAATGTGGTTTAGGGTATAGGGTATAGGTTTTTGTTTTAGAAAATGGTTACAAACACTTGTATGATGTATATACAATAGTTTGAACTTGTCATATTTCAAAATAAATGTGTTACATAGAATTTTTAGAATTTGATGGAAGTGTTTATATAAGGTATAGTATAAGGTATAGTTGATTTATGTTAAATGTATAGGTTTTGATGTTGTATAAGTTATACACTCATGAAAAGTCTTTAACAATGGTGAATTTCTTATTTTTTTGAATGAAACATGTACATTAGGGGTCCCTAAATCATATAACCATACCCTAAATCCTAAATCCTAAACCTCAAATATACCCTAAATCCGTCGGAAATTTCTGACGAATTTCCGACGGATCTGGGACTTATGACGCGTGTCTGTTGACTGGCCAATAGCAACACATGCAGAGAATATACCGTCTATTCCCACATCCGTCAGAAATTTCCGACGGACTTTGGTTTTTTTCGAGACCGCGGGAAACTGAACCGCCTAAATGAAAAAATTAAAAAACCGACGGATTTCCGACGGATCTGGCCGTCGGAAATCCGAATATATCCGAGAACGGTTTTGTTTCTCTTCATTTTTCTCTTCTCTCTCTCTCTCTCTCTTCCTACGATTTTCTCTCCTCTCTCTCTCATGTTCTTGTGAAAACCCAGCCCCTAAATCTTCAATCTCTCCTCTCAATCCTCTTCTCAAGCCTCAATCCTTCAATCCTTCAATCCTCATGGATCCCAACATGTAAGTCCCTCTAATTTTCTAAAAATCACTCATTGTCATTGTTAGATTAGTAATTAGAATTGTTAGATTAGTATTTACAATTTGTTAGATTTTCGGAATGAAATATTAGGGTTTATGAGATTAGGGAATGGTATTTAGAATTTGTTAGGGTTGTTAGAATTTTTGTATAATTTCAAAAATTAGTATATATAATTTTAGGATTATATAAAACGTTTTTGTAATATTAGGATTATATAAAATGTTTTTATATAAATATTAGGTTGTTAGTTTTGATTTTTAGAAAAAATTTTAAAAACGTTTTTATATATTTTTAGAATTTTTTAAAAAACGTTTTTATATATTTTTTGGGTTTTAGAAAACTATAATTGAATTTTTCAGAATTTATTACTAATTAAAAACGTTTTTGTAATTTATAATTTTAGATTTAGTAATTTATAAGTTTGTAAAAAAGTTTTTTATAAATATTATTAGAATTATATAAAAAACATTTTTATAATTTTTTTTGTATAATTATATAAAAAAAAGTTTTTTTTTAATTTTTTTTGAAATTTTGTGAAATTTTAGGAATTGTTTGAATTTTTTGGAAATTTTTGAAATTGTTTTGAATTTTGGGGAATCTTTAAAAATTTTAGGATTTTTTTGGGAATTTTTGAAAATTTTAAGAATTTTGTTAATTTTTGGAAATTTTTGGGAATTTTGAAATATTCGGAAATTTTGAAATTTTCGTGAATTTTAAAATTTTCGGCAAATTTGTATTTTTCGGGTCATTTGAAATTTTCGAGATATTCTAAATTTTCGGAAATTTTTTATTTTTCTTGAATTTGCGGATACTTTTTTTAATTTTCGTAAGTACTAACGATTTTATTGTTTTTCCCGGAGGAATAACGAGGACGCACTACAGTTGGGCGGCGGCTCCCAAGGCTGCCGTTCTCGGGCTACGCCTCATGGCGGATCGAGCTCGGGAACTCAAGTCTCGGAGTCCCAGAAATCCGCAGCTCGGAGCCGGATTAGCATCGAGGACCTAGTCCAACAACCCAACCGGAGCCATTGCATCCGTCTCGACCCGAAGTTTGAAGACGAGACTTGGTAAGTGAAATTTTGATTGTTATTTCAATTTTTTAAGATTTTGAATCTAATTAAACGGACTTAATTCTTTTTTTAATTGTTTTCAGGTTTAAGTTGTCGCCTGAGATCACAAAGGCGATCTTACGGATGCTCCACAACATGTTGGACAAACCGTACGAGAAGTACTCGAACATGCTGAAAGACAAGAATGACTTGGGGCACCGGAGTTTCGCGGTAAGTAAATTTTCGATTTGTATTCCTTTTTTAGTTTATTTTGTCAATTTTAATTTTGAATACTAACATTATGTTTTTTTTTAAATGTAGCAAGACTTCACGTGGCACCATTCCCTTACGAGGAAAGTACTTGCCCAATTCGACAGGTATGCCGCGCTTTCGTACTCGAACCACATGCACGAGTGGAGACAGAAGTGGAAGCACGGCAAGGACAAGCCGAAGGACCTCGACGATGACGTCTGGAAGGGCTTCTGCGATTATTGGAGCAAGCCGAAGACGAAGAAGCTATCCGAAACAAACACGAAGAACCAGAAGAGCGAACGATGAGGGAAGGGGATGTACATTCACAACGGCGGCGCAAAGAACATTGAACAGGATGCAATGGAAATGGTAAGTCTAATTTCAATTTTTAATTATCAATTTCGTTTTTATTATTATTTACCTAACAACATTTTACAGGCGAAGAGAGACGGCGTAGCTCCCGACTACCTTAGAGTGATCGAGGAGAGGCACACCAACAAAAAAACTGGTGTGATCCAGGATCCTGGCATGTGTGACCTCGTTGAGACGTGCAAGAAGAAGAAGGTGGATCGGGATCGAGAAGTTGGACTCTCGCAGCTCACTCTCGATGGGTCCTCGTCCTCGAACGAGTTACCCTGGGAAGAGATCAATGACATTGTCCTCAATGTAAGTTTCTAATTGTTTTCAATTATTTTTTTTCTTTCAAAATTTATTACTAGCATTATTTTGATGTTTTATTTTCATAGGAAACTCGGAAAGTCAAATGGCGATTCGCTGGGTTAGGCGGACTTCCGACCCAGGAATCATCTTCTTCCATTCCTCGGTTTCCTTCGGGGTACATGGACGAGATCGAGAGGCTCACCCAAACGGTGAAAGAACGTGACGCGGAGGTCTAGGAGCTAAAGTCCGCACACACCTCAACCCAGACCCAGCTCACCTCAACCCAGACCCAGCTCACCTCTTTGCAGAAGATCATGCAAGGCGCCTTTCCGCATCTCTTTCCACCCAACAACCCCGACGATCCCGACAACTCTCCGACCGTTTGAAAATATTATTATTTTTTTTTTGAACATTAAAATATTTTGTTTAATGAATTATTTTTTTTATGATAATGAATTTTTATTAATTAATTTCTTTGTTTAAATATAATTTCATTTAATTATATATTTATTATAATTTATAAATGAGAATTAATTGAATAAAATCACAAAAAAAAAATTCAAATTGAATATCCGTCGAAACTTAAGGCCGTCGGAAATCCGTCGAAAATAATGCCGTCGGAATCCTGTCGGAAATATTTCGGACGGCTTTCCAACCAATTTCCGACGTTTACTTCCGATCAAAAAGCCGTTGGAATATCCGTCGGAAATATGACTCGTCGGAATCCCGTAGGAAATATATCCGACGGTGTTCCGACGTTTAGTTTCGACCTAACATCCGTCGGAAAAATTGCCGTCGGTAATCCGTCGGAATATTCCGACCCTTTCCGACGACCAAGTTCCGTCGGATATTAATTTCCGACGAACTGGAACCGTCGGAAAATATCCGTTGGAAATCCGTCGGAAAACGCCCTTTTCGACGGATTTCCAACGGAAACGGCCGTCGGAAATCACATGTATTCTTGTAGTGTTTCCTTGAATACTTCTTGAAAGTCTGGATCATTCTCGTATAGTCCTTTGATATGATCGAATCCCATGATTTTAGCCTCCATTGTGCTGATCAGGGTGTGTCTCCTTGATAATGCATCAACAACAATGTTTTATTTTTCCTTTTTGTATTTGATCACATAGGGAAATGTCTCCACGAACTCAAGCCACTTAGCATGTCTCTTCTTAAGTGTAATCTGACCTCTTAGGTGCTTGACCGTCTCATGATCTGTATGAATAACCAACTCGACAATAGATAATGTTGCCAAGTTTCAAGAGATCTTACCAATGCATAGAGTTCCTTATCGTAAGTAGGATAGTTAAGGGAAGCTCCACTTAGTCTCTCACTGAAGTATGCTACTGGCTTTCCTCCTTGAGTTAGGACAGCTCTTATACATGTGCCAGAAGCATCAAATTCAATCTCAAAAGTCTTTTCAAAGTTAGGGAGTACCAAAACAGGCGCATGTGTGAGGCTGTCTTTGAGCTTGTCGAATGCCTCATCTTGTGATGGACCCCATTTGAACTCCACATTCTTTTTGATCACCGAGGTTAAGGGTGCAGCAATGGTGCTGAAATCTTTCAAAAATCTCCTATAGAAACTAGCCAGACCATGGAAGTTCCTCACATGTCCAATACTAGTTGGAGTCGGCCAGTCTTGTATTGCCTTGATCTTCTCTTCATCGACCTTTAAACCCTGTGAACTCACAAGCAATCCTTAAAAGACAACTTGATCAGTGCAAAATGTGCATTTCTTTAGGTTTGTGTAGAGGTTTTCAGCCTTTAGTGTCTCAAGAACCTGCTCAAGATGATTCAAGTGATCTGCAAGGTTAGAGCTATAAATCAAAATGTCATCAAAGTAGACTACTACGAACTTACAGATGTATGCCCTTAAGACATGGTTCATGAGTCTCATGAATGTACTTGGCGCATTAGTGAGTCCAAATGGCATGACCAGCCACTTGTATAAGCCTTTCTTAGTCTTAGTCTTAAACGCCGTTTTCCATTATTCATCTTCTTCCTTTATCCTTACTTGATGATATCCGCTTCTTAGATCAATTTTCGAGAAGATAGTTGCTCCATTGAGCTCATCTAACATGTCATCCAGCCTTGGAATGGGATGTCCAGATTTGACAGTGATATTGTTGATGGCTCTACAATCAACGCACATCCTCCAAGTTCAATCAAAGCACATGGGGTTAGACTCTCTCGGATATAGCCCTTAGACATCAAGTCTTGAACTTGCTTTTCCAGCTCCTTTGCTTCTTCCGAATTGACTCTATAAGCAGCTCTATTGGGCAAAGGTGCACCAGGGACTAAATCAATTTGATGCTCGATTCCCCTTATTGGTGGCAGTCCTGGTGGGATCTCCTAGCTTAATTTGTACTTTGAATACCTAGCTTATCAACCAAATACTTGCTGGCTACGTTAGTGCAAGAACCACCATCAATAATTAAGCTACATACCTTGGAGTTTACGGTGCAACGAGAGTGGAAGATGTTTTCTCTTTGAATAGTTTCTGGCTCAAAGAGAACGCTGAGTGCTCTCCTTGTAACTAGAAGCTCTCCGCTGTCAGCATAATCCACAACATCTTCTTCAGACTCCTCTGGTTCGTACTCTGCTTCATCTTGAGACTCATATTCTCTATTCACCTTGAGAATCATAACTTTCTGATTTGGGCAGTCCCTCGCATAATGTCCTTTTCACTGACATTTAAAACAAGTTATATCTCTAGATCTTTGAGTAGGGAACTTACTAAGCTCTGGTTTGTCTTGCTTAGACATTTCAGGTGCAGATTTCTTGAATCTACTGGAATCCACTTCAATAGACTTTCCTTTGTCTAAAGCTTTTGGTGGTGGCTGATTCCAAGTAGACTTGTTGCGGCTAGTTGCGAGAGTCTTTCTCTTGATGTGCTGCTCGGCCTGAGTAGCAAGGTGCATCAACTCATCCATGTCATGCTAAGTTTGTCTCTCAACTTTCCTTGCAATCCTGTCTTGAAGACCATCTACAAACTGTGCCATCAAAGTTTCCTCCGAATCTTCAGTTTGTAATATGTTCTTAAGCATTTCAAACTCATCAAAGTATTCTTCAACATATTTGGATCCTTGAGTAAGCTTTCTGAACTTCTTTTGTAGTTCTCTGTAGTAGTATGCAGGAACGTATCTCTTCCTCATAGCAAACCTCATATCTTCCCAAGTAGTAATATGTCCATGTCTATGCCTTCTTCTTTCGGACACATCTCTGTCCCACCATGCTAAAGCACTTTCAGTGAGTTGAGCAGCAGCTAGAGATACCTTTCTTTGATCAGAATAGTTGTAATACTCAAAGATGTACTCCATACGTCTTTCCCAATCAAGGTAAGCGTCTGGATTAACTTTTCCAACAAAAGTTGGAGCCGTGAGCTTGACATCTTGGTTTCCTTGTCGTCATTCCTCTACTCTGCCTTCGTTTCGAACGTTGCTGTCTCCTTTGTCTCGGATCAGGATCTGGTGGTTCATCATCAGATTCATGCAAGTCATCCTCCTCTTCATTTGCTCTCTGTGCATTCACGTTTCTAATAGGGTTTCTGCGCACAGGTGGAGGCTGCTCAATACGAGTTAGGTGATCTCCCATCGTTTGAAGCTAAGCTTGAATGGCTGCAAGCATCTGTTCTACGTTCACTTCTCATGTTCTCCCATAGCCTCGTTTCTCCTATCTCACACTCAAACAACACATATCAAGTGCAAGGGAACTGAAAAGACACAAAATAGTAACAAGAGAACTCGACACAAACAGCTTTAGAAGTCGAAAAGACAAAAACGAAACAAGGATGAAACTCGACAGATTGATAACTAAAAACACTGGATCTAACGTTCTAGGATGCAAATAACACAGACCTAGAGCAGACCTACACGAACAAGCAACAATAAACTAAATTTTGTTTTTTTTTATGGATTTTCGAAAATTTTATGAATCGACACAAAAGGGGAAACAACTAAAAACGAAAATGAACAAAAACAAAGGGATAGATAAACCTGATTTGGAGCGTTTAAGCTCTGATACCAGATGATGTAGGAACAAGGGGCACTCGTTCATTCAAAGGCGGAAGGTGAAGATAATCTAGCTGGCCGTACATCACTCTCTAGAGAATCGAAAGAGATGGTTGATGGTGAATAGCAATGGTGACTCTTCAACTGGCCGTACAACACTCTTTGAAGAACCGAGAGATGATTGATAGATGGGGGAATGATAGACGCCATACAGATCTATGGAAGGGATCTATGATAAGTCTGATACACTCTAAGCGTCAAGGAATCGCTCACAAGAAGGATAGAAGACAACTATTTCTTTCACAGAAAATAGCAAGAGAGAACTCTCACATTACTTAAAACAAAGACTAAGTTTCGACAAAGACAATACAAAGGGATATAAAGAAACAACACAAGTCTGCATGAAGGAGAGAGAAAGAAACAACATAAAACTCAGTTTCGAATTCAAAGAATGACTCTTTAAATTCATTTGGTTGAAAACTTCATGTTGCTTGGGCTTGAGGAAGATCAATTGAATGGGCCAATAATAATGTGAATCATTTGCCTCATTAAAAATCTTTCCAAGAAAACTCATTGGGACAAAACTTGGACAATCGAAAAAGAGCACAAATGGAGCACATACTCATTTAGTGACTTCTTTGGGCCACTTGAATCTGCTTTGAAATGATGAAGATAGCAGCTTCTTTAGTTCCTTGTAAAATCGGCAAGAATGGTATTGTTGGAGTCTTGATGTATTCTTGAACATCTTCTTGCATTTCCTTGGTGATCTCGGATCCTTGGAATTCTTCAAGCTCTATGAGTGTGATTAGATTCTCCACAGACTTGTTGAACTCCTCTCTCAAAGCTCTCGTGCCTGATCTGGTCCTCGGAGTTTGCCTCATAGTTGGAACGTTGATGACTTCCTCCTCAGCTTCGGTTGAGCTAGTATCGATGGCCTCATCATAAACTGATTTGGAGGTTTGGTAGTGATCCGATCAAGCTGATACTTGGTAAGGATGTATGTTACCCTTATATCTAGGTCTCTGTGAAATATCTCCGTGTTTCATCTTGTGGTTTGGAAGTTACGTTAGTTTTACCGAAACTGTTATGCGCAGCGCACATGTTAGACCAATCTAGCGAATTGAGTTTTTTGGATAGGAAAATCAACTTGGATCGACGTGAAACTTTGCAGAGATCCTAAGGATACGTGGATATAGCTCTTGGATGAAGGAGAACTGATTTGAGCCTCAAGAGCATCTAGAATTGCGTTGTCAATAAGTGGCTAAGGTGAGGATTAGATCTAGGCTTTTCTCTATGTTCTCTTGTCTTCTTTTGGTATGTTGAGTCTAGGTATACTAAGGTACGGGCACGTTTTGTGTGATGCATAATGTTGGATCTACATCTTATAAACGAATATGGATTAGGGAATCATTAGATGAAGAACCAGCATACTTGCTCGATAAGCCTGTTGTGTGATTAATGCGTGTAAAGTAGCTAGATGGTGTGAAGGCACTATGAGGTATTCGTCATAAGGCGATGGGGACGCTTGTGGTACGATTTTTTGTGGGAACTGGTGGGATGTATACCTTGGCATCGGAACCATGTGTTGAAGGGACTGGTGGGGTGTATACCTAGGCATCGGAACATATTGTTTGATGGAACTGGTGGGGTCAATACCTTGGCATCGGAACCAATGCCCTGGGGGGTTTTGGCGAGCCCTTGAAGTCTGTGTGACCCATTTATGTGCGGAGAAATGGGCTCATGATGTGATATATTGTGGTACTCCCATGTTTGCGTATTTGTATGGGCACTTCTAGAGCGTGATGTGTGATTGCTTGTTTATACTTATTCTTGATATGTTGGTTGAGTACGAGCGGGTGTGGGGATGAGATCTAGGTTTAGTTCTCGTTGAGTAATCCCAATTACTCACCCCTTTCTCTTCTTGTAGGTGAGTATGATGATCAGTTCGAGGAACTGGATGACCGATCCTGGTGTGGTGCGCGGTTTTCAGGAGTTGGGAGTTTCTCTTTTGGTTTTATTTGGCATTTCCATTATTTCAATTTAAAAACAATTATTCGTTATTTGCTTCGGTTTTATTTAAGATTTTTGTTGGATTTTGTAAGACAATTATTTGGGATTGAATGAGAAGTATTATTCAGACAAGTGGTTACATGTGTATTGAGTTATTGTTAGATTTACAGAGATAAAGAGGCGGGGTTGAGGGTGGCATGGCCGATTCGTCTGGTTCCTTCGGAAAGGCAGGGTCAGGGTGGTACATATACAAATCTCAAATCCAGCACTGATTTTCTGTGGACGGATATATCCCTTTGTATTTGTTTATTGTTCATCAAATAGAAAGACCATACTAACTTAAAAATAAAAAAAACCAGAATCTAGTATAAAGTATAAACTAATCCCGGAGTTTATGAAATGTTAAGTATCCTCGCAATTTAAAATATATATGGTGATCATCAATTATTGAAATCACAATGAGAAAACTCGAACCCTGATCTCTGAACACTAATTTTGGAATGAGCTTTTCAACCGGTAGTCCACCATAACTTAGTTATTTATACTAGTATTTATAAAAAAAAAAAAAATCAATAGTATTTATGGATAACTAATGTTCCAAACATTTTAAAGAATTATTGTGGGGCTGAAAATCACTGTCCAGCTAATTGGGCCCGATAAACAATGGTAAAGAGTGTTCTACTTGGTTTTTAAGCATTTTATTATGATTTTCGTATATTTGTAGTGTCAAGACTCTTTTCAGGTTATCAAGGCAAAATCATTGCAAATTGGAGCAAAATACCCGTTTTTTGGAAAAATGCAGACCGTCAGAAGTTTAACCTTTGATGAAGACCTTCTCAGCGTCCGATCAAATCCAAATTTTAACACAAGATAGAGGGATCAACAAAATTTTATTTTCAATTGATTTGAGGACGATCCAACGGTTCAATCTCAAGTTATATGAAGTTTACTGAAGCCCCGTTAAACTATCGAATAGAAGCAGGAGTGTGGAGAATCACTCCTGGCCGCGACCTGAAGGGTTGTGAGTGCGGCCAGAGAGTCATTCATTGCATGGAGGAGCTCGTCCATGCGGTCAGCTTCAATTCGTCATGAATCAAGCCCGTTTGCAAGCCCACTTCAAATCCATTTTCGTTTTGGACAAGGAAAAGCCCTAGACACCTTTTGAAGACCTATAAATATGTTGTTTTAGACACCCTAATTCCTGGTGCTTCCTTTAGTTACGAATTTGAGCTACCAAACTCTTTTATTTTTGTTCTTAGATCTAGGGAGATAGAGATTTCTCTTGAACCCTTTTGTTTCTCTTTGATTTATTGATTATGCAATCATCAACCACGTTTTTGCTTTGCATAGTTATGTCCGAGTAGTTTATTAGTTGGGTTTAAGTGGATTCCAATCAAAGAGGACTTCATGATTGATAAGGATTACAAGTATTGAACATAGCTCGATTTTTAGAAGTTATTTCTTTTAGGTTTGTTCTTATTGCATTTCGTTAGCGTCATGAACTAGTTGTTGATATTATGATTAATAAACCCAATGTCGTGCTGAATTTATTAACCATACCTAGCTTAGATGAGGAATTACACTATAAGATACAAAAGCATACTTATAGGGTTTTGTGAACGTATTGATGAACTTGAATATATTGCGTGATCTGATGTGTGACTACCAACGAACACTGAGTAGTTAAGTTGTTAGATAATATGTGTTTAGCTCTATGAAAATAGGTTAATCACAATTTCATGTTCGAGTTTAGGGAACTTTGAGCTAGAATCAATTAGAAGCTTTGTTAACTTGTTTGAATCAATCATAACCTCTGCGATATCCCTGAAGACCCAGCGTTTAGTCCTTATAGTTTACATCGTTTTTATTTCCTTTGCTTGCATCCTTAGAATTCGTGATACCACTCTCAAAAACACTTTGCCTTATCTCGCTATTAACCATCTTTTGATTTTTGCAGACATGCGTAGTTTCTCTGTGGATCGACCCCGAGCTACAATTACTACCAATCACCTGCGGAGTCAGGCGCAACCACAAAACCAAAACAATCGCTATGTCGCATCCTCATACTACGGTAAAAGGAAAACGTGATACTATACATATGATGGAATCCTCATACTACGGTAAAAGGAACGAGATCATCTCTCTAAAAATGAGTTATACCTTCATGCTACGACAAAAGAGAAAAAAAGAACTCACCGGAGATTGAATCCTCATACTACAGTAAAAAGAAAGATATCGTCCCCTTAAAACAAGCCAAACCCTCATGTCACAGCAAAAAGGAAAAAGGAGCTTTAACGATCTTATTACAATAGGTTAAAACCTCATACTACGGTAAAAGGAAAGAGACTATCTTCTATTTGATCTTCATACTACGATAAGAGGGAAGAACAAAGCAGCAAAGCAAGAGTTGTTTTATTCCTTCATAAAAAAAAGTAGAGCGTCAAGAAAAAAAAAGGAGGGATCAACCCCTAAACTCGGATACATCAAGCAGAGGCAAAGGCATAGCGTTAATCTGATCTTGGAATTTAGCGTAGTTGGCAGTGTGCATTTTGATTTCATCATCAAAATTCGGTGCTCGGAGTCCGCACTAGAAGGGGACTCATGAAGCATCCTTTCATACCATTCAATGGAGTTGTTATGGGCGGCAATCAACTAAAAATAAAAAGAAGAATCGAAATGAGAATGAGAAAACAAGCAGTCGATAGGAATAAAGAGAAAAACTAACTCGTCCCAGGGTTTCAGCGAACTGGGTGAAGTTTTGATGAACCTTCTTTGAGAATTGACTCAAATGAGGGATTTTTGCTCCCGCCTCACGATAATGCCTCAGCATAGTCTTCGTCGCAAGCGGGTTCCTCATGATATGGCGATTGTCCTTATAGCCGAAGTCCATGTTGTACTTCAGCTGCTTCAGGTGACAGGACAGATCACTTTGTGAGGAACTTCCACTTATCTTGCGGTTGGGGGAGCGGGTTTTCTCGATCGGGGACACTGACGAGATGTACTTCGGAGCGAACCCGCTTGGACAAGTGGACGTCATGTCATCTTGAGTCTCAGAAATTGGGACTACAACAGAATTTGGATCAGACAGCAGGGTGTCGCCGGATCCCGGAGTTACTCCATTGGAGGGACATTGTCAGTCCCAACAGAGTCTGAAGGCGGAATGAACATCACAACGCGTCCCTTAGAAGTATCAGCGCTACCATCAGCTTCGGCACTGCCACTTTGGTCGCCATCAGCGACGTCGACCATCTTATGGTCAGGATTGGTAAGCAGGTCGGGAGAAGCTTGCGATAGTCAACGAAGAGGTCCATGTCTGCGAATAAAGAAGAGGAGATAAGCGAAACAGCAGTGTCCATAAAGAAACAAAGAGGGAGAATCACAGGAAGAACACTAACCAAAGACGACATGAGAAAAAGGAAAAGAAAGCTTGCTTGCCAGGATTTTGGAATAGTGATAAACCCATAAAAGAAAGGAAGAATTTATAGGTGAAGGGGCGACATGAGAAAAAGGAAAATGGAAAAATCAACGGAGAGAATTCAGAAGACGGATTAAAGATAAAAAAATTCAAGCGATCACAAAGAGAGAAAAAGGAAAGAAAGCTTGCTTGCCGGGATTTTAACTCGATAAGAGATTACTCTTCAGAATTCCTTCAAATGGTCCAAGTACCACTTAAAGGAATTGAGGAGCTAAGTGTGGGCTGAAAATCCCCCGGCACAGGGCCTAGTAAACAATGGTAAAAAGCCATGAGAAGTGAAGAACAATGACGAGGTGACGAGCCAAGCTAAAAGGCACGCCGGGTGAGTTTACGGTCAAAGGGGAATAAATGCGAATTTGTCAGTCAACCCCTCTAAGACGAAAGACTTGTTCAAACCGGTGATTTAATGTGCCTAATCGTAACGGTCGTAACCTCCGAATTAAAGACCATTCATGGAGAACCAAGCGGAGTAAATGACAACGTTAAACACGGACTCAGAGTATAAAGCAAGGGCGAGAGCAAAGAGCAAAACAACTTCTTCTTCTCGTAATTAGCACTACACACTTAAACACTTAGCTATTCTTTGTTCTTGTTCTTGTAAAACACTCTTGATGACGAAATAGTAAGCTTATTCTACTCTCATTTTTGTGTCTAAATCGCTTCTTGATCCTCTCAGCTCGCTCCGAACAATATACTTTCTGTTTATTGCTCAAAAGCCATTCGTTTCTTTTTTTATTAAAAATAAACTAAAATCCTCTGATTATTCATATTTGCAAATTTTCACCGTTATAATTCTAGTTAAAACGTTTATATTGGTTAACTGAATATTTAGATGTTGCGGTCGATTCAGAAGTCAATATATTTCATAGAATAATAAAAATCTATATTTCTAAATGCGAAATTTAATATAATTTTTTATCTGATAGTACATATATAATTGTTAACTTTGGCAAGTTATTTTTCTTTCAATGAACATACACGTTCAGACCGGACCCAACAACCTCCATCATAATCATAAATACTTATTAATTAAGATACTACAACGTATCAAGTCTATCGATCAGATTTTCTGACATGTGTAAAAGAAATTTTCAAAAAACAAATTCCAATTAGTTTTTAATACATAATATTAATAATAGAAAGATAAGTTTATAATCGATTCCTAATCCTAAAAATTAAAATTATTAAACAAAAAGGAAAAATAAAAAATAAATTTATCCTCAAAGCCAAAACTAGTAAAAAAAGAAAAAACAAAAACTAATAATAGAAAAATTTAAAATTGATTAATAACCGATTAATAAAAAATAAAACTTAAAAATTTGAAAAAGTTAAAAACCGATTCATAATCCTAAAATGTAAAGTTACTAAACAAAAATAAAAAAAGAAAAACATTTATCTTAAAAGGTAAACATAATAAAAAAGGAAAAATAAAAAATTCTTTAGTTTTCTGTTTAGATTAAGGAAATTAAACAATGGATTACTAATCCTAAAAGGAAAAAAAATTCTAATTTCTCACCTTTATATAAACAATTTG
The DNA here is from genome assembly GCA_002933915.1 of Eutrema heterophyllum. Taxonomy (NCBI): domain Eukaryota; kingdom Viridiplantae; phylum Streptophyta; class Magnoliopsida; order Brassicales; family Brassicaceae; genus Eutrema; species Eutrema heterophyllum. The sequence goes on along the minus strand of PKMM01017362.1, from coordinate 142,821 downwards.
GTAGTATATCAATTACACACAAAAAAAACTAAAAATCCAATAATCGTATCCAAAGCTATTTACCATATGCTCCACCAAATTCTTCCTTCAAGGTATTTCATCTTAAACTTTGTTTCTAAACTTGTATATTAATTATTTTTAAGGATGATCTAATTTTGTTTTCTATTTTTTTGTTTTTAGTTTTTATTTTCAGATTATAAAATATTAAATTATAAACCCACATATATGCGGGTACTAATCTAGTTTATCATAAAAAAGCGTGGGAAAATGTTTCTTTCAATTTGTTGGGTATTGAAAATTCGTTAATGACTATCTAACCACTCTCATATTTGGCCAGTTGAAATAGTGTTATGCGTTAGACCCATTTGAAAACCCGGTGAATGGGCTACTCGACGACTACATTCACACTGAGGGGATTAGTCGGATGGTAAAAGCTTTGATAACTCCTTGGTTATAAAAAAAAAAAAAAAAAATCGTAAACAAAATATTCAAATAAATTCCGCTCACTCACTCTCTTTCGAAACAAAAAAAAAGAAGAAAGAAAAAGATGGTAGTCCGAGCTGGTCTATTTTGTCTTGTAGTTAGCAAAATTCTCTGTAATATTCCTTGATTTAATGGGAAGGTTACGTTGCACTGCACATGTATTTCATAATTAGGTATTACCATAATAGATGTTCAATGTTTGATCATTTTTAGTAAGCCAGTTAACTTAAATATCCATCAAAGGATTTGTCTTCATTTACGCTTATGGAAAGTAAGGTTATGTGGTTTTAAACAGCGAGCCGAACCGATACAGATTTTTGTTTTTTTAATTGAATATGAAATTTATTCAACTAAAAAACTTTTTTTCAATGAATGCTTCGTTGGATTAAAAAAAAAAGCTATTAATCTTTACAATCGAAAAATATCAGAATGGGCAAAGTGATTTTTCTTCTCTTACGGAAGTCTTGTGAAAAACCACAAAATTAGACCTTCCTCATATCTTTTGGCCTTAGTTCGAAGAGAGCTAATGCGGTTTCAGACATTTTTGTCAATGGCTTTGATGAGACTAATGGATGGTGATGAAGGCTCTCCATGGCGTTTACTGTTTCATTCTTGCCATATGTGATACAACTTGGCTTAAAACACATATCTCAGGGAGGAATAGTCGGAGATGATCAAGATTTGAGGCGTTTAGGAGTTGGACTAACCTCTCCCAATCTGTTGAAAAAACATCGTCGAGGAGCCCAATGATAACACTGTATTTTTACCCATTTTATCTATGTTTTTAGAATACTTTAATAAGTGTTTTGCTCATTTTATTATGCTTTTATTATAGTTTTCATATATTTGTAGTTTCAAAAGTCTTTTCAGGTTATTTAGGCAAAAACATTGCAAATTGGAGAAAAACCAGATTTTGGACAATTTTGGACCGTCAGAAGTTTGACATCCGATGAGAACCTTTTAACCATCTTATCACGCCCAAATTTGGAAAAACGATAGAAGGGTCAACCACCTTTCTCACCCACTTTGTTTGAAGACAATCCAATGGTTAGATCTAAAGATATATCCAATTTACTGAAGACATGTTCTGCGGTCTCGCGAAAGAAACAAGAGAAGAAATGAAGATTCAACCTCATAGGCCATCCACCGCGGCTCCAGAGCTCAAGACCGCGGCGAACACACTCCTGACCGTGCCAGGGAGGCTTGCAACCCTGGCGAACACACCTTTGGCCGCGCCTCCAGCTTACGCACCCGCGGCCAGCCAAGATCGGCCCAAAAACACCCCGTTTGAACCCGTTTCAAGCCCACTTCGTTTTCTCTTCAAAGAAATCCTAAGGACGACTAAAACAAGAGTTGAAGACCTATAAATATGTAGTTTATCTGCCCTAGTTTCGTGTGCCTCAATTGTGCCCCTATTGGGTGCCCCTTTGGGAGCCACCATCACGATGTTCTTAGCTTTTTATGTTCGTTTGTTCTTCGTTCTTCATTCTTCGTTCTTTGTTTAGGGAGATAGAGGTTCTCTTGAATTCTCTTTTCTATTATGTTTTATCTATTATGCATTCATCATTCTCGTTTTCTACTTTCTTTATGTTTGAGTAATTTGTCGTTGAGTTTAAAGACTCCATCGAAGGGAATCGATTATGTTCAATAGAGATATTCGCGAGATAAACTTAGCCTAATTCTAGAACTCTTTCTTCTAATCTTATTCTCTATGCATGAATCTAGTGTCACAGCCTAGAATATGTTCTTAGGATTAATAACACCATGAAAGTGTTGCATTTATTCACACGATCCTAGCTTGAGAAGAGCAATCGTGCTATAAGATTTCGAAAGTATACTTATAGGGCGTTGTGAACGTTGACGAACTTAAAACTAATGCATGATCTTCTGCGCGGCCAGCGACTCGTCGAGTTGTTTATACTTATTCTCGATATGTTGGTTGAGGACGAGCGAGTGTGGGGATGAGTTATAGGTTTAGTTCTCGCTGAGTAATCCCAATTACTCACCCCTCTCTCTTCTTGTAGGTGAGTATGATGATCAGTTCGAGGAACTGGATGACTGATCATGGTGTGGTGCGCGGTTTTGGGGAGTTGTGAGTTTCTCTTTTGGTTTTATTTGGCATTTCCATTATTTCAATTTAAAGACAATTATTCGTTATTTGCTTCGGTTTTATTTAAGATTTATTTTGGATTTTGTAAGAAAATTATTTGGAATTGAATGAGAAGTATTATTCAGACAAGTGTTTACATGTATATTGAGTTATTGTTAGCCAACACGTCGTCTTTACGGAGATAAAGAGGCGGGGTTGAGGGTGGCATGGCCGATTCGTCTGGTTCCTTCGGGAAGGCGGGGTCGGGGTGTTACATATACAAATCTCAAATCCAGCACTGATTTTTAGTGGACGGATCTATCCCTTTGTATTTGTTTATTGTTCATCAAATAGAAAGACCATACTAACTTTAAAAAAAAAAAAATTACTGGAATCTAGTATAAAGTATAAACTAATCCCGGAGTTTATGAAATGTTAAGTATCCTCGCAATTTAAAATATATACATTGATCAACAATTATTGAAATCACAATGAGAAAACTCGAACCCTGATCTCTGAACACTAATTTTGGGATGAGCTTTTCGACCAGTAGTCCACCATAACTTAGTTATTTATACTAGTATTTATAAAAAAAAAAAATCAATAGTATTTATGGATAACTAATGTTCCAAACCTTTTAAAGGATTATTGTGGGGCTGAAAATCATTGTCCAGCTAATTGGGCCCAATAAACAATGGTAAAGTGTTCTACTTGGTTTTTAAGCATTTTATTATGATTTTCGCATATTTGTAGTGTCAAGACTCTTTTCAGGTTATCAAGGCAAAATCATTGCAAATTGGAGCAAAATACCCGTTTTTGGAAAGATGCAGAACGTCAGAAATTTGATCTTTCATGAAGACCTTCTCACCGTCTAATCAAGTCCAAATTTGAACACTAGATAGAGGGATCAACAAAATTTCATTTTCAATTGATTTGAGGACGATTCAACGGTTCAATCTTAAGTTATATGAAGTTTACTGAAGCCCCGTCAAACTATTGAACATAAGCAGGAGTGTGGAGAATCACTCCTGGCCGCGACCTGAAGGGTCGTGAGTGCGGCTAAAGAGTCATTCACTGCATGGAGGAGCTCGTCCATGCGGTCAGCTTCAGTTCTTCATGAATCAAGCCCGTTTGCAAGCCCACTTCAAATCCATTTTCGTTTTGGACAAGGAAAAGCCCTATACACCTTTTGAAGACCTATAAATATGTTGTTTTAGACACCTTAATTCGTGGTGCTTCCTTTAGTTACGAATTTGAGCTACCAAACTCTTTTATGTTTGTTCTTAGATCTAGGGAGATAGGGATTTCTCTTTGATTTATTGATTATGCAATCATCAACCACGTTTTTGCTTTGCATAGTTATGTCCGAGTAGTTTATTAGTTGGGTGTAAGTGGGTTCCAATCAAAGAGGATTTCATGATTGATAATGATTACAAGTATTGAACATAGCTCGATTTCTAGAAGTTATTTCTTTTAGGTTTGTTCTTATTGCATTTCGTTAGCGTCATGAACTAGCTGCTGATATTAGGATTAATAAACCCACTGTCATGCTGAATTTATTAACCGTACCTAGCTTAGATGAGGAATTACACTATAAGATACAAAAGCATACTTATAGGGTTTTGTGAACGTATTCATGAACTTGAATTTATTGCGTGATCTGATGTGTGACTACCAACGAACGTTGAGTAGTTAAGTTCTTAGATAATAGGTGTTTAGCTCTATGAAAATAGGTTAATCACAATTTCGTGTTCGAGTTTAGGGAAATTTGAGCTAGAATCAATTAGAAGCTTTGTTAACTTATTTGAATCAATCATAAGCTCTGCGATATCCCTAAAGACCCAGCTTTTAGTCATTATAATTTACATCGTTTTTATTTCCTTTGCTTGCATCCTTAGAATTCGTGACACCACTCTTAAAAACACTTTGTCTTATCTCGCTACTAACCATCTTTTGAGTTTTGCAGATATGCGTAGATTCTCTGTGGATCGACCCCTAAGTCCTACAACGCACTATGTGCACTAGCAGATTAGGTTTTATAAATTCGAGAACCCGAGCTACAATTAGCACTCATCACATGTGGAGTCAAGCGCAACTGCTAAACCAAAACAATCGCTATGTCGCATCCTCATACTACGGTAAAAGAAAAACGCGATACTATACAGATGATGGAATCCTCATACTACGGTAAAAGGAACGAGATCATCTCCCTAAAAATGAGTCATACCCTCATGCTACGACAAAAGGGAAAAAAAGAACTTTGTTTATTTCATCTTAAATATTTCATCATATACCCTAAAAATGAGTCATACCTTCCTTCAATGTATTTATTTATTTCATCTTAAACTTTGTTTCTAAATTTGTATATTAATTATTTTCACGGGTGATCTAATTTTGTATACTATTTTTTTAGTTTTTAGTTTTTATTTTCAGGATTATAAAATATTAAATTACAAACCTGCATATGTGCGGGTACTAATCTAGTTTATCATAAAAAAACGTGGGAAAATGTTTCTTTCAATTTGTTGGGTATTGAAAATTCGTTAATGACTATCTAACCACTCTCATTTGGCCAGTTGAAATAGTGTTATGCGTTATACACATTTGAAAACCCAGTGAGTGGGCCAATCGACGACTACACTCACTCTGATAATATTAGTTGGATGGTAAAAGCTTTTATCACTCCTTTGTTATCCAAAAATTTTTTTTTTGTTAATGAGTAAAAATATTCAAATAAATTCCGCTCACTCACTCTCTTTCGAAACAAAACAAAAAAAAAAAGAAGAAAGAAAAAGATGGTAGTCCGAGCTGGTCTATTTTGTCTTGTAGTCAGCAAAATTCTCTGTAATATTCCTTGATTTAATGGGAAGGTTACGTTGCACTGCACATGTATTTCATAATTAGGTATTACCATAGTAGATGTTCAATGTTTGATCATTTTTAGTAAGCCAGTTAACTTAAATATCCATCAAAGGATTTGTCTTCATTTACGCTTATGGAAAGTAAGGTTATGTGGTTTTAAACAACGAGCCGAACCGATACAGATTTTTGTTTTTTTAATTGAATATGAAATTTATTCAACTAAAAAACTTTTTTACAATAAATGCTTCGTTGGATTAAAAAACAAAAGCTATTAATCTTTACAATCGAAAAATATCAGAATGGGCAAAGTGATTGTTCTTCTCTTACGGAAGTATTGTGAAAAACCACAAAATTAGACCTTCCTCATATCTTTTGGGCTTAGTTCGAAGAGAGCTAATGCGATTTCAGACATTTTTGTCAATGGCTTTGATGAGACGAATGGATGGTGATGGAGGCTATCCATGGCGTTTACTGTTTCGTTCTCGCCATATGTGATACAACGTGGCTTAAAACACATATCTCAAGAGGAATAGTCGGAGATGATCAGGATTTGAGGTGTTTAGGAGTTGGACTAACCTCTCCCAATCGTTTGAAAAATCATTGTCGAGAAGCCCAATGATAACACTGTATTTTTATCCATTTTATTTATGTTTTTAGAATACTTTAATAAGTGTTTTGCTCATTTTATTATGCTTTTATTATAGTTTTCGTATATATGTTGTTTCAAGACTCTTTTCAAATTATTTAGGCAAAAGCATTGCAAATTGGAGAAAAACAAAATTTTGGACATTTTTGGATCGTCAGAAGTTTGACATCCGATGAGGACCTTTTCACCATCTTATCACGCCTAAATTTGGAAAATGATAGAAGGGTCAACCACCTTTCTCACCCACTTCGTTTGAAGACAATCCAACGGTTAGATCTCAAGATATATCCAATTTACTGAAGACATGTTCTGCAGTCTCGCGAAAGAAGCAAGAGAAGAAATGAAGATTCAACCTCATAGGCCATCCACCGCGGCTCCAGAGCTCACGACTACGGCGAACACACTCCTGGTCGTGCCTGGGAGGCTTGCAATCGCGGCGAACACACCTTTGGCAGCGCCTCCCGCACCCGCACTATAGGAAAAACGGGTATTAATAGCACTTCAGGATAGCGGTTTATGTGGTTCTGCTATGGTTGAATTACGTTTTCCTTTTTCATAGCGTTTCAAGAATGATAAACGCTATGGATTGTTAGACGGCAAAAAATAATGTGGTAGCGCTTAATTTTTGGTTCTTCAATTGCTCTGTAATAGCACATACGATTGTAAAACGTTATCATAGGTTTACCGGAAATAATAAAATTTATTGCCCGCCCAAATAAAATAAATTGAACTAATTTTAAGGAAAAAATTGGGAGTGAATTTTTTTTAAATCATTGGGTAAAAAATTTGTCTCCCGCATCAACAATATTTGACCTAAACACGTAACATTTGTTCTTCCCCTTTTGGTCTCCATTTCTCTCTTCTTTTTACCTTCTCCTCCTAATCTCACTCTCTACTCTCTACTCTCTACTCTCTACTCTCTCCTCCTAATCTCCAAGCGGTTATTGTTGAATCCAAGATCAGACCTAAGCCAATGTCTTCCCTCCCTGATTCGCCGTGATTCACTTACTTGATCTCGGGATCCGCCGGGGATGGAAAATCTCTCCGGCGAACTCTTCTGGCTCATCACCATGGATTTCCCCAAGGATAATCCTTTGTCACCAGAGGAAATGGTCTCTACCTACGAGCAAACTTGCGCCAAAGGGCTTGGTATCAGGTCGGTATTAAATTATTTTTTACGGAGTTTCAAAGTCTGGGTCTTTGAGATTTCATTGATTCACGTTCTGATTTCACACCAGAAAATTTCATCAATTTGTATGTGTCTGCTTTCCCTGTTATTGTCTCTTTTATTATTTAGGATATTAAATGAGAAATGGAACACATTAGATTGATTTGTCTCTGCAGAAAGTTAGTGAGGTTTCTTATTTGGTTGCTTATTTGTGAGATTCTGATTTCGTTGAAAATGAGCTTGGAAGAGGCCAAGCAGAAGATCTATGCTTGTAGCACAACCACTTACCAAGGTTATTAGGCAACAATTATGACTGAACAAGAATCAGAAAACTTCAAGGGTATATAGCTCAAATAACTCAGATTCTCGTCTTTGTGACTCATGGTGAGATTCTGAAAAGTTTTGTTCACAAAAAATATATTGAAAGTTTTGTGATGATTCTTCATCCAATATTTGATCTTTTTTGTTGGGTGTATTGTATATCAGATTTGTTGCATATATTTTATCGCATTTGCCGCTTGATTTGAACTTCATTGATCATACTAGTAACATTGTATGGAAAGCGTAAGAGAACAAAGTTTGGAGTTTTTTTTTTTTTAATATATATCTTTTGTTTCTAATAGTAAGAACTCAGATTTTGGAGTTGTTTTGATTTGGTTTCTTTCAGATAACAAAGAGCAAACCCGGTAATTATAGATCATGGATTGTATTTGAACAAGAAATCTGATGTCTTTTGGGTTACGCTAAAACGATCATCCCAACAGCATTCAAGCTCTTCATCACAGGTGCTTGATCCCTCTAATTCCAGTATTCCTCTAATCATGTACCACAGATTGCAGGATTGACAAATAATTACCATTTATCAGAAGCACATGAGGTTCGGCATTGTGTGCAGAAGTACAAAAGCCTTGGTGAGCCTGTTCTCCAAGTTGCCATGGTAGTTGTACTTGTTCTTCATCATAATGCACTGTATCTTGGTATTGTTCTTTTAAAATCAGCAGATCCGTAAGCCTTCTTGTCTTGCAGAGAAGATTGGACAGCATGTTGGTACTCAGGGACAATATGGGAGTGGCAAAATACTGGGGAGCGGGAATTCAATCTGTCAAATTTATGGGTTTTACCGTTTTACCAATGTTATCTTTGAAGGCGATTTTCAGCTTCTCATTAGGCATTTAAGAGAAGAACATGACTTCAGTATCCATAATCTAGCAAGGAGATACTATCGTGGGCATCTACGTATCATTGTATCACCACAGTTTTCAAAGCACAAGAATATGTTACAATGAACCAGCTCATTGTTTAGCCAACGAAGGGCCTCCGAATCTACCTTTTGTATTCAAGTTGTATCCATCCTCCATTGGTTAACTCCAAGTTTGTATAAGGATTATGCTACTCTCATTTACATTAATGAAATTTATGTTTTTCGTTGAAAAATAAAATAATGTCATTGCTATCCAAAATTAATAAATAGAACATTATCAATACACAACCAAAAATTAAAATCTACAAATAAAAATGAAAAGTCATGATCTTTGATTTAGAGTTTAGGGTATAGGGTTTTGGGGTATAAGGTTTGAAATAATTTTTTTTCTTCTATTTCTCAATTAAGAAAATAAAATACAACAAATTATGATTTCATAATAAGAACATAAAATAGAATAAAAAGACTATTACAAAATACAAAATAAAAATGAAAAGTTAGCGAGTATTTGATTTTGGAGTTTATGACATAGGGTTTGGGGTTTAAGTATAAGGGTATAGGGTTTGAAATAGATTTTTTTTTTAGTTTTATTAACAATAGAAGTATAATAAATTTTAATGGATTGATGAATGTTTGATTTAGGCTATAAGGATTCACACTTATAAGATATTTTTGTACTTTTAATTAAGAAAAGAAAATACAACAAATTATTGTTCATACTAAGAACATAAAATAGAATAGAAAAGACTTACAAAACAAAATAAAAAGGAAAAGTTAGTGAGTCTTTGATTTAATGTTTAAGGCATAGGGTTTAGAGTTTAGGGTATAAGAGTTTAAGATTTAGGGTTTGAAATATATTTTTTCGAGTTATTTTGTTCTTACATTTAGGAAAATAGTATAAATTATTATTTTTACAATAAATAGAAAATCTATCATTATAAATTTTATAAAAATCTAATGTATAATAATAAGTTAAATTAGTTGGAAAATAAATAACTCATAAACTCCAAAAAATAAAACATTAGTCATTAAAAACTAAATAAAGTTGGAGAGCCAATGATGATCAATCACTTAGATTCATGACGTGGCCAAATCTCACAACTTCCTTCATCTCTTTTTCTTTCTATTCGATAGATTGACCACTCGTCTTCTCTTCCTCGTCTTCTCTTCCTTTTCTCCGAACCTCCTTTAACGATGATGATGGCGAAGCAAAGTTTCACCGAAAACATCCACCGCCTCTCAGAACCATACTCCGTTGAAGGTTCTCGTGGCGGTGATTTGGATCCAAGCATCGACGGGAACTAACTTCGATTCGCTCTGGCCGCTTCGATTCGCTTCTTTCTCACATCGCCTGATTTCGCTCTCTCTCTCTCTCTCTCTCTCTCTCTCTCTCTCTCTCTCTCTCTCTCTCTCTCTCTCTCTCTCTCTCTCTTTTCGACTTCACCTCATCATCAGAGAGTTCTGGATATTCAAATCGAATTTTCGCGTCCAACAATCTGTTTTGCCAACAACAATATATAAGAAATATTTAACTAAATTAATTATAAAAATTAATTAAAAGATCACAATAACCTTAATGAACCATATATAAAGTACCTCTTAAGCGGCTGAAAATAGTCACAATTGCGCAAGACATATGCATGTGCTTATTTATAATCTTTCTCAGTAACCAAATTCACTACTTTGACCACTTGGACGACCTACTTGAGTGAATATATCCGGTACCGGTATAAGATATACGAGTACTTCACCTTCATCATACCGACTTGACCTGCGAAATAATAATATTAACGTCCAAAAATAGTCATGACCTTCATTTTAATTAGCGGGTATAATTCGAAGAGGATTGAAATTACTGTTCTGAGAAATAGTCACCATTATACCTTCTTCCGCGAGCTGTAGAAATGTGCGAAGCAAAGTAGTGTTATGAGAAATAAGATATCTCGTCATTTATGTATGATTGAACTATTGATCCCGTTGAATATCTTTTTTCTTTGCCTTCTCTTTTAAAACGTTTAAAAACCTTTCGAAGGGATACATCCACCTATATTGCATAGGACCACCAAGCTCCGCTTCATAAGGTAGGTGTATTGGTAGGTGCTCCATCACATCAAAGAAAGAAGGTGGGAAGATTTTTTTCCAAATTACACAAAATCATGACAATGTTATCCTTCAGAATTTTGAGGCAGTTTGATCCAATGATCTACTACTTAAGTCACAAAAAAATGCTCCAATCCCTACAACAATATTAAAATCATATAAGTTATATATATATATATATATAAACGAAACATAAATATATTTATATGATAATTTATATATATATACATATATACCTGATAATGCAAGGTGTACGTTACGCGGTAGAAGTTCTGCAAAGACAAACGAAAGCAATCGTTCCATAAATACTTGGCCGTCGTGACTTTCCATTCCCGAGAGCTTCCCACCGTTGATGTCTGCACAACTAGCTAAATCTGCTACATATCCATCGGGGAATCTAACCTCATGGACCCATTGTAGTAAGCTTTCTTTTGCTTTTGAAGTCAATCGCCAAATAGGAAATGGAGCTCTCCCTCGATCATCTACATGCAAATCTTTTCGAGAACAAAACCTTACAATATCTAATCTTGACTTCACGGTGTCTTTTGATCTGTCTTTAACATTCATAACAGTATACATGATGTTATCGAAAAAATTCTTCTCGATATGCATCACATCAAGATTGTGTCGTAGCGTCAGATCGTTCCAGTACGGTAGCTCACAAAATATGCTTTCCTTATGCCAATTATGCCACTCCCCATAGCCGTCCAGTACTTTATTTTCATGACCATTTCCACCACATTCAGATGTTTTGGATGGTTCTGCATGCCTTATACGCTCATATAAAACTTGTTCGCCAGTTAAAGATTGAGGTGGGTAGTCGTTCAATGCGTGCTTTCCCTTCAAAAAGTTTATTTTATTCTTCTGTAACGAATGACTTATAGGAAGAAATCTTATGTGACAGTCAAACCAACATGTCTTCCTACCAACCGGAAGATAAAAGCATTTGTATCATCCATACAAATACGACACGATAGTCTTCCATGTGTCGTCCATCCCGACAACATACCATATGCTGGAAAATCGCTTATAGTCCACAAAAGAACATCTTTCAGGTTGAAATTTTGATCTAATGACACATCATATTCCTCAACTCCGTTATACCATAACTCCTTTAACTCGTCGATCAGTGGTTGGAGGAAAACATCAAGACTGGCTCGTGGATGATTTGGTCCCGAATTCAAAATCGTAAGAAACAAATACTCAGTATTCATACACATATCTGGCGGTAAGTTGTATGGAGTCATGATCACAGGCCACAACGAGTGATTTTTGGACATACCAAAAGGATTAAAACTGTCAGTACATATTATGGTATGCCTTAATGTTCATGAACCGAGCAACCAAAGATAACTCCGAATGACTGTTGGTGGTGAGTTTAGCACTCTCCGGTTTAGCCCGGTTTGAACCGAGACCGGCCCAATTGATCCTGGTTGACGACGGTTCGAACCCAGAAAGAAAGACCACGAAACGGTCGCCGACCTCCGAACTTGAAAGAATGGTCCACGAGAGACTATTAACCGACAAGATCGGTAAAGAATCCGAATGATTACCGAACTTGAATCTAGATCGGCGAATCACGCCCCGATCGACGACGGTTCAAGATCGGTAAAAAGAGAATCTGAATGAATGACGTACTTGAATCTAGGTCGGCGAATCACGCCCCGATCGACGACGGTTCAAGATCGGTGAAAAGGGTCCAAAACGACCAACCATCGAGCTCGGTGAAGGCCGAACTCAATTCCTTATCTCGAACCGAGATCGGTCTAGTTAATCCCGATCGACGACGGCTCGAGATCGGTAAAGAAAAAAAAGACATCATGCTACTACCGACCCGCGATGTGCCGAGCTCGTAGGTATCAACATGTCGTAATCAGAACTCACTTCCGGGATTCACGGAACTTTACGGGAAACACGGAAAAGGAAGATTAATCAGTTTTATAATCCGGGATTCGCGGAGCTTTTCCCGGATTCGGGGAACCTGTCGAAGCCGCCGAGGAGGCTTATAAATAACAAAGCCCCGATTACATTTGAAAAGAAAAAAGAGGAAAGAGAAATAGATTTTAGAGAGAGAAAGTGAGAGCTCGAAATCCGATTTCGACTTCACTATCGACTTAAGAATACTTTTGTAAACTCCGACGAGTTCGATTCAATAAAAACAAGATACCGATCGATCTTTCAACTCTTTTTATCCTTGTGTGATTAATACGATCAACAATTGACTTAAGAATACCTTCACGACAACCATCATAAAGTGAAGTATTTGTAGCATTTAACATGTCGTAAAACTGTTTTGCCTCTTGGGTAGGTTCTTCATGAACATGATCATATCCACTTTCATGTTCATGATGATACTCATGATGATTAAATGGCATAGTACCATGAAATGCATCATTCATCATCCCAAACATATACATTCCCCCCATCATATGTTGTTGGTCGATGATTACCACTAGTATAATCTACATTAGCATAATGACTATTCATTTCTCCCCCAACCACATCATAATCTTCACCATGTTTAGACCAACATAATATCTTGGCATAAATCCTATACTATGCAAATGCTTCGAAATTGTACTTCCTTGTAAAAATTTGGAATTTTGACATTTTAAATAAGGACAGTGAAACCTACCTCCACTGCTTTGCGCTAGTGACTGGCTATTAGCAAAATTCATGAACTGATCTACCCCCGCCAAGAATTCACTGGAGATATGATTTGTGTGTGGATCGATTCTATTATACATCCACTCTCGTGATGAATTCCACATTGTTTTTTTTTTTGGACTCTCGTTTCTTTTTTTGAGACAAATGATTTGTGTTAATGGGGGAGAGAGCTATGAGTCTTATATAGGCAAAACGTTTGTGACTAATTTGGAACTCCTAAAAAATAGTCGCAAATTTACCACTATTTTGCCACGTTTTTCCGACAATTTTGGGACTACTATACGTGGTCGCAAATGGTAGGTGTACCAACTAACTTCAACATTTTTCACGTTTTTACCTACTTTATTTACTGACTAATTTGCAAATCAGTTGCAAATTTGAGACGATAAATTTAAGTTGCAAATCAGTCGCAAATTTGAGACTATATTTCCTGACTAAAATAACAATCGCAAATTTGAGATTACATTTGCGACTACGTTTCCCGACTAAAATAACAGTCGCTAATTAGTCTCAATTTCAGACCATTTTGCGATTAAATGAATATAGTCGACTACTAGTCGGCTATTAGTCGCTAATTAGCGACCGATTCCCTACGAGAAATTTCGTCGTTAATTTGCGACTATTATGCCTCTGCGATTTGAGTAGTCCCAAAGGTGTTATAAAATGGTCACTAAGATTTGCGACTAAAAAAATAGTCGCAAAATGTAGTCACAAATGTGTTTTCTTGTAGTGCGGGGCCAGCCAAGATCGGCCCAAAAACACCCTGTTTGAACCCGTTTCAAGCCCACTTCGTTTTCTCTTCAAGGAAGCCCTAAAGACGACTAAAACAAGAATTGAAGACCTATACATATGTAGTTTATCTGCCCTAATTTCGTGTGCCTCAATTGTTCCCCTTTTGGGTGCCCCTTTGGGAGCCACCATCACGATGTTCTTAGCTTTGTATGTTCTTTTGTTCTTCGTTCTTCATCCTTCGTTCTTTGTTCTTTGTTTAGAGAGAGAGATTTCTTTTGAACCCTCTTTTCTATTCTGTTTTATCTATTATGCATTCATCATTCTCGTTTTCTACTTTCTTTATGTTAGAGTAATTTGTCGTTGAGTTTAAGGGCTCCATCGAACGGAGTCGATTATGTTCGATAGAGATATTCGCGAGATAAACTTAGCCAAATTCTAGATCTCTTTCTTCTAAGCTTATTCTATATGCATGAATCTAGTGTCACGGTCTAGAATCTGATCTTAGGATTAATAAAACCACGAAAGTGTTGCATTTATTTCGTGATGAGCCGATCTTAGCTTGAGAAGAGCAATCGTGCTATAAGATTTCGAAAGTATACTTATAGGGCGTTGTGAGTGTTGACGAACTTAAAAATAATGCATGATTTTCTGCGCGGCCTGCGACGAAAGCGACTGGTCAGAGTTGTTAGAGATTAGGGGTGTTTATTACCGAGATGATTCTTTTGCATCTCCCATGATCAACTCACGACCTCAAGCTTACTCTCTTAGAACAAGATCCTTCTTCGACTAAGCTCATCTCGCCACCAACGTCGAGGTAACTGACATTAAACAAAAACGCTCAATGGGAGGCAACCCATTTCGGTACGTTTTTTTCTTTTTAGTTTTCTTTGTTTTTCTATTAGCGCTTTCTTTTTCTAAATTTCAGGCTTTCATAAAATTCAAAAAACCCAAAATAAAATTTAAAAACGAAAAGACAAAAAATAAGATCTCGGTTCAGGACTGCTCGGCTCATCACGAACCGAGCAAAAATCACCTTGGCCGCAACCTCTTGACCCGCGGTGAGACGTCCCTTGACCGCGCCGGCGTCATCTAGACCCGCGGCCAAACAACTCTTGGCCGCGGTCGCGTCCCTTGACCCGCGGCCAGCCTTCTGTCGACCTGTGGTCGTTTTCCTTCGACCCACGGTCAAGTACCACCATCCCGACCGTCCAATCCGCATGTTCCCGACCATTTCCAAACCCATACGTACGTGTCCCGCATCCCCATTCCATTCTCAATCCATCCCGAATCCATTTCCAATCACCCATCCATTCCCGATCACCATTCCCGCCCACTTCCAGGTAAGTTTTCTTTTTCCCGAAACTTTTTCAATTATTACATACTCTATTTCTCGTCCTTACTCGATTTATTTCACACTGGGGACAGTGTGATTTAAGTCCGGGGGAGGATTCCATCCCTTACTAACCACCTTTTCTTTCATGAGTCTTTGCGTTTTTGCATTTTCGTGCTTTCTTTTAAATTTTTCAAAAGTAGGAATACGTTTTTGAGGGAATGTCCTGTCCGCGGTCACAATGTTTCCAGTCGCGGCGAAGGGCTTCTCAACAGAAATCCATGACGATAACTGACCAGTGTGCTTCTACGCTATTTCCTAGTAACATGCTCTTTCGTAATTTGGTTCTAGACTAGGCGGTAGCTAGAGTTTCTGTTAATGCGAAATCCCCATAGGAATTTAGATCGTAGAGATTCTTTAGGATGGAATATACTAGCTCTATTATACTTGGACTTTAACTTGACTTAATTTTCTCATCAAATGTTTTAGGCGAGTGATATATCATGGTTTTTACCCCTTTTAAGCCATGATATAGGTCCGTTTTATAGAGTATTTCTACTATTTTGTAGTGTTTTAGAGTCTTTTACAGGTTTTAGCACGTTTGGAGCATTATTGGAGATATTGGAGCATTCTGGAGCATTTTGGAGCAAAACAGAAGTTCGTGCAGCTGAGTACCGGATTTGAGGCCTCAGTATCGATCGATACTAACTAGTGTCGGTCGATACTCACTAAAGTACGAGTCGCGACTTTAAATAAAGATTTGAAGAACTTCCCACCGATGGATTGAGCTCAAATTTGGACACAAGACAGATCTTTGGATTAGCTTTCATATGGAAGTGGTTTGAGGTCATTCCAACGGTGCGATCAAAAGTTATGCCAGTTTTCGTGAAGACAGTCCAATCTGGCGAGCAGTGACTAGTGTCGGTCGATACTACCTTAGTGTCGGTCGATACTAACTACATGAAAACAGGAAACTCGACTTTTTACAAGTCTTGAGAGTTTGCACCTTGGTCCAGAAGTCTTTAATAATTACAAGAAGCCCCAAAACGTGTTTTAGCATTATAATTAGGTTTTTCAGCCACTTTTGTTGGCTAAGCTGGATTTTACTTTGGTTTTGGAGAGATTTCTGAGAGAGACAAATCTGAACCTCTTGTTTTACTCTTCTATCTTATTTTATTTGATGATCTATTCAATCATGTTGTTGTTTTCAATCA
>PKMM01017362.1:0-115147 GCA_002933915.1 Eutrema heterophyllum | reverse complement strand
TAACATTCAGAGAAAACCCTTATGAGAACCCTGAACCTAACAAGGAATCTACTCAGACATGGTGATTGAAAACAACAACATGATTGAATAGATCATCAAATAAAAATAAGATAGAAGAGTGAAACAAGAGGTTCAGATTTGTCTCTCTCTGAATTCTCTCAAAAACAAAGTAGAATCCAGCTTAAAAGTTCTCTCAGCCAAAGTGGCTTAAAACCCTAATATATCTCCTAAAACACGTTTTGGATTAAGTTGCAAATAATAAAGTCTTCTGGGCAATTCTGCAATTCTTCAACTCTTGAGAAAAGTCGCGCCTCGCGTCTGATGCAATGAGTATCGACCGATACTAGGCAGTATCGATCGATGCTGAGGCTCCAGATCGGGTACTCAGCTTCACGAGTTCCTGTCTTGCTCCAAAATGCTCCAATATCTCCAATCATGCTCCAAACGTGCTAAAACCTGTAAAAGACTCTAAAACACTACGAAATAGTATAAAGACTCTATAAAACGGACCTATATCATGGCCTAAAAGGGGTAAAAACCATGATATATCACTCTCGCATCCGCGACTAGCCAAGATCGGCCCAAAAGGACCCCGTTTGAAGCCCGTTTCAAGCCCAATTTGTTTTCTCTTCAAGGAAACCCTAAGGACGACTAAAACAAGAGTGGAAGACCTATAAATATGTAGTTTATCTGCCCTAATTTCGTGTGCCTCAATTGTGCCCCTTTGGGAGCCACCATCACGATGTTCTTAGTTTTTTTATGTTTTTCGTTCTTCGTTCTTTGTTTAGGAAAATAGAGATTTCTCTTGAACCCTCATTTCTATTATGTTTTATCTATTATGCATTCATCATTCTTGTTTTATACTTTCTTTATGTTTTAGTAATTCGTCGTTGAGTTTAAGGGCTCCATTGAAGGGAATCGATTATGTTCGATAGGGATCTTCGCGAGTTAAACTTTGCCAAATTCTAGAACTCTTTCTTCTAAGCTTATTCTCTATGCAGGAATCTAGTGTCACAACCTAGAATATGATCTTAGGATTAATAAAACCATGAAAGTGTTGCATTTATTAAATCGATCCTAGCTTGAGAAGAGCAATCGTGCTATAAGATTTTGAAAGTATACTTATAGGGCGTTGTGAGCGTTGACGAACTTAAAACTAATGCATGATCTTCTGCGCGGCCAGCGATGAAAGCGACTGGTCGAGTTGTTAGAGATTAGGTGTGTAGTGCTACGACAGTAGGATATGCACAAATTCGTGATTCGAGTTTGTGGAGTTACTAGAATCGATTTTTGCAAGGGCTTTGTTATCGTGTTTTGAATCGATCATATCCCGAAGATACTCCTGTCAACTCAACATTAGTTTTTATTATTTATAATCGCGTTTTATTTTCTTTCTTGCATTCATTTAGAAATCGTGATAACCTATCCAAAAACCCGCTTCTGAAAAAACTAGCTATATCTCCATTGACCAGAACAGAGAATGACACAGTGGAAACGCAAAGATTGATGCAATGTATAAACTTATTTGGGAAGTTAAGCGCTTCAAGAGTGTTCATAAAAAAGGCCACTGAACATAATCGAATTCTTTGGAGATGTCTATCTTCATTGCACATCTTGAATAGATTGATTCCTTGTGATATTCTTTGACAATTTCGATGGCCAAAAGAACGTTTTCCATTAGCAATCTATGTTTTATGAATGTCGATTGGTTTTTTGAGATGATTTTTGAGACCATGATCTTGAGTCGATTCGCAATTATCTTCGATATTACCTTGTATAAAACATTGCAACGTGAGATAGGCCGGTAGTCTTTCATCACTTTTGCCTTATCTTTTTTAGGGATGAGTGCAAAGATAGTAGATTTAGACCTGTAGGAAGGAAGCCCTTAACGAAGAACGACTGAATAGCAGCGGTAAAATCCTTTCTAATAACTGACCACACAGCTTTAAAAACTCGCTTTTATAGCCACCAGGCCCCAGAGACTTGTTGTTTGACATCGGATACCTCCTTGGTGATTTGAAGTTGATATGTTTCAGAACAGCGATCAGCAGCTTTTCAACTGAAATCCCACTAAAAATCTTCAGGCTTATGTGATAGAAACTCTTTGAATAACCTCTCAGCTTCACCTTTTATTTCTTCTCTACCCTTTAATACCTCTCCATTCTGGTCTTGAACCTCACGTATTGTGTTTCTCATCTTCCTTATTTGAGCTCTCTTGTGGAAATAGGAATTATTCTGGTCTCCTACGTTCAGCCAATGCAATTTTGATGTTTGTCGAATGAAACTTTCCTCTAGCTCAGCTAGATTATGCCATTTTTCATTCGCTATGCTCTCCTCGTCAATTGCTTGCTGCGTTGGATTAGATAATGTAGCCGCTTGCTTTGCACATATATAGCTCTTCATGAGCTTGTTTTGTTCTTCTTGGGAGATCACCCAGCGTTTCTCTTCCCATTTCCCGTAAAAGGGCTTTATTCCTTGCAATTTTTTGGAGAATCGGAAAAGAGCTGAGGTTGATATGAGTAATGGAGCCGTTGATCCCAAATATCTTTCTATTATAAGGAGAAACTGAGCCATATTACTCATCACATTCACGAATTTAAATGGTCTTCAAAATCGGCATGTTTCCAATTCCAACACCACTTGGCCTCTTGCATAATCTGAGCACCCTCCACTATCAAATACACAGTATGAGTTTTGAAATTTATTCATCCATTCCCATTCATCAAAGCTCTATCCAACTTCTTACAAATCAACCCTTATCCTCTTTTGTTACACCAAGTGTATCGACGTCCTTAATAACCAAGATCTAGAACAGAGCATTGCCGTACAAGATCTTGAAAACCTGTGCGAGTTGAGTTATAGAGCTTTGTGAACTCAATCGAACCTGATATTTTATGCGAATTTGATGTAATTGCCTGCGAGAGTTGAATGATTATATTGTTTAGATTTAGTAATTGGCGCTCTGAGAGTAAGTCAGTTATTTATCAGTTTTTCGAGTTTGATTGCTTTGCATAAAACAATTCATGATCCCTTGAGATTTCTCTGCTGCCCAACACTTTTTCTCTGATTGATTACATCGTTTATTTATTGCTATTTTTCATCACTATGCGCTGCTCACAAACAAACACCTCCATAATCTTGTCTTAGCTATATTTTACTTTCAAAATTCATAACATAACCATAATTAAGTCTATGTGGTTTCGATCCCTTTTATACTATTGTGATTGATGTGGACTTGCAGTTTTATTTTAGGATAAAACCTAGTAAAAATCAGTAACCCTTCTTATTTTGTGCTAGATAACTCATCTTAATTTTCAGGGATTTTCCGTCCTCATCTCATCTCATTGACCATATTCATTGTATGCATCATCTCCTTTCCGTTTTCGCCGTTGACGCCTCGAGCCATCTCTTGTTATGCTTGCATTTTAGGGTTTTTATTTTAATTGAGCTTGCAAATATCTTTAGATATGGCCTTGGGGATTCTTGCAAAAATTGTCACTTTTTCAAAACTCTATTAGTTTTTTAGCATTTTTCCAAAAGTGCTATTAGGATGTAACACTTTGTGTACTGTACATAGGTTGACTTTCTTGTAAAATGACAATTTTACCCCCTGTTGATACACGAGTGTACAGTACGGCGCGAAAACAAGCGTCTACAGTACCCTCGTGTATCAACAGGGGGTAAAATCGTCATTTTGCAAAAAAGTCAACCCATGTACAGTACACAAAAGTGTTAGATTTTTAAGAAATATTTGGAAAGTGTTAGATATTTAAGAAGGTTTTGAAAAAGTGACTCTGTGTGCAAATACTTCCTTGTTAGTTGATATTAGGTTTCTGGTGTTTATTAGGTTTGCAAGATCTTTTGAAAAAAAATAATGGAGTTTTGCATCAGAGGTCACTTATTTGAAGTTTCTTTAGTTTTTAAGAACTTTTTGAAAGGTTAGAATTTTTTAGAACTTTATTTACTGTTCATCACAATTTTGTCCATGCTACAGTATGACGAGTACGTTTGTGTACAATACACGGGAAGTAATAGGGAAAGGGGGTAAAATCGTCTTTTTACCTACAAAAAGTGACAAAAAAACAAAGAAAAAATAAAGTAACTAAAAACTAACAAAAAAAAGAATAAGTGACATCTAATGCAAATATCACAAAAAATAAAGAATCCAATAAAGAATGAGACTGATAACACCGTATTTTTATACGTTTTACTATCTATTTTAGAACACTTTAATAAGTGTTTCACTTGCTTTTACATGCTTTTATCGTAGTTTTTGCATATTTGTAGTTTCAAGATTGTTTTCATGTTCCTTAGGCAAAATGACGCAAATTGGAGAAAAACCAGATTTTGGACAATTTTGGACAATTTTGGACCGTCAGAAGTTCGACATCCGATGGAGACATTCTCACCGTCTGATCATGCCCAATTTGAATACATGATAGAAGGGAGAACCACCTTTCATACCCAGTTAGTTTCAAGACAATCCAACGGTTAGCTCTCAATATACATTCAATTAATCCAATTGACTGAAGGCATGTTCTGCAGTCTCGCGAAAGAAGCAAGAGAAGAATTGAAGTTTCAACCTCATAAGCCAACCACCGCAGGTACAAGGCTCCTGGTCGCGGAAAATACACTCCTGGCCACGAGAAGAGACTCTCCAGCCACGGCGAAACCACCTTTGGCCGCCGGTCCAGCTCACGCACACACGGTGAACCAAATTCGGCCCAAATACAGCTTGTTCGAAGCCCATCTTCAAGCCCACTTCGTTTTCGCTTCAAAGAAAACCTAAGGACGACCAAAGCAAGAGTTGAAGACCTATAAATACTTGTTATACAGACACAATTTCGTGCAACTCATCAGCCACCATAGAACACCTTTTAGTTTACTTTTTGCATTACTTTTCTTGAGCTTTTGTTCTTACTTTCGAGATTGGTGAAAAAGTTCTCTCCGGACTTAGTTCTTAAAATCGAGAGGCTCCTTCACCAACCTCATGTTCTTTATCTATTCATGTCTTTGCTTTCTTTAATCATGTCCGAGTAGTTCTCTTGTTGGGCAAAGGGATCTCAAGGGGCTCTCATGGATCGATTCATCATTAGGTTTTAGATTAGGGTATCGATTAGGGTTCTTCGTTCTATCATTATTCTTAATGCATGTTTGCTTGATTAGCTACCTTGCAACTGATCTTAAATATTTTTAGAGCTACGAAAGCATGCTTGTGGAGGGATTGTGAGCGTTAACGACTTTTGAGTATAATCACTAACTTTTTGCGCGGCCGGAGACAAAAGCTACCGGTCGAGTACTAAAGTTGTAGGTGTGTAGGGTGTACGAAAGTAGACTACACACAGTGTCCGTGTTCCAAGTTCAAGAATCCAAAGACGACAAAAAATCGCTTTAAAAACCCTAGCAAAATTCCTATGATTTTCGTCCATGATCCCTATAGAGTTCCCGATTGCCCAACGCTTAGTTTATTTATTTACAGCCTCTCTTTTAATTATTCACTTGCTTACTTGCTCTCTTATTTACTTGCTTAGATTAGTTTAAATTTCAATATTGCTTTGCTTACTAGTTTATTTACTTGCTCGCTTTCTTATTTTCTCGCTTAGTTTAGTTTAAATTCCTAGCACTCGTTTCGTGACAAACCTTAAATCTTATTTTCGTTTTAGACTTCCTTACTAACTTTCTTTCTAAGGTCTCGCATAACAGCATTCCTTCCATGTGGATAGATACCTTAAGTACTACAACGCACGTCTGTGCACTTGCAGAACTTTTAGGTTTACAAATTTAAAACCTGAAGTTTCGTAGACGAATCCGAGCCGCTACCAAGTTTTTGGCGCCGTTTCCGGGGAGGCAATCGCTACTTGTTCTGTCACACCTTAGAGATTAGTATATCGACTCTAAGACAAACTTTTTCTTTTTAATTTTTCTTTTTGTTTTTTTTTGTTTCAGACTTTGAAACATGGACTCGCCTCTAGAGCGAGATTACTACTACGAGCAGGGTTACTACGACCCATCTTATGCTTACTACTCTCACGACTCACACTCCAACCGTGACTCGTTCTACATGGATCGGAAACCGGTACCGACCAACAGCAGTTTCTTCACACCCAAATTCATGGGCGTGTTAAAATTGGTTACCAAATCATTAAACCCTAATTTTGATGAAGAACTCTTTGAACACAACAAGGAAGCCTTGCTACAAGGACGCTTCAAGCGCCCCAACACCCATTCACATTGCAAATGCCAAGGCGTCACTCACGAGCCTCTCTATGATAAGAAGAAACCGATGGTCTCTAATGCCCAAATGGAAGAACTCAACAAATCTATGCACAAAGATGATGGTTTCAACGAAGCAAAACATCAAAGAAAAGAAGGACTTGTTTCTATTCCTAGTGACGATATTATCTCTATCGATTCGTTCGAGTGTCTTGAAGACGACAAACAAGATCACAAGTCACCTCCGTTCGACGAACCAAAGTTTTCTTCTCCTTTAGCTCCTCACCACATTGAGCGTGAGACAGACCTCGTGAAGGATGAGACACTAACGAATGCATCTAAGCAACTATTGAAGACGCTTTCTAAGATGAAGGATCCCGGAGAATTTGTTGTTCCATGCTCGATTAAGGTAATGGAATTTCGTGATTCCCATTTTATGAACACATGCAGCGGAGATGAACCACTCTTAGACCCTAGAGGAGCTACAAAGGACGTTGAAAACGTTCTAGAAGAAGGTGCACCCGTCACACTTGAAGAAAACATCAAACCGACGAGTTTGATGTACAAAAGGACCCCCTTTGATGCACACTCGACCCTTGATCATATGATTTACGGTGGAGACTCAATTGAAGCTAATGTGAACCTTAAATGGGCCTCAAGACTCTTCTCTCAAGACTCTTCACATGAAAGACGAAGTGGAGACGAGAAACATGACGAACCGAACAAATCTGCCCGAGACCCCTCCACCGCGGTCGCAGCTTTTGCACCTGCGGCCAAGCCCTCTTCCACCGCGGGCGCGCATCACCGACCCGCGGCCAAGCAACCTTTCGCCGCGGATGCGCCTCCTCCACATGCGGCCAGCACCTGTTCATCTCAACTTCGACGTTTTACGTCTCGATCCTACTTCTTCGAGCAAGCCTTCTTCTCCATCAACACTCAAGCTCCAACCAAGACCAGAACTGATCTAGAGCCTACCATCTATGCATCTTGCAACATGGCTCTACCATCCGAGAATACCAACGAAGAAGAAGAAGCATACTCCAAGGAATCTCCAAGTCTGATTTTTCATTGTGATCCCGGAGGAGATCACCATCTCAAACTTGAAGACAGAAATCCCGAGTGGGAATGGCGTGCTATGTTTTATACGAAGGATTACAAGGTTAAATCAAAGGAAACTTGTTTTCGGACAAGACCTTTCTTCGACTAAGCTCACCTAGCTACCGACGTCGAGCTAAACGACTTTAAACAAAAGTGCTCCATGGGAGACAACCCATTTCGGTACGTTTTTATTTTTAGTTTTCTTTCTTTTTCTATTAACGTTTTCTTTTTCTTAGTTTCAGCTTTCTAAAAAAATCAAAAAATCCCAAAAAAAAAAAAAAAAAACCGAAAAGACAAAACGATGGAGACACTGTTCGAAGCTGCTCGGTCCGCAAAAGAGAATCGACCACGGGTGCGTCCCCTCGACCTGCAGCGAACCAGCATATGGTCGCGGTCGCACTTGACCGACCCAAGGCGAAGCCTCCTTTGGCCGCGGTCGGAGCACTTCAGCCCGCGGCCAGCTTCCTGTCGATCCCGATTGATTTCCTTCGATCCGCGATCGATCACAAACCGTTCCCAATCACCCCCACACCCATTCCCCATCATCACAACACCATCTATCACCCCCACCCACCACCATTCCATTCCCCAATAGTTCCATGTAAGTTTTTTTTTTCCTTAAACTTTTCAATTATTACATACTTTATTTCTCGTCCTTGCTCGATTTATTTCACACTAGGGACAGTGTGATTTAAGTCTGGGGGAGGATTCCATCCCTTACTAATCACATTTTCTTTCATGAGTCTTTGCATTTTGCATTTTTCAAGCTTTCTTTTATAATTTTTCAAAGTTTTTTCAATAAGTGTAGGAATACGTTTTGAGGGAATGATGCAAGAAATCCATGATGATAACCGACCATTGTGCTTCTACGCTATTTCCTAGTAACATGTTTTTTTCGTAATTTGGTTCTAGAGTAGGGGGTAGCTAGAGTTTCTGTTAATGCGAAATCCCTAGAGGAATTTAGACCGTAGAGATTCTTTAAGATGGAATATACCAGCTCTATTATACTTGAACTTAACTTGACTTAATTTTCTCATCATAGGTTTAAGCAAAGATAACGAATCATACATTCATGATGTTCTTTGACCTTTTACCACTCTTTGTCGTACATGTATGACCAACTCATCTTTAGTTGGTACCCCACCCGAAACTTAACCATTTTTCAAACCTCATGCATCTCTCTTTATATCTTATGTGCAAAAACGCCAGAGAGGGAGGAACGACATAGTTTTCAGTCACTAAAAATGAAGACTATACGCGATTGGTGGAGGTGAATTCAACAAAGAAAAGAGCCTGGTTATCCCTTGGAAAACTCAAAAAGCATGGTAAATTTTCGTGCCCCTAAGACTCTATCTCAATAAAGGCATTTCCCCCTTTCAAAAAAAAAAAAGAAACAAAAAAAAAGAGAAAAGAAGAGATCGAAAATAATCGAAAGGGAAAGAAAAAAAGAGCCTAAAAAGAGTCTAGGATTGGTCAAAATACTTATGAGGCAGCCATGGTTCGTTTGTAAGAAGTCTGTCATTCCGAACCCACATAAAATTCTAAGTCTAGGGGAATGACAGAAATCTTCTGTTTTTGGAGAATGGATGAAGTACAACAATTTTTACGCAAGAAGAAGTGACTGGAAATTGTGGACATCAACAGCTCCATTCTCTCTTGCTGTTTTGCATAATATCTAGCATCCTCCGGTGAAATTACGGTAACCCGAAACACCTTTAACCTCACCTTTAAAAGCCTTTAATACGTAGCCTCGATAGTCTTGGTTTTTGATCCAATTGATGAGAAGTTCACGTTTGCACTTAATGAATTTAGAGAGCTGGTTGACCTGAATTTTGGATTTTGAAAGTTTATATTTTGTATGACGGATACCGTGGAAATTTCTAGTGAGCATTTTCTAGGCCAGGTTGTGTTTTATGTAGTTCGATGGTTATGGTTTAGAATGACGGTCTCCGAGATTTTTAGTTCCCTATGATTTTTGTTTGATCATTCAAAGTTTTGGTTTTGTTTTGTTTGAGGACAAACGAAGTTTAAGTCTGGGGGTGTGATAACACCGTATTTTTACCCATTTTACTATCTATTTTAGAACACTTTAATAAGTGTTTCACTTGCTTTTACATGCTTTTATCGTAGTTTTCTCATATTTGTAGTTACAATACTTTTTCAGGTTCCTTAGGAAAAACGACGCAAATTGGAGAAAAACCATATTTTGGACAATATTGGACAGTCAGAAGTTCGACATCCGATGGAGACCTTCTCAGCGTCTGATCACTACCAACTTTGAATACAAGATAGAAGGGAGAACCACCTTTCATACCCAGTTGGTTTCAAGACAATCCAACGGTTAGATCTTAAGATACATCCAATTGACAGAAGGCATGTTCTGCAGTCTCGCGAAAGAAGCAAGAGAAGAATTGAAGTTTCAACCTCATAGGCCAACCACCGCGGGTCCAAGGCTCTTGGCCGCGGCGAATACACTCCTGGTCGCGGGAAGAGACTCTCCAGTGATATATCATGGTTTTTACCCCTTTTAAGCCATGATATAAGTCCGTTTTATAGAGTCTTTCTATTATTTTGTAGTGTTTTAGAGTTTTTTACAGGTTTTAGCACGTTTGGAGTATAATTGGAGATATTGGAGCTTTCTGGAACATTTTGGAGCAAAACAGAGATCATGTAGCTGAGAAGTCGATTTGAAGCCTCAGTATCGATCGATACTGACTAGTATCGGTCGATACTCACTGCAGCAAGACACAAGTCGCGACTTTTATGAAGAGTTGAAGAATTGCAAAATTGCCCAGAAAACTTTATTATTTACAATTTAGCCCAAAACGTGTTTTAGGATTATAATTAGGTTTTTCAGCCACTTTTGTTGGACACGCTTGATTAAGCTTGATTTTACTCTGGTTTTTGGAGAGACAACTCTGAACTCATGTTTCTTATTGATTTCTTTGATGATCTATTCAATCATGTTGTTTTCATTCTCCATGTCTGAGTAGATCCCTTGTTAGGTTCAAGGTTCTCATAAGGGTTTTCTCTGAATGTTAGGTTAATTAGTTAATTAGGATTCACCATCTGAATTAGTTCTTCACTATAGATTGTTCTCATAGCTAATTCTAGGTTGACGAATCTGGAACTTAGATCTTAGGATAATTGATTCGGCACGAGAGTGCGATTAATTACCTGACAGAACCTAGGGTGAGCAAAATAACTATTCGCAAAGAGATTTGGTTTAGTTGTTTTGTGAACAAATCAAACTTGAACTAAAAGCTGGTTTAGACATTAGGATTCGCAAAGAGATTTAGAATTCGAGGATTTAGACTTAGATAGTTTTCGCAACGAGAGTTGGTTAGCTATACTTTAGTGATTTGAGTTCAAGAACCGCGCTAAATCTGAATCATGTTAGTTAGTTTATATACATTCATTGAATTCCTGAGAAATACCATGAGCCTATCTTCTTTCCAATTGACTTACAACACTTTTAATTTACGTATTGCTTTCAATTACATCTTTTGGTTTAGCTTCATTCGAATCTATATAATCTATTGCGTGATATCTGGAGTTCTTGTGTTCGACCCCTACATATACTACAACAACTGCTTTAGTACTTATAGGGTATTAATTTGAGCATATCATCCAGCCTTGGCGAAACCACCTTTGGCAGCGGGTCCAGCTCACGCACACGCGGTGAACCAAATTCGGCCCAAAAACAGCTTGTTCGAAGCCCATCTTCAAGCCCACTTCGTTTTCTCTTCAAAGAAACCCTAAGGACGACCAAAGCAAGAGTTGAAGACCTATAAATACATGTTTTACAGACACAATGTCTTGCAACTCATCAGCCACCATAGAACACCTTTTAGTTTACTTTTTGCATTACTTTTCTTAAGCTTTTGTTCTTACTTTCGAGATTAGTGAAGAAGTTCTCTCCGGACTTAGTTCTTAAAATCGAGAGACTCCTTCACCAACCTCTTGTTCTTTATCTATTCATGTCTTTGCTTTCTTTAACCGTGTCCGAGTAGTTCTCTTGTTGGGCAAAGGGATCTCAAGGGGCTCTGATGGATCGATTCATCATTAGGTTTTAGATTAGGGTATCGATTAGGGTTCTTCGTTCTATCCTTGTTCTTAATGCATGTTTGCTTGATTAGCTACCTTGCAATTGATCTTAGATATTTTTAGAGCTACGAAAGTACTAGATCTATATGTTTGACCTAGTGTAGGCGAGCAAAACCGTCACAAGATACGAAAGCATACTTGTGGAGGGATTGTGAGCGTTAACGACTTTTGAGTATAATCACTAACTTTTTGCGCGGCCGGAGATGAAAGCTACCGGTCGAGTACTAAAGTTGTAGGTGTGTAGGGTGTACGAAAGTAGACTACACACAGTGTCCGTGTTCCAAGTTCAAGAATCCAAAGACGACAAAAAATCGCTTAAAAAACCCTAGCAAAATTCCTATGATTTTCGGCCATGATCCCTATAGAGTTCCCGATTGCCCAACGCTTAGTTTATTTATTTACAGCCTCGCTTTTAATTATTTACTTGCTTACTTGCTCTTTTATTTACTTGCTTAGATTAGTTTAAATTCCAATATTGCTTTGCTTACTAGTTTATTTACTTGTTCGCTTTCTTATTTTCTCGCTTAGTTTAGTTTAAATTTCTAGCACTCGTTTCGTGACAAACCATAAATCTTATTTTTGTTTTAGACTTCTTTACTAACTTTCTTTCTAAGGTCTCGCAGAACAACATTCCCTCCCTGTGGATCGATACCTTAAGTACTACAACGTTAACGCACGTCTGTGCATTTGCAGAACTTTTAGGTTTACAACTTTAAAACCTGAAGTTTCGGAGACAAATCCGAGCTGCTACTAGAGACAAAAAAATCAGCTCAAATTTCGGTTAAATTGAGCAAACCAAACATCATGAAATTTCGATTCTATTCGGCGATAATTTTGTACACCATAACCGAATCCGAACTACTTGAAGAACGGACCCACTTAATTGAACTATTTGAAATTACAAGCCTAATAAAAAAAACTAAAAAGGGACCATAACATATATACTCTAATTTCAATTCTCCAAAATGGGGTTGTTCAATTCACCACATCGGACATAGAGAAATTACATTTTCATCCAATGGGCATGGGGCTCCAATTACAACAACAACTTCGGACATGATTCTTTATTTTCCAAAGTTGAAAGAAGACTTATAAGTTCTGAACCATGACATGGTTATTCACTGTTCCAAGTTACCAATCTGATTCCTTTTCAGCAATCCTTTTTAACTAATTGTTGGGGAATATCTCACTTGAGTACATATCGATTTTTAGGAGCTAATCCAGTTGTTAGGAGCTATGGTCTGCCAATCTCTTTTATATCACAGGTTGTGTTGATAAGCTGGATAAAGGTTCTATCGGACGAAGAAGAAGAATTCTGAAGGAGAGCAAGGGAAGACGTCTTTACCTTGGTGATGTGGAGGCTAAGTTATCATGGTAAAGTAAAGACTTGAGTTGATTCAAAGGCTTTGCCATTGACGGTTTATCGAAGAATAGATAGTCGAGTTTGGTTGTTTATGATTCTTATGCTTTGATTTGGAAATTGGATTGAGACAAAAGTCTTGAGGCGATCTCTTGAGACCGTGGGAGACTTGATCGGAGAGAATTCTGATATCTCTTGAGTGTGTTTTCCGAAAAAGTTTGTAATCGATTTCTTATATCAATAAAGATTATTTACAATGTTTTAGGAGATTTGTGATTGTGGATAAGATTGTATACGGAGCTTTAAGCTTCAATCTTATCAAATGGTACGTTTTTGAGCTCGATCGAACACCATCACGATGGGAATAGTGCAGGTTCCGATGTTTGTTTGAATCGAATTGCAGCAATGGATATCATGGATGGAGCAATATTTTGGTGGAGATGGTTTCACAAATTTGCAGAAATTAGCTATGGCTCATGGATTTATTGAGGAAGAAGCAAAATCGTACATCAATCAGACGGTGTTGCCTATAAAAAAAGTTGGAAAGAACTCAAGAAGATTTTAAAGGGTTTTTCAAAGGGATTTCATGGTTTAATTTGATGGATTTTTGAATAAAGGATTAAATACTTTTATTCGTTCTTCGTTCTATTCTCGTTCTTATTGGATGATTCTTTGCTGGCCACTTAGAAGCTGATCTTAGGAAAATAAAACCATGTTAGTGCTGAATTTATTAACTTGATCTAGGGTAGAAAAGAAATTACACTATAAGATACGAAAGCATACTTATAGGGCTTTGTGAGCGTAAATCGAACTTAATCTATTGCTGATTTGACTGCGTGATTACCAACGAATGATGAGTAATTAAGCTGTTTAGATCTAGGTGTTATGTTCTGCGATAGCTAATCTAATACGTTTTTGTGTTTGAGTTCTAGAACAGCCATAATCGATTACCCTTATCGTTGTTTTACTTCGTTAAACCGATCCATGAATCCCTGCGAATTCCCTAAGACCCAATGTTTCGTTTAATTGTTTACATCTTCGTTTTTAATCGCTTACATACTGCTTGCTATTTTCGTGACACTCAACAACAAAAACCCCTTTTGATTTATTCTAGTTTGATTTTAGTTACATAAGTTCGTACCGAAACAACTAAGTCTATGTGGTTCGACCCTTATGCCCTATGACGTATTTTTGTACGCTTGCAAACAACTAGGGTTTACAAATTTGAAACTTGAAGCTAATAAACCCTGCATCAGCCGGCTATTATTGAAAAATCAATGGATGAGGCCTACTTCTTCTTTGTATATCAAAAGTGGGATATATAATGCCCAATTAAGAACACCGCATACATCAACTATTGAAAACACTAAAGTTGTCCAATTTTTTTTTTTTTTTTGTTGATAAACATTTGAATTTCATTACTAAAATGAGATTGTTTGTAATATACAAAAAACTTAAACAGCAGCCTATTTCTTGCCAAAAAAAGATAAAAAACAAGGGAGAGACTAAGATGTAACCGAGTAGAGCTGGTTCTAGTCTTTTGTTCTAGCCATGGGTGAGCCAAATCTGCATAAGGTCACCGTAGTCTTTGTGTTTCCTTCTGCCCAGAATCACGTCTCTGATTAAGCGATCAATGACCTTGAAGATAGCATGAGGCGTGGAAGATGTTGCATTATGAAACCTATTGTTTCGCTCTGTCCAAATCCCGTATATTGTGGCATGAGCTACAAGTCTACGCAGAGTCCTTGGGGAAATATTGTCCTTACATCCAAGCCAAGAAGAGAAGGCAGTCCGATAATAGAAGTAGAAGGGAGCATATCCTAACCTCTTAATTGAGAAATCCCAGATTTGCCCACTCACTTGACATCGCATGAAAAGATGGTCCATGGTCTCTTCAAAAGCGTCACATAGGCAGCAGTTAGGGCTTATTTGAAGTCCCATCTCATGAGCCTACTCCTTGTTGGAAGACGGTCTAAGTGAGTTACCCACATATGAAAAGAGTGTTTTGGGATAGCTCCTTTAAACCAAACATTTTTCGTCCACCGTTGATTAGGTACTCTCTCTCTTAGCACTTCCCAAGTTTGCTTGGCATTTTAAGCTTTAAGATCAGTTCCATTTACCTGCCAAACATAGAAATCTGTTGAAGCATGGTGAGGGGATTGTGATGGAGGTGAGATAGATTTGGAGAGCTTCTGCTTGCTGGGAACGGGCTCCCCGCAGTCTCCAGCCTGTGCTAGAACAACAATTAGCCACAAAAAAAGGACAGAGGGAGACCAAGCTATCTAGGACCAGATGGTCCACAGAACTGCAATAAAGGTCCCAAAGGAGACCAATGGTTCATCCAGAAACTACAAGTTAAGCCATTTCCAATTTTACATCTTAAGAACTGAGCAGCTAAAGGTCGTAGAGAAAGAAGAGCTTTCCATGTCCACGAAGTCTACTTGGTCTCATCTATACTCCAGAAATTTCCATCCTTGATTATGTTTGACTTTATCCATTTAACCCAAAGAGATGAGGTGTTTGCAAACAATAAACATATAAGTCTCAAGCATAGAGTCTTGTTCCACATCTGAAAATTCCTTAATCCAAGACCTCCTTCATCTTTTGGTAAACACATAGTTTTCCACGAGACTTTCGCCACAGCTCTCTTTGTTATATCACCATTCCACAGGAAACGAGAGCAAAGGGGTTCTATCTTCTTAAGACAGCCTTTTGGGAGATTAAAAGCCGAGATCCAGAAGTTGACCTTGCTGTAGATAACAGAGGAGATCAACTGCTTTCTTCCTGCAAACGAAAGTGCCCGAGATGACCAGGGGCTGAACTGATTTGAAATCGGTCCAAGAGAGCTCTGTAATCTGACAATCTCAACTTTCTATGCATGAGTGGAAGCCTAAGATATCGGATCAGCAATGAACCAAGATTGAAGCCAAGACTAGAAAGGCTATTGATTTCATTATGGTTTAAACCCGCTGTGAAAATATCTGTTTTTTTCCGGTTCATAGAAAGCCCTAACAAGATGGAAAAGTCATCTAGAGTTGCAACTATGTTCTGAAGAGACTGATTTTCACCATCGAAGAACAGCATTATATCATCTGCAAATGCTAAGTGAGAAATCTCAGGATTTGTTGCATTAGGACGAAAACCAATGGATCCACTATTAAACCAATGATTTAGCATCTGAGAAAAACTTCCATAGTGAGAACAAAAAGATAGGGAGAAAGAGGATCTCCCTTTCTTAGGCCTTTTGTTCCTTTGAAGTAGCCGCAGAGCTCACCTGAAAAGGAGGTTGTTGTCAGACACTGAGATATGAGGTTGATAAACTGCGCAGAAAGTCTAGAGCCTTCAAAGTGTCGATGACAAAATCCCAATTCACAGTATTGAAAGCTTTTTTCAAGTCCACTTTCAACATTGCTCTCTTAGAAATTTTTTTCCAATTGTATCCCTGAATTAGCTCAGTAGCTAACATCACAATTTCCACCAACAAACAACGAGGAATAAATGCAGATTGAGAATTGGAAATGATATTAGGGAAAACATGTTTTAGACGATTAGCAAGAAGTTTTGAAGTCACCTTGTAAACAGAGTTGCAACAAGCAATTGGTCTGAAATCTGCCACCTTTGTAGCGTTAGTTTTCTTCGGGATCAGAGTTAGGATTATGGAGTTCCATTGCTTGAGGATCTGGCCTGATGACAGAAATTCAGAGACTGCTACAATCATTTCTTTGCCAATTGTACTCCAATGAGAAGTGAAGAATTTTGTTGGGTACCCGTCTGGCCCAAGGGCCTTGTTCTTGGGAAGAGCAAAAAATGCCTGAGCAATTTCAGTGTCTGAGAATGGCGCTGAAAGCAGAGTCGATGTGGTGGTGGAGCATCTGTATGGGACCAGAAACCTGATTTCCTTTGGTGTGGACGTTGTCGGAGTGACTTGGCTCCCCAACAAATTTTGGTAATACTGTAGGACTTGCTGTTGAATTCCATCAATCGTGTCAACCACATTATCGTTATCATCAAGAAGGAAGTGAATCTGATTTTGGGACTGTCTTGTTTCAATGGCTCTGTGGAAGAAAGTAGAGTTTCTATCTCCCTTATCATACCATTGAACTCTGGAACACTGTCTTAAGAAAGACTCCTCAGCCTTTGCAAGAGAGTACCACTGCTTGTGTGCTTCTCTTTCCTTTAGAGCTATGGCATGTCCAAGAGAGGCAAGGAGCTTTTGTTGACATTCAAAGAGGAAAGAGTAAGACTCAGAGACTCGCTTCTCAATATTAGAGTAGTTCTGCCTGCTAAATCCCCTTATGATACTCTTGAGTTCCTTCAACTTCTTCGAACACACAAAGCATATCTGAACCAGCAAAAGAGAGAGAGAGTCCCAACAAGTTTTGATCAAATCATGGAAGTCAGGGTGCTCGTTTAACAGAGAGTAAAACTTAAAAGGCCTTTTCTTCTTAGTCTTGTTATCATCCAAGAAGATGCAACACGGGCTGTGATCCGATAATCCAGGCTCGCCAAAAACACCCAGAGAATTTGGAAAAGAGATGAGCCAGAGATCATTTATCAGACATATGTCTAATTTTTTTTCCACAATTCCCGAGCCTTGCTTGTTAGACCAAGTGAAAGAGCTGCCGCAGAAAGGCAGGTCAGACAGAGCATATTTTTGAAGACAAAGTTTGAAGTCTCTCATACCAGTAGGAGAAGAGAACTGATCTGCCGTAGAGTGTTCAGAAGGAGAGAGAGTTTGATTAAAGTCTCCC
This sequence comes from Eutrema heterophyllum, assembly GCA_002933915.1. Classification (NCBI taxonomy): domain Eukaryota; kingdom Viridiplantae; phylum Streptophyta; class Magnoliopsida; order Brassicales; family Brassicaceae; genus Eutrema; species Eutrema heterophyllum. Next base: position 97,618 of record PKMM01017362.1, on the reverse strand, counting down.
AGAACAGTTCATGGTATATTAGCAATCTGGGACGATCGAGACAGGTTCTCAATTTCAGACCAAAGAAGTTTCATGGCTCTTCTACAGTTGGAGCCATACACCAAGGATACAACTAATTAATTCCATTGCAACAAAAGGCAGTTTGACCAAACAGGTTATTGATTGTAGAGATTTGGAGATTACCGAGACTTGGACCGAGGGATGCCAGAGTAACCAAACCTTTCCCAAATCTGAGAACTCGTAATTAATTACATTCAAAAAGCCATCCTGGAAATGCTCCGTTAATTATAGACTTTGCATTTGTAGAACTGACATGGGTCTCGATTAGACCGCCAAAGATAGGGTTGTTATGTTTCATCCATTTCCTAAAACCGCGCCGCTTTACAGAATCATTAAAACCTCTTATATTCCAGCAAAAAAAGATCCATAAATTATGCTAAAAAGGAGAAAAAGATCCATAAATAAGAGGGGTTAGGAGGAATAAGGGCCTCCTACCCTTGCTTTAGATTTTAACTGTTTTTGTAACCTTTTGGAAACAACTTGAATGAACCTATCATTTCCCTCATCTGGATTATCATCCTCATAAGATAAACTTTCTGATTCAGAGCCAGAAGAAGAGCCATTACCCGTCGTATCAGATTGATGGCCAGATGAGAAGAGGTTAGACCGCAAATCAACACATAAACTGCCATGCTCCAAGTCTTGGGAATTCGCCTTTGAGAAATCTTGGGTAACCTTTTTGACTGCAATCCATTTACTCTTGGAGACAAGAATATTTTGAATCGAATATTCTCCTCTCTCTTGATGATTCGCTGCACCTTTGTCTTTCCTTATCAACACTTTTTTGGGAGAGTTCTGCTTGGCATGAGGAACAGAAACATTTCCAATGGCGATAAGAGACTGCGAGTCAAGGGGTTAGAGGTAAATTGCTGCAGAACAACAGGTTACGGAACAATGGGGAGTTGACTCTGTATTGGAGCCTTCCCTTACTTTTGTCTTTCCTGCCTCTGGGACAACTATCTGCATATATGACGACTCTAAAGGCACAATATCAAGAGAATTTTTTTGTTACATAATCATTGGGAGATGGATAATTTTGCGGTGTGCATTGAGCAGGTTAACTGTTACATAATCAAAAGTCGGTATGTTTCCGTTTTCTAATTTCCGGTTTAAGTTGATATGTATATCTTTCCAGAAAATTCCCAATTAAATATTTTCTTTTATTTTTCAATCAAATATCATATTTCTTTTTTAGATAAGTTCAAATCTTTCTTTCTCCTTTTTCTTTTCAGTAAACAATTTCTGTATAAATACCTAGCTAATCTTTTCATTCTCTCTTTTCCAAAACACTAACTCTCTTTTTCTCTCCTCTCTCTCTCGCGACCGTCTCTCTCTCTCTTCCTCCTCTGTGATTTCTCTCTCCACGCCGCCTCTCTCCTTCGCGAAACCCTAACCGCCGATGAAATGTCTTTTCCGCCTCCTTCTCCTTCATCGAGCTCCTCCTCGGATTCTTCTGGCGAGCCATCTCCTTTCCGCCTCCTCCATATTTTCCAAGGTGAAGACTAGTTGCCCCTCACTTGCTTTCAAAACGTGTTTTATTGTTTCCGATAAGTCTTTTCTTAAACCGTATCTTTCCACTAAGCGAGCTATTTGATTCGTTTGATGTTTCATGTTGTTTGTCAATTGACTATAATAAATATATTACACCATATATGTATTATTAGATTTGTTATTAGGTAATTCTAGATCTGTTCTAGGGTTTATTACGATGATTGGTTGTTGATTGTTTCACAAGTTTCCTAAAATCTGGTGAACTGATTGATATGACTTGTTGTTGAGATCCCATTGTTACAACTTGGTTTTTAAAGTCTTGAATCTAGATGGATGAGAATGATAAGGATGTAACGCGGTATTGTGTGGAGTTTACTTTAGAATTGTAAAGTTTCTGTCAGACGGCGATCAGGACGTTTGTTATATGAAATGATTGTTTGTTTGGGGCTGGTGTGTGGCGCCTACGGGGGCATCAGTTCTCACCGCCGAGAAGGGTTTTGGCGAGCCCTCATGAATAGTCTGTGTGACACATATGGTTAGCCAACACGTCGTCTTTAAGGATGCGAGGTTGAAGGTGGCAGGCCGATTCGTCTGGTTCCTACGGGAAGGCGGGGTCGGATGTCACAAGTTGATAATTGGTGGAGTTGTGTAGATCCCATTTGGTTGTGCTTGTTTTAGGACTAGACTTTCATGAGTAGTAATTCGCGTATTTGTCTGGAAGTGAACTGTGAGTCTCCACCAGGCTCATCCTCACTGAGTAACCCCCATTACTCACCCATCCTCTTCCCTTTGTTCTGTACAGGTTAGCGAGGATCAAAAATGTCTTATATTGTTGATTGTGACATGGGCATTTTCTTGGCGATCATGTGTGCTCACCAAGGGACCAAATCGGGCGACTTAACCCACACGGTTTAGTCTGGCAACCTAACATGCCCGAGTTCCTCGGTTTCTTTGGAGGCCCAGGATAGGGATGTTACATTAACACCAGCCAAATTACAACTACTTTGTAGTGTTCTAAAAAAGGATGGTTTCTCGTCTCAGTGGCTACATATTCATATGAGATCATGGGGTTGATTTAAGGACATCTTTCTTTCCACCAATTATGAACAAGCTTCGAAGTAAGTATACATTTGTGTTGGGATGTATGCGAAACTGAATATACAAGCCTTGGATCATCTTTTGCAGGAAACAAATACTATTTTAGTGATACTTATCAACATAAATATGATACAACTTCAAGTACCACGAAAAGAGAAGATGATAAAGTGTTTCAAGACTTGGATTTTCAAGTACAAAGCAACAAGAAAGGTTGTATAGTTTCTATATTCTTTTGGGAGGGAAACAAGAAAACAGGTTTTGCAAAGCCAGTCATACTCCAAGCTGCGAGAAACTAGATTGTTAGGCAGAGTGTAACATCCCTATCCCGAGCCTCCGAAGAAACCGGGGAAATCGGGCATGTTAGGTTGGCGGACTAACCTCTTTTGGTTCAGTCGCCTGGTTTGGTCTCTTGGGGAGTACAACAGGATCGCCAGGAAAATTCTTAGGTCACACAACAATATTAGACATAACCGATCCTCGCTAACATGTACGGATAAAAGGAAAAAGGAGGGTGAGTAATGGGGATTACTCAGTGAGGATGAGCCTTTGAGAGACTCACGGTTCACTTACAGACATTTACGCGCGTTACTATTATGAGAGTCTAATCCTAAATCAAGCACAGACAAATGGGGCAAATTCACACAAGGGAAGAGCACGACAGCAAATCCCAGAGACTTCCCGTAGGACTTTCCCGCGATACCGGTCATGCTCTCTGCCAGTTACACAGATTGTTATAACACAAGCCACAAAAGGACTACCAGGGCTCGCTTAACCCCCACAGCGTTGGGCTGACATCAAGGTTCACTCCATCCCGGACAGAAGCTACACCTAATCAGAATCCCATCAAACAAATGGTTCCAATGTCATACACCCCACCGGAACAATCACAACAGAAGGTCCAATGTCAAGCCACCAGAACAATCACAACAGAAGGTTCGATGCCAAAGTGTATACCACACTAGTTCCAACATCTACTACTAGACACTTCACACAATATCGGTTTACAACCTCATCATTATCATCCATCTATGTGCATGACTCACAATCAGGACTCAACCAAGTTGTAACAAAGGGATCAATTCATATCAATCAATTCACCAGATTATTAGGGTTCATTAATCATTAGTCTATATTCAGGTAACTTATTCATCAAGCAACAATCATCCATCATCAATCCTTAGAAACAGATCTACTAAAATATGGTAGAATATTGATAATATAGTCAATTGGCAATAAACAGAGAACTCTTAGCAAATCAAGTAGCTTGCTTAGAGAAAAGCTAGGTTTAAGAAAAGATTAATCAAAAACAGTGAAAACTCGTTATGAAAGCAAGTGAGGGGCAACCAGTCCTCACCTTGGCATAAGAAGAGGCAATGGAAGAGAGGAGAACGAAGGACGAGGAGTCTTATCACCAGAACTCGAGGAGGAGGAGCTCGTCGTCGGAGAAGGAGGCGGCGTAGTCATACGGCGAGGAGAGAGAGAACGACGGCGAGGAGAGAGAGAGAGAAGAGAGCGATTGCGCAGAGGAGAGAGAGAAAGAGAGAGGCTGCGTGAGAGAGAGAGAGAAGGAGAGTTTGTGTTTAGGGTTTTTCTAAAAGAAAGAATGAATGAGAGAAGAGTCTGGTATTTATAGGGGAATTGTTTCCAGAAAGAAAAATGAAAAGGAAAAGAAAATGAAGATTTGAATCTATCTGAAAGAAAAAAAGATATTGTAGTTGCAAAAAGAATATAAATAAAATCTTTGTTGGAATATTCTCGAAAGATAATTAAATCAACTTAAACCGGGAATTAGAAAACATAAACATACCGGACCGAAGGTCGGGATGTTACACTGAGCATATGATGTGGAAATTTCCAGATATTTGTTTATTTTACTAGCTGATATTCAATTGCATAGAGTTCACAACATGTGGCATCAATAGAGACGGAAGGACTTCAAACTTTCAGTAGACTTGGTTACACGTTACAACAAACTGGTGGTTCAGAGGTCTTAATCTAGTGGAAGGGCTTGTTTCCTCATGACACTATATGGGTGTCAACCAAAGAGTTATCCCGTCAGTTTTTCCATTTTAAACTTGGGGACAAGCTTATTTTCAAAGGCGGGGTATTTATAAACTTGATAAAGGTGCTATCGGAAGAAGAAAAAGAATTATGAAGCAACCCAAAGACGTCTTTACCTTGGTGACATGGAGGCTAAGTTAGCAAGGTAAAGTAAAGACTTAAGTTGATTCAGAGGGTTTGTCTTTGATGATTTATCGAAAAATAAATAGTCAAATTAGGTTGTTTACGATCCTTATTGTTGGAGGTGAGTTTAGGACTCCCCGGTTTAGTCCGGTTTGAACTGAGACCGGCCCAATTGATTCTGATTAACGATGGTTTGAATTCGGAAGAAAGCCCATGACCGCGGTTGCCGGCCTTCGAGTCCGACAATGCCCAACTCGTCATAATCGGGCGCCGATCTCCGAGATTCGCGGAATATTTCCTGATCTCGACGGGAGAACAAAGGAAATCTTCATTTCCTGATGAAACTAGGAAAAGGAAGATTGCTAAGCCTTTTCCCGACTCAAGACCTTATAAATCGAGAGCTCGGTCTACATTTGGATCCATTCACAATTTTATTCACGAGACATAAGAGATCAAAAGCTGAGACCTTAGCTTTTATCTCCTTAGATCTTAAGTCTTTTTCTGATCAAACAATCTTGTATCTCCGCCGAGTTCAATCTAATAAAACGAGATTCCGATCAAAGTTGTTGTTTAAATTCCCTTTGTGTGATTTTCATAATCAACAATTGGCGCCGTCTGTAGGGAATTTATATCTTCAAAACAAAACTTTCGGATCTCGATGATTAGCTCGGCAATGGCGAGACTACCAGACGACCCAGCGCTTAACAACCACAACCTCGAATAGAACGATGATGTCGACAATCTCGACCGACCAACGCACACGACGATATGCCACCACCGGCTCCGGTAAACACCAAAGCAACTGCATCATCCCAACTCGATCAATTCGCTCTCATGCAGGCTATGGCCACACAGCTCGCCGAACACGTCAAAAAGAACGACGAAAGGTTCGACTGATTATTTGACACAGACAAAATTCCGAGAACAACTCGGCGAACTCAGATAACACCAAACTCATGAGGACGTGACAGCCCCTCTTCGCCGAAACCTTTTCGCCGGACGAGCCCAAAACCAAAGCGCAACAGTCTAACCTCCTACTTTAGGATCCATCGGTAATCACGGGACACACATCACCGATCAGGCATCTCTGGATCAGGAGTTTGAAAGCGTCAAAGCCCAACTCCAGGATATGAACTCCAAGTTCCATCAGGCCACTAGCTCGGCACCCGAGATCGACCGTGTGATTCAAGAGACTTAGAAAGATCCTTTCACACCACGGGTTCTCAACACACCAATTCGGCGTCTGGAAATGATCAAGATCACACCGTACAAAGGCAACTCTGATCCTCGCCACTTCATGACTTCGTTCGGAATTATGATGAATCGCTTCAAATTCCAATCTGAGGAGGAAAATTCCAACTTTTCATAGAAAACCTCTGTGGAACTGCGCTCGATTGGTTCTCGCAACTCCAAACAAACTCGATCAACCGTTATAACGAGCTCACAACCAAATTCCTTAAATGCTTCACCATGTTCATCAAGAAGAAAACAAAGAACGCCGAACTATGGGTCCTCGAGCAAGCACAGAATGAACCTTTGAGAGACTTCTTAGACCGATTCAAGTCGGTGGTAATTCACTGTACCATTGATGACGATGCCAGGATCGAAGGCCTCTACAAAGCGACCTGGTATAAGTCAGACTTTCACAAGGAAATCCAACGTAACCGACCTTTCACCTTGGAAGACGCATTGCATAAGTCGCATACATACTTCCTTGATAAAGAGGAGGTGGCCGCAAAAGATAAACAATATACCCTCTCAAGACAGGCCATACCCAAGGAAAAACTAAAAGAGGAGGCCCGCGAGCTGCGTACTCACTTTGAATGACGACTTGCGACACACCAAGTTAGCGCCATTCCTCCACAGCAACCCTGGAATACATGGGTCAGGTCATAAGAACCAAAAGATGAGCCAAAGGAACTCGCAAGCGACCCTAAGTCATTCTGCGAGTTTCATAAAACGACAGGCCACAATACCGAAGAGTGCCGACATCTCAAGGACATGCTGCTGCAGAGTTTCCGAAAGGGCGAGATCTCAACTCAGGGCGCTCTCCGACCTAACAACATGTTTCACCGTGGCAGAAATCAGCGACTTGATAATATCGAGAGGCAAAACACGGACAATTCTGCGTGAGCTAAGGATAACACTGACGCCGAACCCCCAAAACTAGATCGCGAGGAGCAACTGGAGGATCACATGATCCCAAAACCCTGAAAGAGAGTACACATGATTATGGGAGCACTCGAGTCTTGCAACTACTCAGTTCATGCATCAAAGAGTACAACCGAGAAGCCATAGCAGCACAACGAAACAACCGCGCCACGGCAAGCAGTGTACCCATAATTTTCACAGAGGCCGACACGGTTGGACTCCACATGCCTCATAACAACCCGCTGGTCGTCAAACTACTCATCGATGTCGAAAAAATACTGGTTGATACTAGCAGCTCGGTTAACGTGATCTTAAAACAAACGCTAAGAAAAATGGATTTCCCGGACTCCGATATCAAACCATATATCGAACCCCTGACCGGATTCACTAGAGAATAGACCATAACCGCGAGAGTAGTCAAGATACCAATCTACGTCGGTGATACAACAAAAATGGTGAAATTCTTGGTCTTAGACAAACCAGCGATCTACAACGTCATACTTGGGACACCATGGTTGTGTGCAATTAAGGCTGTTATCTCGACTTAGCACCAGTGCATGAAATTCCCGATGCCAACCGGAGTCTTCACCCTCAAAGGAAACCAAGTGATGTCTCGATCATGTCACATCAACGAATGCATGCTACGGACCGCACCGTGAACATGCGTGATCAGCTCGAATCAAACTTCAACCGACCTGCGAAACAAGAAGAACAATCCCGACTTACCCAAACAAGATTCTGTCATACATGTTAGCATTGACAATCTCAAACCTGAAAGATGTGTCGGCATTGGAGCCGAGCTAGATGAAAGGATTAAAAGTGACCTTATTCAATTCCTCAAGAAGAACGTGTCGACTTTCGCTTGGTCCATCGAAGATAAGCCCGCAATCAACCCAAAAATTACATGTCACGAGCTCAACATCGACCCAACCTTCAAACCAATTAAGCAGAAAAGGCGGAAGCTCGGCCCAGAAAAAGCTCAGGCCGTCAACGACGAGGTCGAACGTCTACTCGGGGCAGGCTCAATCACCGAAGTCAAATACCCGGACAGGCTAGCAAACTCAGTCGTCGTAAAGATAAGAACGGCAAATCGAGAGTATGCGTTGATTTCACCGACCTCAATAAAGCCTGCCCAAAGGACAGTTTCCCACTCCCTCACATTGACAGACTGGTCGAAGCAACCGTGGGAAACGAGCTCCTTTCCTTCATGGATGCCTTCTCCGGCTACAATCAAATTCTCATGCATCCTGACGATCGCGAGAAAACATCCTTCATCACAGATCGGGGCATCTACTGCTGGGGCAACCTATCAAAGACTCGTCAATCGTATGTTCGCAAGTCAGCTCGGACAGACCATGGAAGTTTACATAGACGATATGTTAGTTAAATCTCTCATCGCCAAGGACCATATCGGGCATCTCAGCACCTGTTTCGATATACTTAACCAATACGGTATGAAGCTCAACCCCACTAAGTGTACATTCGGAGTCACATACGGTGAGTTCCTCGGTTACATCGTCACTTGAAAGGGAATCAAAGCTAATCCTAAACAGATCTCGGCAATTTTTGGCCTTCCATCACCAACAACAAAGCGTGAAGTCCAACGACTAACAGGTCGGATCGCCACACTCAACAGATTCATTTCTCGATCCACGGATGAATGCTTACTGTTCTATCAGCTACTGCACGGCAACAAACACCTGGAGTGGGACGATCAATGAGAAGAAGCATTCAAACAACTCAAGGAATACTTATCGACCCCACCCGTCCTGGAAAAACCTGAGGATGGAGAAACTCTTTATCTCTACATCGCAATTTCCATCTCAGCTATCAGTGGAGTCCTAGTTCGGGAGGACCAAGGCGAACAAACACCTATCTTCTACATCAGCAAGACCTTAGATGGTTCCGAAACAAGATATCCTACACTCGAGAAACTTGCACTTGCTGTTGTCATCTCGGCTCGGAAACTCCACCCTTACTTCCAATTGCAATCAATCACAGTTGTCACCGACCAGCCTCTATGAACAATTCTGCACAGTCCAACCCAGTCCGGCAGACTTCTGGGCAATCGAGCTAAGCGAATACGACATCGAATACAAGAACAGGACCAGCATCAAGTCCCAAGTCTTGGCCGACTTCTTTATCGAACTACCACAAGAACTGACGATCACCGAACTCCCAGGAGCAGAGAAATGGCTCCTTCACGTCGATGGCTCGTCGTCACATCGTGGTTCTGGAGTCGGCATACGTCTCCAATCACCAACAAGCTAAATTTTGGAGCAATCATTCCAGCTAGAATTTCAAGCATTAAATAACGAGGCCGACTATGAGGCACTTCTTGCCGGACTACGGTTGGCCAAGGCAATTGGAGCAACACATATACAAGCATTATGTGACTCGCAACTCGTCGCCAGCCAGTACAGCGGCGAATACGATGCCAAAACGATCGCATGGACGCATATCTGAAGGTGGTAAAGGAGCTCGCTACCGAATTCAAATCATTCGACCTCACCAAAATACCTTGTGGAGAGAACGCCCCAGCTGATGCCCTCGCCGCCCTCGCCTCGAGTTCGGACCCCCACCTCGCCTCGAGTTCGGACCCCCACCTCCAACGTACGATCCCTGTTGAAAGCATCTCACAACCAAGCACCGAGACACCCAAATCTTGCAACCTAACTACACGTAGGCATAACTACGAGACGCATCCTATTGCCAATCCCAAACCAAGAGCAGCGAGGAAAAATCCGGACCCTGGGACTAACCTCAACATAGAACCCGAATATACTACCCCAAGAGACCCGGATTTACGAGATCAATCAGACGAGGAGGACAACGAGGCATCAGAGGGACTACATGCCCCAATGGACATCGAGGCCGAAGAGGACTGGACTATTGAAATCAAAATGTACATCTACGAAGGAACGGTCCCAGCCGACAGATGGGCAGCTCGGCGACTTAAGATGGGATCTGCCTCCTACATCGTTCACAAAGGCGAACTGTACCGATCGAGCGCTCCGGGCATCCTCTTGAAATGTGTAGCATGTAAGGGTATTCACGAAGTCATGAACAAGGTACACGACGGAGAAGGCGGGAATCATTCTGGTGGTCGTTCGTTGGCCTTGAAGATAAAGAAGGCAAGTTTTTACAGGCCAACGATGCAGGCGGACTGCGAGAAGTTCGTCGCCAAGTGCGAAAAATGCCAAAGACACGGTCTGAAGATAAACCTCCCAACCGAGCTACTATAAACATCAACCGCGCCCTACCCTTTCATGCGATGGGCAATGGAAATCATCGGACCACTCCGCCGTTCTACCAATCAAAAGCAGTACATCATGGTCATGACCGACTACTTCACCAAATGGGTCGAAGCTGAATCATATGCCGATATACACAGCTGTGATGTCCAGAAATTCGTTTGGAAATACATCGTACGCCGACATGGCGTACCATACAAGATCGTCACGGATAACGGATCACAATTCATTTCAACACTATACAACGAGTGGTGCGCTAAGTGGAAAATCAGACTAAGTTACTCAACGGCGAGGTACCCACAAGGCAACGGCCAAGCCGAAGCAACCAATAAGACTATCATTGATGGCCTCAAGAAACGATTAGATGTGAAGAAAGGATTTTGGGCCGATGAGTTGGACGGAGTTCTCTGATCCCACCGTACTACACCTCGCCGATCTACTGGGCAATGCCCTTTTTCCTTAGCCTACAGAATGGAAGCTTTGTGTCCAGCCGAGGTCGATCTTCCAAGCATACGCTGAACTACGCTAACTCAGAATCCAGATCTCAACAACTAGATGCTCCTTGACAACCTCGACACGCTCGAAGAACAACGCGGACAAGCATTACTCCGCATTCAAAACTACCAGCACTTAGCCGCACGATACTATAACAAGAAGGTCTGAGGTCGACACTTTGAGGACGGCGACCTCGTTCTCCAAAAGGTCTACCAGAACACGGAAGAGAAAAATGCGGGCAAACTCGGTGCTAACTGAGTCGTCAAACCCGGCGTTTATGAACTTATGAAAATGGATGGAACTCCAATCCCAAGATCGTGGAATTCAATGAACCTCAAGCGGTTCTACAACTACTCCGACTAGTTCGGCTCAACAAAAAAAAAAAAAAAAAAAAATGAAGCTCACCGAGCTACTACTTCATCGATGTAATATGAACTACGAATGGCTTGATCCCTTTCGGGGGTACGTAGACAACCCACTGCGGGTCCAGTTATGATTCTAATAGAAATTTATTAAGTCTTAACTCCTCTAAGCCGAACTCTTTAGTTTGCATGACAGTCGAAAATGACTAAGTAATATAAGCCGAACTTTTCAGTTCGCATGACAGTCGTAGAACGACTAAGTAAAACGAAGCTAAACTCTCGTAGTTCGCCGAACTCGAACAGTTTGTACTCTCCTAAACCAAAACTTTCATACAGTCGAAAATGACTAAGTAACATAAGCCAAACTCCATAGTTCGCACCACTGTCAAAAACGACTAAGTAATATAAGCCGGGGCTAGTCCCGCACTAAAATCCGTCCTCAGATCATCCTAGCTAAATAAGCCGAATCCACCTCGCACAATCCTATTCGATATGGGGAACCGAAGTATCTTGAGATGAGCAAACCTTCGCAGTCTCATGCTAAGCTCTCGGGGTGAAGCTGAAAGACACATTCTCGCAAACTAAGTCGATTTCTCAACAATTGCAAGTTTATAAGCCGATTTCTCAACAATCGTAAATCTATAAGCCGATCTCCCTTACGATCGCCGATCATCTATAGATCGAAAACCGAGTTCATCCAATGTACCTCGGCTAAGACCGTATTATGTACGGCACCAATTCGGTACATAGTGGACTTGAGAGGATCGTATCATTTTACGACCTTACGCAGATTAAAAATGATCTCGCGTCCCTAAGCCGAACTCAAAGCAGTTCGCAAATTGAAATTCTTAAGCGTAAAAGACTAAGCTGGATTTGTAAAGACAATAAGCCGGGTCCGAACTCGCCTAATAAAAGAAACTGACCAAAAACAGTTTAATTGTTAAAGGCGTTTATATTCATTAAAAAGCTCCATGGGCTACAAGTACAAGAAAAAATTAGAAAGCCACCACGGGCAGGAGCTCAACAAAAAGCCTCATCGGACACCGATCTAGAAGAAAAGAAAAAACAAGCAATTTCAGGGAGAATCATGCCCCCTGATCTCCTCGGACATACCCAGGCCCATCCTCGAGTCCATCAACCCGAACTGGTTGACATTAGCGGGGACTTTGGTTCCATCAACATCGAAGTGAGGAGATTCTAAGGGAACGCCGTCGTCTGAGATCGGAGACACCTTGAAGTCTCCATCTCCGAGCTCTTCAACAACCACGGCCTGCAACTCGGCCGTCATCTTCTTCTCTTCCACCTCGAAATGGAGGAGAGTGTCTTTGGGAATGCCAACCCCCTTCTTCACCAATTGGTTCAAGCACTTAAGAGTACATGTAACCTAACTGAAGACCAGTTGCTTCTGGTTCGCGGCATCCAACTCAGTTATGTGCCTCTTTATCTTCTCAAAGCGAGCATATAGCTTGGTAGCCATTTCCCTTCAGAGGTCCCTCTCCTTAGTCACCCATTTGGATCGGGAGTCCCTGAGCCTTTTCTTTTCAGACTTCAAAAAGTCCTCGACTTTCCGTTTTTCAACGGTCATATGGCTGAGCGCATCGTTGGCCTCCAAGACCTCGGCCTTCATCTTCTCGTCCTCAGCTTGAAGAATTTGAAGTGCCCGATCACGCCCAACGACGTCCTCCTCGAGCTGAGCAGCTTTGGCCTTCACTTCGGCCAATTCGTCCTTGATTTTTTCAGCTCCTTCGACGTCTCGGACCGCCGACTTCAACTTACGGTCGTATGACCGGAGAGCTCGTTCGTTAATCCTCGACCTAGACAAGAAATGAAAAATAAGATAACAAGAATTTGACCGAGTATACTAAACCAAGAAATGATAACTTACCCGAGCCTTGGAGCGAGCGAGCTCCATAAATTTCTCTACCTCCGTGAGCTCGTCCAATGGCGGGAGACCGTGAACGCCAAAATTAAATTGGCGGTAGCGTTCAGCACACGATGCCGGATCATTAATCAGGGGTGTGTCCTTCTTACAACTAAAGAACACGGCATTGACCTCTTCTGGGGTTAAGGTCTTTCGCCTCTTGCGCTTCCTGGAGGCGCCGACCTCAGCAGTTGGATCGACCCTTTCTTCTAGGGGCGCGTCAGGAGCATCTGTACAAGGAACGAGTGCGGTATTATCTCCCCCCTGCACCTCGGGCTGGCCTTGAGAAGGACTAGCCGGTTCATCCACAGACGGACCTGACAGAGTCCTCCTCTTCCTTGGTCGTTTCGATCGCTCGGCAGCCGCCATCAGTAGTCGAATTTATCTCCAGATTGGTGCTCGAAGGCACCACGTCAGTACGGATTGCCAACCCGGACCCAGCAGTCTGGTCAGCCGTTTCGGGGTTGATGGGCGGATCACCCACAGTATCGCCGATCTGAGAGTTTTGATCGGTCTCGGTGTTCCGAATCATCTTAATCCACTTGGATGACGTCTTCGGGAACATCATCTTCGTTGACCCCGTCGTCCCTTAAAGTAGAAGGAACTATAGATTCGTCTTCCAGGACGAGAGAGTAGTCCGAGACATCCAGAAAATTCCTCTGAGGTGCCATCCTTCTCCTCGACGATCCTTCAATAGATGTGCAAGCAAGATGGGTCTCAAGAGACGGAGTAGACAAGCAACGTAGAAATTTGACTTAAGGGAGTTTTTAGCTAACCTTTTCCAGCACGGCGTAATTTCTTCTCGACCCGCTCTCGGTAGATCTCCGGCCAGCGAGCTCGTCCTCTCTGAGTCGGTTAACACTCACACGCCACCCGTCAGAGAGGTGATTATATATTGGATTCCGAACTGCCAAAAGAAGGAAGATGTGCATCAGAAATAATTAGAGAATGGGACCTCGGTACGAATATGATAACTAAAGTTCTACCAATGTTGAGATTCCACAAAGTCCTATAACAAATGTCCGGATTAGACATGGTCGAAGGGGTGACCGAGACGTAAAAACACTTCGTCGCCCAGTCCTGAATCTTGCTCGGTTTTGGCCCGGTAATTATGTCGTAGCCCGACTTCATGTTTGATGAGAAGAACCAGGGCTTTGTATTGGTGATGTTGACTGAGGTTAACTCTTTGAGCGTCCGAGGAGTAATCGGAATACCGAGCTTGGCTCCCATGGAAAGAAGCCATGTTATGTTAACCACAGTTGTTGGGTTGAGCTGGGAAACAGCAGCCTTCTGTAAATTACAGAACCCGAGCAAAATATTGGGTAGGGGAAATCTAAGCCCGCACGCCCTGCAATAGTCTTCGTACATGCATATGTATCCTTCCAGAGCATCCCATGGCCTTTGGTCCTTCCCAGGCCTAACGAATAGCGCGTCCTCCGGATAACCACAGATCATTAGCAGTTTGTCAATCGACTTCCGCGTAGAACGGGTCGGCCCGATAGCAGAGGGGCGAATAACCTTTGACTTCACTGGAGTTCGAGGATGCCCTTCTATATTGCCGCTTAGTGGATCAACTTCAACATCGATGACCCAAACATTATCAGCCTTGGCGAGCGCACGATTTTCATCGTCACTGACCTGCTCATTGGCTATCCGAGCGGCTAATTTGCTCGTTCTCTGCAGCAATTTGTTCATTCTCGAGTGCGGCAGCCATCTCTCGGTCGAACTGAACTTGAGCCTCCGTATCACGGCTATCTCTATTCACCAGCTCAGGAAGTCGTATAGAAGCTCGGGGATTGCTGGGACTAGCTTCATCAAAACACGAATTGCGCCGAATCAGCTCCTGTTAAACACCACTCAAACTATCATGACCGATCTGCGCCACTTCAACCTCGGCCAAAGTGTTGCCAACTCACGCATTCCCGACGTTGGCCGCCTGATTCATCGCCTCTTCGAACTGGCATTGAAAAATGGTCTCATTGCTCTTACGATCAAGGAGCTCTGGAACCTGGACTGCGGGCTGGGCATGAGCCGAAACTAAACTGTCTAAAACCTGGAGTTACGACGAATTAATTGACCATCCATCACTAAAACTAAAATGTATAAGGAATCCGAGCTAACCGAACTAAACAGCAAACCCCAAACATGAGGCGGATTTTTGGATCTCTTTTCGTTATTATTGATGGAGTCGTTTGGTGAATTGTTTCCAGATCGATTCATTCAACGGAAAGAACTGCAAAGAACGGTATGAAGATTTGTGGAAAAACATGAAGATCCACGAGCATATCGGAGAAATCACACCGTAAATACCGCGGATACAGTCGAAAGCAGAGCAAAACTAGAGAGAAAAGGGAGGAAAAGTTACCTTTTATAAGTGAAGAATCGGAGGGGTCAAGGTGAATATATCGGAACGATACGTCTTCTCAAAGAAGATTCGCTGAGCTCGGGATTCATCGAACCCAAAGGGCAAGTTTAAGTTTAAGTCGACCTCAATTCCAACCAAACTAAAGAATTCTTCATCAACTTCGCCGAACTCATAGGCTCCTTCGCCGAACTAAGGGGGGGACTTATTGTTGGAGGTGAGTTTAGCACTCCCCGGTTTAGCCCGGTTTGAACCGAAACCGGCCCAATTGATCCCGGTTAACGATGGTTCGAATTTGAAAGAAAGCTCATGACTGCGGTTACTGGCCTTCGAGTCCGACAAGGCCCAACTCGTCATAATCGGGCGCCGACCTCCGAAATTCGCAGAATATTTACCGATCTCGACAGGAGAACAATTTAAATCTTCCTTTCCAAACTAGGAAAAGGAAGCTAAGACTTTTGCCGACTCAATACCTTATAAATAGAGAGCTTGGTCTACATTCGGATCCATTCACAATTTTATTCACGAGACCTAAGAGATCGAGATCTTAAGTCTTTTTCTGATCAAACAATCTTGTAGTTCCGCCGAGTTCAATCTAATAAAACGAGATTCCGATCAAAGTTGTTGTTTAAATTCCCTTTGTGTGATTCATAATCATGCTTTGATTTGGTAATGGGATTGAGACGAGAGTCTTGAGGTGGTCTCTTAAGATTATGAGAGAGTTGATCAGAGAATTCCGATATCTCTTGAGTGTGTTTTCCGGAGAAGTTTGTAATCGATTTCTTATATCAATAAAGATCGTTTACAATGTTTTCAGAGATTTGTGATTGTGGATAAGATTGTACAGGGAGTTCGAAATCTTATCATGTTTCTTCTTACCTTTAATGTCATGTACACCAAATATTAAGTCTTTCGTATATGTCATATGATAAGAACGTGATGAATATAACATTCATCCATCATTAAAGAATTGGGCATAAGCATTGACTACCAATGCCTAATAAATTCCATGTTATGACTTATCTTTTAATATGACTAGATTAGGTCTCGCGTAATACACGGGTAAAAAATAAACTATATTAGACAAAATTGATAACTTGCGCAAATATGACTTGTATAATTATATTTTACATTAAGATTCATGTTTAATTATCTAGAAATTATGTTTTGTAATTAATAATTAAAAAAATTCAAAATTGTTCAAATTACATATAAATATGGTAAACATTCATTCTATATAAATTAGTCGGTTCAAAAAACAAATCCCGAAACTTAATTCCTTCTATATTACACATAAACATGGAAAATTTATATTATTACAATGTCATTTTCCTCTTTTTTGACACATGTCATGATCTCGTAAGTTAGAATTTAAAAAAAAAAATATTTACTTCATATTTTTTTTTTCCTTTTTATTCAGATTATTACTTTTACACATACCACGATCTTAATTAACAACGATACATGTCACGATTATTATTATTATATAGAGTTTGGTCGTGGTTGTATATTAATAATTTTCTTTTTTTAAGTTTCCTTTTGTCATAATGGAAAATATTATAAAGTTTTAAGTTTGATCGTATATTAATAATTTTTCTTTTTAAGGTTAGTATATATTTATAATTTTCTTTTTTAAGTTTGGTCATGGTTGTAGATTATAAACTTTTAAGTTTCCTTTTGTCACTTTCCTTTATTATAAGTTTTCCTTTTATTCTTGTTTTTTTCTTTTTTCGGATTACCTTTTTTTAGTTTAACTTTTTTAATATTTATTTTAATTCATTTTTACTTTTTTAATTAAATTGACACATGTGAATATCTAAATAAACCTTGACAAATGTCATAATCTCGTGAGTGAGAATTATCTTACGTGTCACGCTCACGTTGAGAGATCCAACTTTATATTATAAGATTCTCTAATCCACAGTTTCAACAATATATTTTACTCTTTTGTCAAGTTTTACCTAAACTGCATGGAATCGGAAGCGGGTACGCGGAAGCGGAAACGAAAGCGTTTGGAAGTGCAGAAGCGAGTATTTTAAAAATAAAAATTAGGAAGCGGGTATGTGTTGGAAGCGTTTATATATATATAAAACACCAAACATATTAAAAAAAATATATGTTCAACAACAAAAATTCAGTAACTCAATTAAAAAAATAATAATACTTAAATCATAAGTTGATATCGTCTTTGTTTAAAATTATCTTTGCTTTTTCTACTTCTAGTTCACGATAAAATCAGAAGTTTACGGCGACAGGATGTTCCATCTTTTTTTTTTAATTTAGATTTATGATTATAGTATACTATTATACTCTATTAAAGAAACAAATCATTAGATAATATTAATAAATAACAAAATCTAGCCGCTTAAAGTAATAAACAAATGGGCTGCCAACCAAAAAAAAACAATTGGGCCATAAAACTGCTTAAAAGCCCAAAGAGAAGAGCGCGTGACCATCAGACCATGTCTTCGTCGTCTTCTTCTTCAGATAATGTTATCGATCTGGTTTTATGAAATCGCCGGACGCTTCCGATCTATCGACAACGCGCTTCCATTGCGTTTCCAAACTCCACTTTTTTGGAATCGCGATTCCTTAACGATTCCGAACGATTCCGATTCCGCTTCCGATTCCGGAGCGGGAATCGCAACATCACTGGCGCTTCCATGCTACATAGGACTCTTACCTCTAGTAAGTTTTCTGTTGTCTCGAGACACATCTCTTTTCTCTAGTTTTCCTCTCTTTTGAGCATTAAGACACCTTGTGCCTCTGATTTAGCCACAAATCCCTTCTCAATTGATAGTTTCTCTCCCGTACTTGTGTCTCTCAAAACTGCATTATCTTGAAATGGAATTTAGTAACTAGATTGCTTGATCTTCTTAACTGGTTTCAACACTAATACTTGCTAGGTCCAAAATTAATTTTAGAAATTCATCAAGCTTCGCATCTATATTCCATTGTTTTACCATCTTAAAACTGTAAACTGTAAGGTAGATCCTATTAGGTAAAGATTTAGCTTGATAAATCTTTTTCCAAAGTATCCACATCTTTTTATATGCACCAAGTGATTTGAGAAGTTGAAGCAATTAAGAGTGAGTTTGGTTTAGTGGAAGAATTTGATTTCCCACAACTACCAATAAACCAAACTGGTTTGGTATGCTGCCAAATCATAGACGAAACCGATCCTAAACCAACAAAAATCAAACAGAGAATCAATCACATACAATGTTCAAGAAAGTGCTAGGCGCCAAACTGACGTTGATCCAGAATCTAGCGCTTAGAACGCTTAATCGGAACATAGGCGATTATAGGCGTTTTAAGCGGTTTTTTAATACAATACATATCGATTTTATAATTTTCTAACCATGATAAATTTATTATCTTAATTACTAAAAATTAAAACGAATCAATATAGCTTAATATCACAATTGTGCTAACTTTTAGTTCTTGCAAATATTTTTTATTGAATAAAAATCTGTTAAAAGTTATTATCAACGAAGTTTAAAGAAAAACAAAACAAACTATTGCAGGACTAAAACTTATTGGGCTAAGTTAAGAAAAGCCCATTCAAACTTAATTCACAACTAATGGCACGACATCGTCTTCTTCATTTAGAATGGTTTATGTTCAACACATATTTGACCATAGCCGCCGAAATTGAGATCGTTCGTCACAACTTCCCTTAAAATAAAAAACAGAAGATCTAGACGATGTAAGCGCCGCTCAATCAGCCAAGTCTTATACCCGAATAATACTGGCGCCTGTAAACAAATATCCGATTCAGAGGAGAGAGACGAAGGTAGAAGATGGATTTGATGGAGAAGAACTTGGAGTTAGTAGAGGTTCAGAAACTTGAAGGCCACACCGATCGGGTTTGGAACGTAGCCTGGAACCCCGTCTCCTCTCACGCCGACGGTACTTTACCGCTTCTTGCATCATGCAGTGGCGATAACACCGTACGAATCTGGGAACAGAGCTCTCTCTCTCGCTCCTGGACCTGCAAGGTCTCTCTCAATCTTATTGCTTTTTTTTTTTTTACCTTCAAAATTTTGTGGGTTTTGTTCCGAGGTCTTAAACTTAGACCTTGAACTTTCGAGATCGAATGTTGTGTTAGTTCTTGTACTATTAGCCCCTAAAGGCCAAAGCTTTATTGGTTATATGAGACTTGTCATTGTATATTGTGATTGCTCAGGCAATTTTGGAAGAAACTCACACAAGAACCGTGAGGTCGTGTGCTTGGTCACCTTCAGGAAAGTTATTGGCCACTGCAAGTTTTGATGGTACCACTGCCATTTGGGAGGATTTCGGGTCTGAGTTTGAGTGTATTTCGACGTTGGAGGTACTTCCCTAGCCATAATATTTGACTTGTAATTGTATTTCCATCTATTTCCATCTGCTGCTAAGCAACATAGTCACTGGCTGATAAGCTTAGATAGTAAAGAGCGCTCCTTTTTGCGCTTTCGACTCTGCTCTTACTTGATCTGTAATGCTGAGCTCCTCTTGTAGCAACCCAACTCCTTTGGAAGTTTTTGTTCCGTTATGTAGATTCTCCATGACTTATTAGAGTTACTAGTCTCATGGAATTTTTAGTGTTCACTTCATAATTCAATATTCATTTTTCTCAAAATGATTTTGGTGGCTTTCTTGTATTGTCTCATGCTTTGTATCACACGTTTTTAGCTAGTATAATTTTATATAAATACAATAAAAAATTTGTATGCAGGGACATGAAAACGAAGTCAAAAGTGTATCATGGAATGCATCTGGTTCATACCTTGCAACCTGTAGTAGAGACAAATCTGTGTGGATATGGGAAGTGCTTCCAGGGAATGAATATGATTGTGCTTCGGTGTTAAATGGACATACACAAGATGTGAAGATGGTTCAGTGGCATCCCACCATGGATGTTTTATTTTCTTGTAGTTATGATAACACCATCAAGGTAATGAGAATACTATGATTGGGTTCAATAATGCAGAACTTGAAACTTGTTACAAATGATAAAAAAAATTGTAATTTGATAGCGTTAGTTGCGTGCTACTCCCAGGTTTGGTGGTCTGAAGATGATGATGGTGACTATCAATGTATCCAAACCTTAGATGAATCTAACAAGTATATCTTCTACTTGCATGTTCTTCTATATATGCTTTCCAATTACTTATTGTAGTAGTAGATTAATATGTGCCTTTATTCTTTACACAGCGGTCACTCCTCTACTGTATGGGCCATCTCGTTTAATGCTGCAGGGGACAAGATGGTCACTTGTAGGTTGGTAACTCTTATCTCCTTGTCTCCCATAGTCGTTCTAGAAGCAAAGTAATCTAACAATATCAGGCTTGTCTAACAAGCTAAATCTTGTTTTCAGTGTTCCTTTTCAGTGTTCACTTCAAAGTAATCTAATTAAACCATTGTTTAATGTTCTAACAATATCAGGCTTGTCTGAATGTGTATTTGCAGTGATGATCTAACCGTGAAGATATGGGAGACAGATATTGCAATGATGCATTCTGGTGAAGGATATGTGCCTTGGTGAGAATAATAATGGCTTACATGTAATCGAGTTTATCATTTTTCTTATAGTTCAGAGCTTGACATAATATGCAGCCTATAAAATTCTGTAACTTCTCCAAGTATATCTCTGTCCAACTTCTACTAATCGAATGCCTACCTGCTCGGACTTTTCAGGACTCATCTTTGTACACTCTCTGGTTATCATGATCGTACCATATACTCAGCTCACTGGTCAAGGTATTGGCACCTCACTTCGTTTCTTTATACTGTGATGTAATCCTTCAAGCTCTTAGTAATCGACTCTGTCAGCCTAAAAGGAAAATTCTTTGTTGTACCTGGTAATTGCACTTCCGGTCCTTCGATTAAATATATCTAGAATAATGATTTCGGGTCCATTTTAATAAGCTGTATTGTCTTTTTCTCTGAAGTTCTTTCGTGAGGCCTAGCTGAGTTTGAAATCCCAGAACGTTACTTTATATCCTCTGGATTTTCTGTTAAGTTTTATTTTCATGTCTTTTTCTTTCTAACACCTTGACAGGGATGACATTATTGCGACCGGAGCAGGCGATGATGCTATACGGTTGTTTGTGGACAGCAACCATGACTCTGTAAGAGAATTTCATCTCATGTTTCACTTCAAAACAGAAATCCTTTTTATCTCAATGTGGTCTTGAGTACAATTTGGCTCCATATTTCTATATATATACGTCCAACTTTTGTAGCACAATACAAGAAACAAGATGCATGTCACAGTCTATTTCTTTCTAGTCTGGCCAGTGATTTTTCACTATACAATTGAACATTTTCTCTTCTTCTTTGAACTTAAAGTTGTTTGTCTGTGCAACCAGGTTGATGGACCTTCATATAATCATTTTCTGACGAAGAAAAAAGCACATGAAATGGATGTAAACTCTGTCCAATGGTCACCCGGTGTAAGTACCATGTTTCTTATGAAGTTATAGACACAAATGCATACAGCCTCATACTTGATATATGGTTGTAATGGTGAAGTAAGGTCTATATGACATCTTATAATTGTAGCTTAGAAGTTAGAACATAATACCAAAGCTTTGTTATAGGATCAGAGAGACAGTCGGTTCGAGTACATGATAGAGACAGTCGGTTGTGGCTAAGTTTTTCCAGAAATTTTTGTTGCATAGAATCTATGATTTTGAGCTTGCGGTTAATACCTGAAACAGGAGGGGAATCGGTTGCTTGCCTCGGCCAGTGATGATGGGATGGTCAAGATTTGGCAGCTTGCAACTAAATCTTGACTGGTGTTGGTTTGGTTAGGTTCCGAAAGTCCTATGATGTTTATTTTTCCTGAGGTATATCAAGAAGAGAACTCTATACCATATTGTCATTTGATATATAAGCTTCGTGATATTCCATTAGACTTTTCTATTTTGTCTTATGATATAAAGCTTTATGTTATTTCATAAGAACTTCACTCGTCCCACCATATAGTCTATATCCACATTATAAATGATATTGTATTCTTAAAAGACTGTTAATATTTATTATTATGAACAAGATTCTTTCAAGCTTTTGCAATCATAGAAAGAATGAATCCTTTTTTTTGTTTTATTAACCCTGGAAGTTTCGAGGTTTTGTTCATAACTCTTTGTGTTAGGCCAGTTGTAAATCACTTTCCGCAAGTGACCTAGAGTGTTACAAACTCCTCCCACATCAGTGAACACAGTATGTACGAGAGGAAGATAAGAAAATGAAACAAAAAAATGTCTCCTTATTTGTATTTCAAACTAAAACGAAACAGACAATCTTTAAAAAAAAAATTTTTTTTTAAAACTAAGAAACTTAAAAATTTATAATCTACAACCAACGATCAAACTTAAAAAAAAAAAAATTATAAATATACTATAAACTTAAAAAGAAAATTATTAATGCAAGAATAAGTAAGAAAAACTTATAATAAAGGAAAAAGACAAAAGAAAAATTAAAAGTTTATAATCTACAACCACGACCAAACTTAAAAAAAAAATTTATAAATATGCTCTAAACTTAAAAGGAAAATTATTAATATACAACCACGACCAAACTCTATATAATAATGTACACCTTTCTAAAGTTTTTAAAAATGAATAAAAGCCAGAAGAAAAAAATTAAAAAAAAAAAAAACATATTTCAGTTTAGAATTAGTAAATTTTTTAGTATATAAAACTAAATGTTTAAAAGTTACTAATTCAACACGTGTCAAGTCAAAGTTGGAAAATTTTAAAATCGATTAATAAAAAAACTTAAAAATTCTGATTCATAATCTTAAAAGATAAAGTTACTAAAAATAAAATTAAAAAGTTAATAATTAAATTTATCTTAAAAGGCAAAATTAATATAGAAAGGAAAAAACATTTTTTAGTTTTCCATTTAGATTAAAGAAATTAATCATACAAGAAAAAAAATTATAATTTCTCACCTCTATATAAACCACAATTTGGTAGTATATAAATTACACCCAACAAATTTAAAAGTCCAATAATCGTATCCAAAGCTATTTATTGTATCTCTTCACCAAATTTTTCTTTCAATGTATATATTTATTTCATCGTAAACTTTGTTTCTAAATTTATGTATAAGATATTTTCACCGGTGATCTAATTTTGTTTTCCATTTTATCGTTTTTAATTTTTTTCACGGTTTATAAAATATTAAATTACAAACCCGCATATATGCGGGTACTTATCTAGTAATATAATACAAATTATAGTGAAAATATTGCAAGATCTCGAATAGATTTTTTTCTTTAAATTTGTGGATTTATTATTATTTTAGAATATATAATATTTTCAATATCGTAATAATTAAAAACTAAATAGTAAATATCATATTTAATGAAAAACAAATACTTTCTATATTTTTTTCAATAGTTTTGAAAGACAATTATATCCTTTCTTATTTCAATTTTCTTTTCTAATTTGTAATGACATAGTATGTAATAACTTACAAAATAAATTTTATTTTCCTAAATGACTTTTTAAATAATAATATAGAGATGGCTCGAAGACAAAGAGAAATGTATGACCATTTCAAACAAAGATGAAGAGAATGTTATTCGTTTATGTATTTTTTTTTGATTTGGAAATCTGTATAGGATTTATAAATCTTTATAAAATTTATTGATTTTCAAATCTAACATGTGGAATTTAATTAGTATTTGTAAATACGTAGGTTTTTCCTTCGGATTTGAGTCTTTGTATTTTTAACATAGAAATCTTTCCAAATCCACTAAAATCCATTGTGAAATTAAATCCATAAGTAAATCTGTAGGATTAAATAACACGTGATTTGAATTAGTATTTATAAATCATAGAACCAATAACACAATATTTGAATATAGATTTTAAAATCATAGAATCAATAACACTGATTTGATTTTGATTTCCAAATCCATTAAAATACACAAACCAATAACCCCACTTAAAATTAACAATTATGAAGATTTAGTTTTATATTCTACACATTTTCTTTTACAGAACTCAATAATCCAGCAGTGATAAGCTTGGCAAACGAACTTGCAATGGGTGAAGCCGGAAGCTGCAGCTAGAGCTTCAAACTCAGCTCGTGACCTCTCTTTTCCACCAGAACATTGGGTAAACATTAACATGTCCATGTCAAAGGCAATGTTTGCGTTGATGTCTCCATTCTCCGCGTCATCAGGAGTGACTAATTCTATTACAACCACTTTACCGTTCTCTGGTAGAGATTTCCAACAATTTTTAAGAATCTTTACGCAGTCTTCGTCGGTCCAATCATGAAGTATACGCTGTAAAACAAATTAAATTTCAAATGTAAGTACAAAATACTAATGTTCACACACTTTCAAGGAATATATATTTATTGTTGAACTTACTTTCAAGATCATGGCATCTCCGGTTGGAACATCGATGAACATATCTCCGGCGACATGTTCCACTCTAGGGTAAGAAGGTGCTTGTGCCAAGGCACAAGTAAGATCAAAGTTGATACCTTTAATATTTGGATACTTAGAAGTAACAACACCAAGAGTGTTACCAACTCCTCCTCCCACATCAACCAACACATTTACACCTTCGAAACCTTCATAAACTTCAAGAGCCTTCTTCACGACCGCAATGGTGAATCCGGTCTGGTTAAAGAGTTTGCTGAATCTCTCATCTGTTCCCATATAGTCGAAGAGTTTCATGCCACCATGTGCGCGACCAAATGCATCTCCTCCTTCCAGTACCACATCTTTCAATTGCACCCTGCAAAAATGGCGTGCCGATTTTCGTAAGATTCATATAGCGTATAAAGCGGCTTACTGAAGCACCAAAACATCAATGAATAGAAAAATTACCAGGTATTAAGAAACACACTGTCGAAATTGACAATGACTTGAGAAGCTAAAGATCCAATATCTTGAATATTATTCTTCAAGAAAAACCTACAAATCAGCTCCGCTCTCTAGACCCTCTCGCCTTTTCCAGCTTGGATCGTACCGCACTTGACCATCGAGTAGCTAGCGAGTAGACGAAGCATACGATCCAACAAACCCGGTGCCTCAGGGTTACGAGGCTTGGTTGGTAGCTGACTAGCTATCTCGGAAGGTGAGAGGAACTCGGAGGCGGCATAGAGAGTGTCAAAGACACCGAGCTCGAGGGCAGCTTTGAGAACCATTGGAAAGGCAGCAGCATTGGCTAGTCTCACGGCCATCAAACCCAACTCATTATCATCATCAATAACAATTTGAGTTTTAGGGCTAGAGCTTAAGGTTTCTTCAATGAGGTACCCCATTTTTTCTTTATATCTTGCTTCTCCTTCAAGGTAACGTATGTGATTACACTTAGAGAGAGAGAGAGAGAGAGAGAGACTTTGTGTGTGTGTTTGTTCTTGGTAGTGTTAAAGGATGATGATTTTATGGATCATAGTTTCTCCTTTTTATAGCTAAAGCTTAGCTTCCTCTTTCTTTCTTTATTTGTTTTTTTTTTCCTTTGTTTGTTTAGTTTATTTCGACAATAATTTCATAGAATTTATATTGTTTATTTGTTGCCAGTCCATTTTGGCTGGCTGAACAGTCTCTATGTAGAAAAGTAAGGGCCCTTTGTGGCGGCTAAAACAGATATAAGTCTTGTGTTCAAGTCAGTTGGTTTTTTTTTTAATTGTAAAAGAGTCAATGTTCGAAGGAGAGAGAACTTAATTTCATGGCTAATATATTGAGCAAGTGACTATTATAATGTATATCTTACGTCCGCAAAAGTCAGGTCTTTATATAGGTTATTCGAAAATATCTGCTTTTGTTTGTTCTTCTTTAATCGACATAATAATAGTAGAGAATATTACACTCCATAGCTCCAATTTTATTAGAACGATTGCAACTTACGAAAGGCAATAAAGTTTCTGTTTTTTAGGTCAATTTTTTGTTTTTTGTTTATTTTGTTTATTTTTTTTTTGGTTTTAATGTTAAAATTTTATACATTTCCAGTTACAATCTATACTACTCATTACATAAACTAAAACTAAACCCAATATCAAAGAAACAAAGTTTGTTTATTTTTCTCAATGAATCAGCTGATATAAACAAGATTTTGGATGCTGCAAAGTTTGGTTTGAAGCTGCTCGTGGAATGTTCTCGTATACCGCTTTCGTGTTGCTCTGTAATTTTTTTGATTCACCGGTTTTTAGTCTCCGATTTCTTAAATATTATTTTGATAAAAATCATATGCGACTAATTATATTTATTGAAATATTACTGTGTATATCGATGATTGTAATAATATATATATAAATCAAAATTATATTTAGTTTGTGAGGTTTTAACGGTCTTGTTTTGAATCTATATATGTCTCGTTTGAAAAACGTATCGTATTATTTTGTCAAACACTTATAAGTTATATTACCAAAATCAACTAAAAGTGTAACAAAGTAATCAAATGTTATTTATTAAACATAGTATTGACACGAAAATAAAATATTATACATCATTTCTTCAAATCAAGAAAATAAGTTTGTTCATCATTTTTAGTTTCATCCTCGTTATATATGTTTTCTATAAAAACAACAAAAAGTAATAACGTTAAAAGTTATTCTCTTTCCTTACCTAGTTTAACCAATACAAATTTCTGATTTAATATACTAAATTGAAAAACAAACTAATAAACACAACTCTTGCTTTTATATTCATGACAACTTTAATTTTGAAACCAAGACAATAGATGACTATGATTTGAATTTTGAAACTAATTTAAATTCACAAAAGATCGACGAATTAAATATATTTTTTGTCAATCTTGAATATGTAAATACCTGACTTTTGCGGATAGCATATTGGTTGTGGTAACTTTTAAATGATTTTTCAATGATTATACCTCACTTCTTCCGAATAATTTTTTTCACCATATTCAGTTTCTTATATCTGTTTTCTATGAAAATAACAAAAAAGCAAGAAAGTCAAAAACTATTCTCCTTCCTTAACTACTTTAATCAATACAAATTTTCAATTTAATCTACAAATCGAAAAGCAAACTAATAAGCACAACTCGTATGAAAATATTAATTAAGAAAATAAAAAAATATATGAATATAGAATGAACTTTGAAACAAATTTATAATAACAAAAACCCGACAAAGTAAATATATTTTTGTAAGTTTTACCTTGTAGAGATAGAAGCCGAAATTTTGTCTGGTGACATAATGGTTGTGGTAACTTTTCAAAGATTCTTCAATGAAATTATAAACCTAAGCGATGAAGATTAAATTCTCATACTTAGGGAGTCATTGCAAAAAATATTGAAGTAACAAACATTATTATTTTTATTTATTTATTTATTTTGTCATCATTTTGAGCTACAACAGGCCGATCTAATAGCCAAATATCCCCACACATGGAGGGTAGGTGGAGTCGAACTCGACACCGGTAAGATGGCAGCAGATGTGTAGCAACCACTGGCCCACTTGCTCCTTCTTAACAAACATTATTTTATATCTTAGAAAATTGGTTTACGGATTATCATTTTCCTTTCATTATAGTCGTCTTTCTTAATCCATGAGTGAATTCTTTCTCATGCCGTTCTTTATTCTTTTATATTTTATTAGAGCATAGCTTTGATCAAGAAGACAATTAAGTAGGCAAAATCAATACAACTTACATAAAAATTCAGAAAAATGAATAACAAATTGATTAACTCAAAACAAAGAACTCATACATTGATCTATGACAATCCCAAGCCGAATATAAAAATGTAATTTTTTCAATTATTTCCGCACTATCTGTTTCATGCGATCGAGTGGAAAGTTTTTATGGACATGTGCAAAAAATTATATGCTAATGTAGATTATAATTATTGGTTAATTAAAATACTACGTTGGAAAGACTTAGAATCAAGTTACTTTAACTTTTATATGTGACATGTATACTTTTAATATATAACAAATCTTTTTTGTAACTAAAATGGTGGTACAATTATTCTATCATAATACACAAAGTGCTCTCTAAACGTGTGCGTATACACACATGTAAAAGATTTTACTATTATATTTATTCTTTGTTATTTATATAATTGAGACCACTATTTTAAATTAAAAAAAAAATCTTAATTTGATATCATGTTGGTTTTTTTGTTGTTAATGGAATTTTTAAAAATAATTTCCTTATCTTTTATATTAAAATTATTCTATCATAATAAACAAAGTGCTCTCTAAACGTGTGCGTATACACACATATAAAAAGATTTTACTATTATATTTATTTTTAGTTATTTATATAATTGAGACCACTATTTTAAATTAAAAAAAATTCTTAATTTAATATCATGTTGGTTTTTTTGTTGTTAATGGAAATTTTATAAATTATTTTTCTCAAAATTATTTTTTTTCTTAATAAATTACCATTTTATAACATACTTATAAAACGTAACCGATGATGAGTTTGTTTTTCCTTTTTTATAGGTACTCGATAGGGGTGGGTACCGATCGGATCCCTGGAATTTCAAAATGATCTTTATAACCATTTGATAACATATTTGTAATAGAAACTCAAAACAATATTCCCATTTTATAAATAAATGTTTGTTTTGGTGATATTTTAAGATCTTTTTCTATTTATTTTATGAATATTATATATATATATATTAAGAATATTATATATGAAAGCAGATCCGGATGGGATATAGTTTCCTAATTTTTTTTTATAGTATAGATCATCCGGATCCGGTCTCAGATACCCTATTTTTGGATCGGATCAGATCACGGATCCCGAATATCTTTGCGCCGTTTTTCAAATTATTTGGAATTTTATTTGTATGTTTATTTTATTTTTTAATTTTAGTTTTGAGAGTATGTTCATTGTTTCCTCAATACACGAGGAATAGAGAGGAATGATTTGGGACCCATGTACCTAAAATTGACAAATTATTCCTCTTAACTGGTATATATTTTGATGAACAAAGCATTCATCTTCATTCCTTTCCTATAATATGGTCACCAATCAAAGCCAAAATTAAAAGAGGTTTTATTTTCTCAACTCGAATACCATTATTCATTTGTTTGTTTAAATCTGTGGGCAGATTTCAGATTTCAGGTTTATCAGTTCACTTTGGTTCCTCTTCCTTGTGACCAGAAAGAAGCTAATTTTGTAACTAAGCAGCCAGTGTGATTAAAGCTAATTTAATAAGAACCCCTAATAAAAGAAAACAACTCGAGTGTGATTTAAGTTTCTTTCGAGATTAAAATTAAAGTTTAACTGTTTCTTTCGTATTAAAGTTGGCCAGTTGGCCACTGTTAT
Organism: Eutrema heterophyllum; assembly: GCA_002933915.1. NCBI lineage: Eukaryota > Viridiplantae > Streptophyta > Magnoliopsida > Brassicales > Brassicaceae > Eutrema > Eutrema heterophyllum. The sequence continues at coordinate 67,977 of PKMM01017362.1, read as the reverse complement.
TGCACTATTACATTCTTAATTAAATATGACAAAAGTAGTAATGAATTAATATTCCGTTGTCGTCCAGCGGTTAGGATATCTGGCTTTCACCCAGGAGACCCGGGTTCGATTACCGGCAACGGAGTTTTTAAATAAAAATTATAATAAAAATCTTTTTTAAATATGTTTCCAACATTTTTCTCCTTTTTGTCGTCAACCTATCCAATAGATAGTTTAAAGAGAAGAAAATATGGTTGGTTTAATGGAGTTGAAAGCAGATTGTGCCTAAAGAAAAAAGAGAACAATTCTTAGGATTAACAAAATGTTGATGCATAAACACATATATTTCTTTCTACTGCTTCAACAAATTATGCTCTTAAAACAGTAAGTAGCAATTATGAACCACGCGACGAGTAGTAGCGAAAACGAGAGCAGGCCGATCAGGAACGGCCACCCGACGAGTGATACCCCCAAACAAGTAACCAAAGCACAGGGCAGAAATGACCGGACTACTGATGACGCGCTGACCCATTTCCCTTTCATCAAAATCAGAGCAGCAATATTCACCATCTTCCACTCCATTGAGCCGCCATAGCAAAGACGGTTCATACAGTGTGCGACAAACGAATGGCAGTTACAGGTGAAGAGGTTGTAAGTTCTATGCTCACAGCTACGTGCGCTCGTGCTCAGTGCGTCATCCCACGTAACCGCTGTTCCAAAATCTGTGTGTTTGAATCCATACTTGCAAGTGTGCCCACCCAAGTTTGGTGGTAAGCAACACTGCAAAAAACGAAACACAAACGTTTGATACAGTGAACATGATATAAAAAAGGTCTTAAAACAAGCTAAGTTCTTCTGTTATCTAATCACAGTTCCATGAACCATCATCCATGTTTTAGCAAGATACAACAGATACCTGGGTTCTATCGAGTTGGAGATACCGAGCAGGAGGACCGAATGCGAAATCGTCAACATTGATAAAGTTAGAGCCAGCGAAGTCCAAAATGACTCCATCTTCTCTGCAAAGTCCAACATGGCCAATGAAAGGAGCCAACCAAGAGACAACAGGGAGAGGAGTCCAGACTATACAGCACGGGAATTTCGCCTTTTTCGGATCAATCTCACATAGCGGCCATAGATCATCATCATCTTCTTGGATTGTGGATGGTGTAGATCCCGCTTCTTCAACATCATAAGCTCGTTTCAGATCCATCAAAGGAACTCTTCCACGGGACATTTAGATTGTTTTGCAGATTCCTGAAACGAACCAACCACACTCAACACCTATAACACAAGAGCAGTCTCATCATCAGCCACAAGAAAGAAAAAAAGAGAGCAAAGTTTAACACTTTTGATCAAAATTCAAAGCCTTTTTGAAAACCCAGAGAAAATGCATGAAGCAATTTGATTCTTAAATCTGTAAATCTCCCAATTTGGTCCCTTTAGTTCAATTTCGAGGATGAACAGCATTGTGTTTTTTTCTCTGGTAAATTTTTCAAAAACCCATCTAGTCATTTCCCTAGAAACCCAAGATCTAAACAAATAGAATCACGAGAATAAAATCAAACGGAAAAAGCTATAAATCAGAAGAACAAGGATAACGAGAGTCAAGTGTCTTTCAATTTCACCTGTCAAAGAAGCCGACGCCGACGCCTAATGGATCGACGCAGAGAACAAAAAAATCGCCGAGAGCTCAAAGAAGGAGAGAGAACAGATGCTTTTGGGCTTTAGCAATAAAAGAGGAGATTTTTTTGTTAAAGAGACGTTTCTTCTTGTTCTAGAAATTTATTTAAGATGGAGCAAGGTGCAATGAACCCTGAATGTTTCTCAATTACTGAGCCATCTAATTTATTATTTGGGATAAAAAAATGTATTTAAGAAAGAAAAAAAATAAAAAATAAAAAATAAAAAGAAGAGAAAGCCTCATTATCCCATTTTTCTTATAACAAAAAGATTTTCATTTTATCAAAATATGTTAGAGAAACAAACAAAAAACACAACCATAAAATCTTTGGATTATGATTTATTTCTTGAATCTCTTAAAACAAACAAGGGAGCTAATTTTATTTGTAGGAGTGACACCAAAGAGGATCGACATTAATTATACGTAGTTTCATACTACTCTTTTTGGCAGCAAGAAATGTTCGTTTTGGAAAGCATGTTGTAATGTTTTGTTCTCTGTTTTTTTTTTACTATTTTGATGTAAATCATACGAAATATAATGTAAATTGAATGTAAATCATACGAAAAAATATATCTGTCAGATTTGCAGTTTTATTGTTTGAAGTATTTGGAAATTTCTAAATGATCATTTTGTTCAATATGGTAAGTTGACCAGAATATTAAGTCCATACCAACGGATAACTCAAAATTAGGTGACGCATGACACGTCTGTAATTTCTGACATTTTATCCATATTTCTGCTGACGTCACTCCAGTTAATCTTCCGCGAAGTTAATTAAATTTTCCGACATGAGCATTTAATGCAAGAGAAACAAAGATTTTTTGTTGGATAATGCTGTCGGTCCCACATATGAGAAGAGATTTTTGCAAATAAGATTTTGTGGTTGATAATTATAAAGTTGTACATCGATAAACTAAATAATACTGAAGAATTGTTGGACCACGTATTTATGAGTTGGAGCTAATGTTAACAAATTGGCGCCGATGTTAAATAGTGTTAGCATGCAACAGAGTTTTCCGCAATCAACTTATATCATAAATTGATCCCAATCAACTAGTTAACAAATAAGTTGATGATGGTAACAAAGTTAACAAGATGATGTTTTCGTAACTAATGAATTATATATGGGGCAAGTTAACAAATATACTTACACTTAACAAATATTTCGTATGGTTAACATTAAATGCGTAGATTGTATGGTTAACACCATGGGCAGATCTACGGCATAAGATGGTGGAGCACGTGCCCCATACTAATTTTAAAAAGTTTCTTATACATTATCACAATTGTCGATTCGTTGGTTGAGTTGGCCATTGTTACACCCTTTTAGTTCTCTAAGTGAAGAGTTCGATGCCTATAGTCTTTTTTTTTCTTTTACCNGCTCTTAGTTCTCTAAGTGAAGAGTTCGATGCCTATAGTCTTTTTTTTTTTACATGTTTGTATATTTATCTGTTTTTTTTTTTCTTTTTTTAATATCCAATATTTTCTTATTGAGCTGTTTTGCTCTTCCTCCATGTTTTTTTTACCCTTCCTTTTGATTGGTTGACCTCTTTCCTTTCTTTCATATTTTTATTAAAATTTCTTTCTTTCTTATTTTCTTTTCCAATTATACATTTTGACATATTAACTAAAGTCATTAAATTAGATCATACAACCTATGTTCTAATAAATTAATAAAAATACTTTTTAGTAAATCTATAAAATGATATAATTTGGTTGAAGCTTATAAAATATTTTGGAATCAACTTTTTATATAAACACTATTTTATCATAATGTATATTATTTATTTTAAATATGTTTTTTCTTATATTTTCTCATATATGTAAAAATCAATAAAAATGGTTTTATTTACTAATTTTAGTTTTTCAAAACTCAAAAATCAAAATATATTATGTATTTTTTATTTTTGATACTTTTTATTGTATTAAAAATTTATTTGTGCCCCGTACAAAAAAGTTACTCGATCCGCCCATGGTTAACACAAAGAAAACAATTCAACAATCCGAGAATAACAAACATCAAACTCTCTGCATTCCTCTACCCCTCTCAGCTGTTGGACTTTGCATAACGAATATTGCGGTTTGTCCTGCATCGTGGTTGGATGTGATCCGCAGGATACCAAAAATTCGTAGAAGTTAGCGGATGTTTATTATGTTAACATGACATAAGTTAACACTCCATCATGGATAACATTATTGTTAACGCTAACAATGATATCAAGTGGGAGATCAAGTTAATAGATATATAGTATAGTTATTATATATAGTTAGCAGATATTTATTTTGTTATATTGTTAAGACAGTTATCATATATAATGTTAATGTGCTAACAATAATATCTGATACTAACGTGCTAACAATAATATCTGATACTTTACATCAGGGGCGGAGGCAGTAAGGTGAGAGGGGGGTCAGCTGACCCCAATCATTTTTTTAAATTCAGTTATATGCTTTGAAGAAAAATTATATTGACCCCACATTAGAATAATTTTTGACCCCAATACAAAATTAATTTAGATACATAGGACAAAAAAGAACAAATACATGAAATAAAAGAACCTAAATACTAGAGAGTTGGATTTCAGCTAAAATTTTATCTATGTGGCTAAACTAAAGTAAAAAAGTATAGCCACCTAATATTAGTTATGTTTTTACGAAACACTCAAATGATATATATTAAATTCTTAATGTGTTTAATTTTTCTTTAAAAACAAATTTTGCCCCCAATAAATAAAAATTTTAGCTCCGGCAATGCTTTACATATATATGTGAAACCTATAATTATCGGATTAAATCAATTATTACATCAAACAACCAAAAAAATATCAATTTAAAGATGCAGCGATAACAATAACGAGTTACACCTATTTTGAATGTGCTAATATATTAGGTTATCATGTTAATTTATCACGATACCTATGTTAACAATTCATTTACACATATAACAAAAACAATAACTATATTAACATCGTTTAATCAATAACTATATTAACATTTAACATTGATTATCTGGCTGTGGATATTTGCCACAATTAAGGACGATTACAATTTTGAACTCCCAGAGAGAAACCCAAATAAGTTTTTCGACGAACACCAACCATATGTCGTTGTCTTCCACCGTATCCAACAACCGAGAGAGAGCGGGCACCACGAAGGCACCAGACCACGCCAGTTTAGAGGAGAAATCAAAAAGTTTCCCAAACATGGTGTTGTTAATGAATTCACGTTCATCAGAATCGAGAGCGACTTCTATGTCCAAAAGTAGGGCAATTTTCTGGTAAATGTTGACCCGCTCTCCGGTTGGGGCTTGTCTGGCGGCGAGGATCCTCTGAGGCAACTCGATATCTCTCATTTACGCTGAACCAAAAAATCACAATTTTCTTTGCTTTAGTCAACGGTCGGTGAAATAATTACAGTCGATGAAATCAATTGAGGACATAAAATTCGAGTTCATGTTTACCTTTGTTTCGAATTTGTTCCTTCAAGCGGCGCTGAATCAGAGTCCTCAGTGAACCCTTTACTCGAATGATTCAGTCGGTGTAGCGATGAAGTTGAATAGCAAATAGATAAGATCTGCAGAGTTGGGGGCGAAGAGAAAAAGAAAAGATTTTTCCGAAGATAATAACTGGTTTGAGTTGTTTTGGAAGTAAATTGATGGGCTTTGTAATTACATGTTCTGAGTTTATATCTGGTGAGAAATCTTCGACGGGCTGGTAATTGAAGGGTCAATCGCCAAGATCCACGCGAAAATGGCGGACTGGATGAGGTCGGTGCGGTCTTACACTGTCGGAAAATTCGACGAACACAGTTGTAGATTTCCGGATTATAGGAGATCGTGGAGATTTGAAGAAGAATCAAGTTTCTCGATTTGTTTGAGAAAATTATTTCTTCTTTAGTTAACGTATACAAAACCTAAAAGCATGTATCTTTGAGTTTCCGCCTCTTCTCGGTTTTTTAATTATTTTAGTTTAAAATTTTTTCTTGAACACATATCTATAAAGTGTAATAGTGTCGTTGTCAGAGATATTTTAGGCCCACCAACATATGCAATCAACCTACACATCTATAAGCTCATGTGGCAGACCTATAGTGGTATGTGGGTCTATAGGTTTCCTTAAAACTAATTTCCATATTAATTAATAGTAGTTGTTCATAATACTCTTTTCTAAAACTTCACATTGAAAAATATGAGTTTTTCGTTTCCAATATTTGAATTTGAATATCCCTAAACGACCAAAAAAATAGAGGAAACATAATTTAGGAAGTTAGTTTGATGAAAAGGGTAGATGGTTCTGAACTCATTCCATTTAGTATTGGTAATAGTCTTTATAACTTTTTGTTTATGGTATTTTTTTTTTTTTGAACCTTATGATTTTGTTGTTGAATACCCAGAATATATATTTGGGAGAGATTAACCCGTATTAGTATCTTTTGATATGGTGTTTGGTTTATTATAGGTGACTTTAGCAAGATCACAAGTGATCCATAGATAATCACGAGAGAAAAGTTATCAAATGAAAATCAGAATCTGCGTTCCTTCCTTTACGGGCAATGATACATAGTTGTGTTATGACTGATTTTCAATACTGGGGAAACTTCTTTTTATGGGTGGACGCCAGAAAAAAAAAAAAAAGGTAAAATGTAGACTTCACATGTCAATGCAGAATGAAGATTGGCATTATATATTTTCCAACACCAATGTCGATTATTAGAAATTGTGAGGCTCTGATCATTAACCCATATTGGCTTATATTTAGCCGGGAAGATTTATCAAGAGCTTCATGTTAGACAAACAATGTCTCGTGAAACCGGGGCTAAAAGAGGCGATTGTAAAAGGTTGGAGTGGTGCTGATGTAAGCACAAGGATAACACAAGTGGAAACATACTCAATGAGACATATTCAATGGTTTTGATGCGGAAGAGGTTGAAGAGTGAATAATGGACACTTCACAGATTAATTGGGTTGAATCCGAGAGATGATGCTTCATTCTCTAATCGAAGGGGCAACCACGGAAGGATGTTGAGACCCAAAAAAGCTTTTGTTTGTTAAGGGGAACCCACGTGAAACAAAGAGAAGATCTGAGAGAGAATTTGATTTCACAACACAAGGGTTTAAAAAACAATGCAAGTTTTGTATAAAGATGATCGGTTCTTTACAAAGCAAAGGCTCTTTAGATAGATATCTGTGACGAACATGAAGCCGTCCAAACTGTTCAGAGTTTTTGATATCCAAGTAACGGTTCAGAGTGAAAGCTGGCCATTTCTCTTATAATAAGAGTCTTATTGTACAGATTCCAAATCTACCAAAGGATACTGACTCTGTGAGGACACGACGAGGAACAGCCGGCAAACCCAAGAAAAGAAAAAAAAATCAAATCTCAAATTCTCTTCCCAAAGACTTTAGATTCACCAACATTCTATATAAACATTAGCAAAATCAATTTCTAAAATCGTAGCAAACCTTTTTGTTTTCACTCTTCCACCTCTTGCATCGTAGCGAACCTTTTTTTTTCACTCTTCCACCTCTTCCGCATCAAAACCGTTGATACTCTAATGATGAAGTAGTTAACATCACCAAACTCGTGCAACATATAGATGCACGAGTCCTCTCTCTTATTTATCTAAATGTCACTCCATCTTTGAGAAACACAGAATTTTGATTTGGACATATCATTGCGACCTTGACCAAAATCTCGCCAAAAATAGTAAAAACTTCTTTGATCTTCTAGCTCAAAAGCCCTAATCTGTCAGTACATTCATCAACTGTTCTTCCTAGCAAAGAAGCTATGTGTATTAGATTGGTGTGTTTATCACATAAGATCAAGAGTTGTTGTTCTTCTTCATCACTCCAAACATGGTGTAGGAGTCGGATTCAGTTGTTCTTGGCATGAGTCCAAGGATCTTCCCAAGTGATTGCTTACGGGTATCATACTATAAAAAGGGTAGCTTACACAAAGTAAAACAAGATCAAAATAATCAAAACAACAGAAAGTAAAACAAGATCAAAATAATCAAAACAACAAAGAACAAGACATTACACTGAGATGAAGGTGCTTTCCAAAACGCAAAGTTTTTGCACGAAAAAAAGAGTAGCCCGAAACTACGTATGATTGATGTCGATCCTCTTTTGTGACACTTCTACCAATAAAAAAAAGATTCTAAGAAAAAAATCCCAATCCAACATACGATATCTAGATCTTAAGCTTTGGACCAATTTGATGCGTTCTTGTTTTTATTTCATTAAAAAGGAAAGAAAGATTCTAATACTCATTGTTTGTGATTATATTGCGGATTATGTCTGGATCTTTTTTATTCTCATACTTGGTGTTTTTTGTGGGTTTTGTAGTTGCTGAAACTTCTAAGGAGAAACAATGATATTCGTCCCTGGTTGTGATGTGAGTATCTTTCACTCTAACTCATATTATAATGAATGCTTTTAATTCAATTATTTTGGAAATGTTATTTGGAACAATAGAATCTTGCGTGAAATGACGAACAAACACGCTTCTTGATGAGAACCTGCTATAATGGAGCTAACCGAGGAGAATAAAGGCTGAACAATTATTTCAACTCACGTTTGTTTGCTGAAGATCATGAAGAGTCTTGTTGAATTAGAGATTTCAAAAGTAAAAAAAAAACAAGCTACACTTCAAGAGGAATTTGATTGGTAAAGATTTCCCATATTAACATGCATTCAATCGATGATTAGCCATGATTTCCCATGATAACGTCCACTTCCATATTTGAAATTATCATGTTTCCTTTAGTAGACTTACGTACGTTGTAATGAGACTATTATAAAGAGTCTCTTGGTGTTTCTTTTGAAGAGAAGTTTTAGAGATTAATAAAAACCAGAGAAGAATTTCTTCGTTTTTTTCAAGATGTGTTCTTGAATATTTTTTAATCTATGTCTCTTGTGTGGATTCCTTGAGATTAGGTTTGTGAACTCATCACAAAGGCATTTACACCTTTGAGTGGCGTTTTTCGATCCACCTACTATCCTTCCATTTCGCTGCCTTAAGACCTATATCCGAAGAGTTTGTGACAAGGTTGAGACTCTCCCTTGGATCTTACATCATATGGTATCAGAGACGAAGGTCCATCAGGTGTTCACCGAATCATATAAGCATTATTGGATTCTTTGTGATTATATCATTTGGTATCATTCCAATCTCTATCTTTTTGTTTTTGTTTTGTTTCATCTTTTATTAAAAAAAAAAATTATGTTTTTGGTTTTGTTATTTTCTTTTCATAAATAAAAACAAAAAAAAACAATCGTTTTTGTTTCTCTTTTATTTCGTTAAAAAAGAAAAATTGAAGATAGACAAGCTCCACCATGTTGATTTGGGAGAAAGTTCTTATGTGCTCGTCCTAGTCTCCGCAAAGATCAAGTTTTAGGACCAAACTTTTTGAGGAAAGAGGGAATGATTATTTCAACTCACGTTTGTTTGCTGAAGATCATGAAGAGTCTTGTTGAATTAGAGATTTCAAAAGTCAAAAAAAACAAGCTACACTTCAAGAGGAATTTGATTGGTCAAGATTTCCCATATTAACATGCATTCAATCGATGATTGGCCATGATTTTCCATGATAACGTCCACTTCCATATTTGTTGTTGTGATTTATTTTGTAATCTCTATTTTTAATTTTGAAATTATCATGTTTCCTTTAGTAGACTTACGTTGTAACGAGACTATTATAAAGTCTCTCTTGGTGTTTCTTTTGAAGAGAAGTTTTAGAGATTAATAAAAACCAGAGAAGAATTTCTTCATTTTTTTCAAGATGTGTTCTTGAATATTTTTTAATCTATGTCTCTTGTGTGGATTCTTTGAAACTAGGTTTGTGAATTCATCACAAGGGTTTTCACACTCTTGAATGGCGTTCTTCGATTCACCTACTATCCTTCCATTTTGCTGCCTTAAGACCTATATATATCCGAAGAGTAATTGTGATAAGGTTGAGATTCTTCTTTGGATTTTACATCACTTATATATTCAACTAAGAATAGAAAGTGAAAGGAAATGTAAAAAACATTTGGTGAATGAGGCTGGAAGACGGACAATATTATAGAAAAGTTCTATGATGCTTTTGGGGAAGGCATCAATGGAGAAAATTTGGATCAAGTTTAATACTTGCAAAAAGCAATACAAATCTTATAAGAGATTGACTCACAACAGAACTTGACTTGGTTATGATTCAACTGGGTTCATATAGATATAAACAGCCCCTTTATCGATAGGCCATATCACAATAGGAATACAATCCTTATCACACTATCCTAACAACTTGATGTTTATCCCCAATAACCTTTGTGGCTAGAAGGTTAATTATATATAACAATTTTTATCTGTCCTCAAACAAGCAAACAAAACTTAGGGTATAAATGGTTGTTATTTTAGAGGAACAAAATTGGAGGAAATCATGTGTTACTCTATAATCTTTCCACATATTACAATTTGCAATAAAAGTGGTAGAAAACAAATTTCACTCATTATGCTGAAAGAAAATGAAAAATAGAACAAATTTAAAAGGAACATGATCCTCTACTAAATTGGAGAGGAACGAGTGGAATCAAAAATTTCCTCTAACTTCCATATTCTACTAATTAATTTTCCACTGTTACAATTTTTATCTATTCCTCCCATGAAAACCATTTGGATACTTATTCTATTCTTCATAAATCCCCTAAATTGACTTTAGTATTATTTATTTCTAAACTTTGATTTTCGGTTTAAGCCGGTGCCAAACTACTCATATCACTTAAATCGAACCAGATTATAGACAAAATTTAAAAATAATTAACGTAGAATATTCTTCAAAGAGATCACATAATCCGAATCGAAGGTTGAAGTAAAAGAAAGTGGAACATAAGGAGATGTATTTTTATTAGATAAATGAGGGAGAATTTAGGACTACGTTATGTACAGACAGTGGAAAGTGATGATGAGGTTGGGAAGAGAAGTAAAAAAAAACCGTAAAGATTTAATGGCTTCATAATGGCTTTAATTTTAAGCAGACACTGCAGCTGCAGCCTGTTCTTCGTTTGCCGGTTGGAGAGTGCACACCAGATTACGGTCTCCATACACGTTGTCCACGCGCCCTGTTTCACACATATTTAACATTTTGATAAAACTCATAAATAACCAAATATTTTTCTCCATGGACCGAAACCAAAACCGAACCAAATTTTATATTAAATCAAACGGTAACAATGTATGTATGCCGAACCAAACCAAACACACCCTATTTCCGAACTTTTAAGAAAATATGCCATATACCAAAAAAATTAACAAAACAATCCATATTTGAAGAAGGTAATAAAATAGTCGCCCTAAATCCTAAAAACTAAACTCTAAATCCAAAATTCTAAAACTTAATCCCAAAACCTAAAACCCGAAAATTGTTCCAATTTTGAAATTCAGTAAACATATATAATAAATACATTTTATTATACTAAAGAAGATAATAACAATTGAATATAGTTATATGTTTGTAATTTATTAATAGTTTTTATTCAAAACCAAACCAAACTGAAATTGTTCAAATCGAACCGGAAAGAAACGAAGTATCATTTTGGTCATAGTACAGTGAAATTTTTTTTATCAAAACCGAAAAAACCAAGAACCGAATTAAACCGAATGCTACGGCTAGTTTTCAAGTTTGAAAGTACCTGTAGTTGGCCAGAACTTGGAGGAGCGGAGCCATGGAGCGGGGAAGGCTGCGTATTCACGCGAATACGGCTTTTTCCATGCGTCTGCCATCAGCAATGAAGGAGGATGTGGAGCTCCCTGTGTGTGTTTTATTGCAAGGTCATTAGAATCAGACAAGAGAAACAACTCGGAACTGAAATTGCAGTCTCAATTTTTTTTCTTTACCTTGAGAACGTTGTTATGCGGATCGGCGTTTCCTTTCTCAATCTGTGAAATTTCTTCCCTGATCGAGATGAGAGCATCGCAGAACCTGTCTAACTCGGCCTGCAATATTATGAAGCCAATGATTTCGAGACTAAGCGCTTAGCGATTGAGAGATCTAGCAATGCAAGGCATTATTATTTATTATTACCTTGCTTTCGCTTTCGGTTGGCTCGATCATAAGCGTTCCAGGGACAGGCCAAGACATTGTCGGTCCATGGAAACCATAATCCATCAGTCGTTTCGCCACATCCTCTGGTTCTATACCAGCGGTGTTCTGAAGACATTGAACCAGAGCATTCATCATTTACAGCCCAAAGAAGAGAGCATTTACTCCATAGAAAAAGAATAAACATACCTTGAATCCTCTCAAGTCAATGATGAATTCGTGGGCGACTGTTCCATTGACACCACGGAAAAGAACTGGGTAGTGGTTCTGAAAAACAAGAAAGCATAAGTGGGGTTGCACAAAAGAAGATACGTTAACTTTCTTCAAAGAATTGCAAGGACAAGAGACGGTACCTCCAAACGCTTTGCCATGTAGTTAGCGTTCAAAATTGCAATCTTTGAGGCATCGGTGAGTCCCTCAGATCCCATCATTGCAATGTAAGTATAAGAGATTGGCAAGATAAGCGCAGACCCCCACGGTGCTGCAGAAATGGTTCCCAACGGTGATGTATTCTCGGGTTCAGGGATACCACCGGTAGGTATCTGTAGCAGAATAAATAGAATCAACACAAGAACGCCGATAACCCAATCAATGAGGAAGATGAATTAATACTAACCACAGGGTGAGAAGGTAGGAATGGAGCCAAATGTTGCTTCACACCAATAGGGCCCATACCGGGACCACCACCTCCGTGAGGGATACAGAAGGTCTTGTGAAGATTGAGATGGCAAACATCGGCTCCAATAAAACCAGGGCTTGTCAAACCCACCTGAAAGTCCAAACAACATTCTCAAATTTGACAAATTTTGGATTCTTCAGTCAACATATAATCCGTACCAGCAGAGAAACCATACCTGTGCATTCATATTAGCACCATCCATATAAACTTGGCCACCATTGTCATGAATTATATTGCAAATTTCGTCGATGCCCTCCTCATACACTCCATGGGTTGAAGGGTATGTAACCTGATATTCAAACAGAATCAAAAAGTGGATTCACCCAAAAATAGCAATGGTTTAGTGATGAAAGAAGCAAATACATACCATCAGGGCAGCCAAGTTGTCCTTGTTGGCTTCGGCGGCTTTCCTTAACTCTTCAATGTTAATGTTTCCCTTGGCATCAGTTCCAACAGCAACAATTTTCATTCCACACATGGCAGCACTAGCAGGGTTTGTCCCGTGTGCAGAAACAGGTATGATGCACACGTTTCGGTGATGATCCCCTCTTGACTGCACCATTCATTCATGATTCACCCATTCACCAAATTTGCTGGAGTGCAAGTTCATATTGTGAATAAGTAAATTGGAGTTAGGCTTACCATATGATATGCACGGATAACCATAAGCCCGGCATACTCGCCAGCAGCACCGGCATTAGGTTGCAATGAGAAAGAGTCGAACCCAGTGATCGTACACAAGAGCTCACCCAAATTCGCAAACATTTCCTATAAATTGTCATGCAAAAAAATCAGTTCATGGTTCAAAATTAAAGACAGATAAGTCAAGTATGTGGCCTCACCTGATAACCTTGTGCTTGTTCAAGGGGGGCAAAAGGGTGAATGTTGGTAAAACTTGGCCATGTGACTGGCATCATTTCGGTCGTTGCGTTCAATTTCATTGTACAAGATCCAAGAGGAATCATGCTGTGGCACAATGATAGATCTTTAGATTGTAACTTGTGGATATACCTAAGCAACTCATGCTCCGTGTGGTACCTAATCAAATGTAAGAAAAACGGAAAGTAAATGTGAGGGTACTTAATAAGCCACAAGGCAATAAACGATCCAAGATTCGGAAAGGGTAATATACATGTTGAAGATTGGATGAGTAAGATAAGGGCTCTCTCTTGTTAGGCTAGAAGGAGTAGAATTGTGAAACTCCGGTGCAAGAGACTCAGCCGTGAATTGAACCTTGTACATTGAAATAGGAGAAAACAATATTTCAAGCAAACATGGAAAAAGAGTGAAAACGTGAAATATACGCGAGGTAAATGGATATTAGTTAAAAACTCACGGGCTTGCCGGAAGCAAAGACTTCGAAAAGTTTATCGACATCATCCAAGGTGGTTGTTTCATCAAAAGCAACAGTAATCTGAAAGGGAAAGAAAAAAACAACCCTCAATGTTAATAATCATATACAGAGGTATTCAAAAAGAAACATATACGAAGAAACTCACAGTGTTGGAGTCCACAAGACGCAGATTGATCTCTTTTTTGGATGCTGCATCAACAATTGCATTTGCATCTAAGCACTTAATTTTCACAGTGTCAAAGAAGGGAAGATCTTGTACTTCTGCAGTTCCAAGTTTCTTCAATCCTAAGGCAAATACGCCAGCAAGACCATGAACCCTTTGTGCCATTGATTTCAAGCCTTCTGGTCCATGGTAGACAGCATACATCGCAGTCATGTTTGCAAGCAACGCCTACAAGAAGGTAAACAACATGTGAAAATTTTGTGTGCAAACTCTGTTTTACCCATGGTGGGCTTGCGGAAAACTCCTTACCAAGGGTCTGTTCACCCCGGGATTAGTCGGACGCTTCAGCAAAACCCGAATGCCCGATGCGAAATACAAAATAAATAAAGTAAAAGACTTCGAAAGCTGTGAGCTCCATTTTTACCTGAGCGGTACAGATGTTGCTGGTAGCTTTGTCCCTGCGAATATGCTGTTCCCTAGTCTGCATAGCCATACGCAAAGCTTGCTTCCCCGAAGAATCAACACTAACACCAATGATTCTCCCAGGCATCATCCTCTTATACTCTTGTGAAGTAGCCAAAAACGCGGCGTGTGGACCACCATAACCCATCGGTACACCGAACCTTTGAGCCGAGCCGACGACAATATCAGCTCCAAATTCCCCGGGCGGTTTCAACATTGTCAAGGCTAACAAATCCGTAGCCATCACAACCTTAACACCATTGGCATGAGCATTCTTCACAAACTCACCATAGTCCAACACTTCACCTTCAGTCCCCGGATACTGAACAAGCACCCCACACACATCCCCTGAGCTATAATCGACATCTTTAAGATCAGCTGTGACGATTTTCAAATCAAACCCATCAGCTCTAGTCTTGCAAACATCGATCGTCTGAGGATGACAATTACTTGCAATCACAAACGTCTTCTTCTTCCCCTTTTGAATGTTGTTACACATCGCCATTGCCTCCGCAGCTGCAGTACCTTCGTCGAGCAGCGACGCGTTCGACATGGGAAGTCCAGTGAGATCAGTGATTACCGTTTGGAAATTGAGCAGAGATTCGAGCCTCCCTTGAGAGATCTCAGCTTGATAAGGAGTGTATTGAGTGTACCAAGCAGGATTCTCCATTATATTACGCAAAATCACAGGAGGAACATGAGTGTTGTAGTATCCCATACCGATAAACGATTTGAATACCTTGTTCTTAGTTGCTAAATCGCTCATGTGCTCAATCATCTGACTCTCCGTTAACCCTCCATCGAAATTCGAAAACTTCATCGAATCTAAACGAATCGATTTCGGCACGGTCGAATCAATTAGCGTGTTGAGGCTATCGAATCCGCAGTAATTCGCCATCTGAGTTTGTTCCTCCGGCGTGGCGGAGTTGTGGCGGCGCGGGAATGTGTCGCTTGGCTTCAACGCATCGACGGAGATCGATCTCGTCTGCTGCAACTGTTGCCTCCCGAAACCGCCGGTATTAAAAGCCGCCGATTCACGACGGTGGAGAAAGGACGATACGGAGGAGACATACCTTGACGGAACAATATGAGTGGAGGAGGAGGAGGATTCAGCGTTACGGTGTCGTTTCGTCTCATTGACGAGACGTTTCACGATTCCTCTGTAAGCAAGTCTCCTTGCACGCTCCATAACGAGAAAATGGAAACTTAGAGAAGGAATCTGAGAGAGAAGACACACTTCTGCAATGCCATTGCTTCTTGATAATATATATTGTAGTTTTGAGGTAGATATTTGCACACATAGTTACTTATTTGAATTTTATTTATGTTTTTAGCACTTTCATTTTATTTTTTTTATTTTAAATGATGATTTTGACTCTGTTTTTTATTGGTCTGTGTACCGTATATAGTTGAGATGCGAATGAGTGTACAGTGGAAAGTCAATACGGATACGCTACAAAAAGTGTTTATTTTGCACAACTTTTCAAAAAGTGTTAAAATACAAAATAAAATTTTTAAAAATGATTAAACATACAAGAATCCCAACTACAAATTAAAAGTGTTTTTTTCGTCTCAATTACTATTTAGTTAAAATTATGAAAATAATTACATAAACGATTCTAGGACCGATAATTTTATATGTTTACAAAGATTTACGATATACAGTTTAACCTATATTATATTCACGATGAACATTTTTATTTTTGATATGCGGGATCACGACGAACATCTCTATTTGCACCATGCTATAATTTTTTAGTAAATTTGTTTTCATTAAGCTGCATCCTCTATGAATCAAATTTCATTGTTACTGGTGTATAAACATTAACGAACATTTGATGAAAAAGGATTAAAAAGGTTTCTACGTATACAAATGTTTTAATTATTTTTTTTTGGAAAAAGAAAAAAAGTGATAATTTTGTGGCTCTCATATGGGGGTTGGTGGTAACCACTGGATGGGCAATTATACAAGTTCTACATGTTTATAAAATTCTATTTGCTAATAAAGACTTACGGTTCTATTTGTATCATGCTAACAATGAATACTTTTATTTTTGACATGACAATACGAAACTACGATGAATATCTCTAGCTAAAAATCTCCTATAAATTTACCTTAATTAATATGCATTCTTTAAAAATCGAGTTTTATACCTCGTAAAAGTATTAATAAACATTATCAAAAGGGCTTCCATAATAAATGTTTTAATTAATTATTTATGGAGAAGGAACAAAAAATGTGATAATTTTGTGGCTCTGAGATCTGAAGGGGGTTGGTGGTAACCACTGGATGGGCAACTATACGGAAAAAAAAACAAAACCATCTGCATAGATTCCATGTATCTTGCATCGAAGCAGTATCTTGAAAAGAAAATTTATCGCCTTTTTAGTTTTTTTCTTTTTGCGGCTGCAGGCATTTGATGCATTAGATTTTTGGGTTCTTGCGTGTCACTTTATAAAAACATTGTTTGTGTATTAGTAATTTACAAAAACTGAAAAAATAAGTAACATTTTATGTACTATTCACGCGTTGATTTTTCAGTCGTATATCTGTACAGTACTGCACGAATCAACAGTGTACAGTACACATACCAATAACAAACAGGATCAAAATCGTCTTTTCAACCGAGAAAATGTTAATTATTTTTTTAGAATTTGGAAAGTGTTAAAACGCAAATTATGTTTTGATAAGTGACACTGGATGCAAATACTCCTAGATTTTTACACCAGAATCTAACAAAATTTAAATGTTGATATATTGTGGTTTTAAATCGTTACAATAGTTCCAACTCGGAACTATACATTTTTGGCAGTTATAGTATAAAAATAGTTTTCATGCAATTACTATGGTTACTGAAATTAGTATACTCAATTCACTTTTTTTTTGTTAAAGTATATATATACTCAATTCACTGTAACGAAAATATTCCTTTATATATATATATTTCTTTGTTATAAAGAATGTCAGTTAAATTTTCATTTAAAAAAAATCGTTTTATGTTTTATGTGCTTTTTAAATGCATTTGTTATTTTATTCTTTATTAAAGCCTAGTATCTTTGAATTTAAATCATTATCATTTAACTAATGATATATCAAATAAAGATTTATTGCATGTTTTAAATAATATTAATAAAAATATTATGTGTACATAGGACATTCTCTATGAAACGAAAAAAGTATTTGTTTTTACCAAAAAATTTTATAATGTTTTTATGTTTTTAGTGCATATATAAATATCCTTCTCTTATTTCTTATGATAAAGAATTAATTTGTTTAGCATTATTTTCGATATTTATTATCAAATAGGGATGTATTATAGTTTCTTTTTAAATATGTGTTCATATCATGCAAAACATGAGAAATATTAAATAATAAATCGAAGTGGTAAAAACATTTTTTTCAACTCTTCTAATCTTTAAAGGTGATTTTTTCTAGAAGTACTAGGTTTTGCATATACGCTACGCGTGGATACTCTTTTTAATATTATTTTGGTAATTGTAATAATATATAGAACAAAATATTGCGGTTTTAATCTCAGGAATTTATATCTACTTTGTGAGGTTTCAGCAGTCTTGTTTTGAATCTATGCATGTTTCGTTTCAAGAACGTATTATTTGGTCGAACATTTATACTTTAGTATACCAAAGCCAACTGTAAGTGTAACAAAATAATCAAATGATATTTAATAAACATAGTGTTGCCACAAAAATAAAATATTATATGTCACTTCTTCAAATCAAGAAAATATTTTTTTTCATTATTTTCAATATTATCCTTGTCATATATATTTTCTATGAAAACAATAAAAAAATAATAAAGTCAAAAGTTAGAGATAATGAGGTATATAACCATGAAACAAAACAAAAACTAATGATGGGACATATTGGCGAAATCACTGTAGCTGTCGGGAAAGGTTTTGACGTTTTTGCCCTTGTGCTGAGAAACACACTCATGTATGTATCACTAACTTTATATTTAACAAGGTTATATATTTTGTAACATGCTAACATATTTATTGTAACATAATGGAAGATCTATCGATTCTTCTCCATCGTTTCTCTCTTCTTCAACAGCATTTTTTTTTCTTTCCGGTAACAAAAACAGAAAAATACAAAACATAGATGAATCTGACAAAACTTCGAACACAAAACATATTATTTTTACGAATGACAATCTAACAAGATCCATATACCAATGGTTCCGGTGACGATGACGGCGCCGGCGTCGGCCACCGTGGTTATTATTGTAAAGGATTACAAATTTTTTTGTAACGTGTTACCAATTGTTGTATTACCTATAAACATTATATTTACATCTAATTTTACATATATCATGATATCAAACATGTTAGATTGCTAACAATAGTCTTGCACATGTTAAACTATTTATTGTGTCATGTAAACATTTAAATGAATCGCCAATTTTATATTTAATATGGTAACTCAATCGTTGCATGTTAGCTTATGTATTATTGTATTATATAGACATCTAGATGTAAATCTAAGTTTTTATATAGTGCACTAACGAATTCGTTGAACTCTAACTTTCATATTAACATATATATATATATATATATATATATATATTCGTGGACCCCTAACCACTTTGACAGATCTCCGGCAGATCTTCATTCGCATCCTTCTGATCTCCATTTCTTTTATTCGATACCGCATCCGCTTCTTTCAATTTCAAACCCCTCGATTCGAGAGAGGCATCCACAGCGTTCTTCACGCGCTCCGCCGCCGAGCTGCAAGAGAGAAAGAGGCGAAAATCAAATTGGGCATTTTAACGACCCGACCCGGATTCGACCCGTTAGTTGACTGAATCGACACAATCGATCCGGAGAGGGCGACGCGTGCAGATATCATTCCCCCAAGGGAGAAATTCTCGGTCGACAAGTGCTTCGAGGACGCTGGACTTGCCACTGCTCTGGCTTCCGACAACAACTACATGAGGAAGCTCAATTGACGACTGGCTTCCTAGCTGAGCGAATATGTCTTAAAGCTTATTAACAATCGGAATCACAAAGGATCCCAACAGAGCGGCTTTGTTAGCGGCGGCAGGCGAAGGGGGAGAGGTAGACGGAGGAGTCTTACCGGTAACTTCTTCAGTCGCCATCGACGGATCGGGTTGAATGATCAAAAGGCTAGGGTTTTTGGCCTTTGGGTAGAGTTCGTGCATGAGAGAAACTGGAAAGAGATGGTCAATACTCGATTTCGTGCTTACTGTAATCGAGAAAACAGATCCTCTTACGAATGATAGAGCAGAATTTTATTTTTTGAGAGAGAGAGAGAGAGAAAGAGAGAGAGGCAAAGGTGGGGTTTTTTAAAAAAAATAGTTGCATGGCTACATTGCTAAAAAACAGTTGCATGGTTACCCAAATCAATAATCTTAAAATTCACAAGTGCGGCGGCACAATTGTGGTGGAATTCAAATGGGCAACAAAAAGGAATGCATTGGTTAGCTTGAAAAAAGCTATGTTGTGGTAAATCAGATGAGGGAATTGGTTTTTGATCAGTAGATGACTTCAACAATGCATTATTAGCAAAACAAGTATGACGTTTAATGGATAAACCAGACTCATTGTTTGCACGAGTCTTTAAAGGTTGATATTTTCGGATTACATATCCTTTAGCCCCTATAAGATCCTACTCTCCATCGTTTGGATGGAGGAGCATTATATCGGCTAGACCTCTGGTTAAAAAAGAGATAATTCAAAGAGTTGGTTCAAGGTGTTTTATCTCTGTATGGAATGATCCTTGGATACCATCATCTCACCCGAGGTCACCAACATGTAAGGGGAATAACTATTACCCGAATCTTATGGTCAATCAAATGATTGACCCAGTGACAAAGATGTGGAATATGGGATTGATAAACGCAATTATTGATCCGGCGGATGTGCCAATTATTTGTACTATACCCACGAGAAGTACTTATAGACCCGATACTCTTGGATGACACTATACAAAGTTGGGAAGATATACAGTTAAGTCGGGATATCAAATCGAACAAGAAACCACATGTAACGGCTCTAATATATTTTATGATCCATATGTGAAGAAACTACATGCACATTCATGGAAGCTGAAATGTCCACTGAAATTAAGACATTTTATTTGGCAAACCATATCGGGATGTCTTCAAATTTGCGAGCTATAAGTATCAATTGTGATACACAATGTGCACGGTGTGGAGTGGAAGAGGAAACGATTAATCACACTCTTTTATATGTCCTCCTGATATACATACGTGGGCACTCTCTCTGGTGCCAACGCCCCCGAGAGTTTTTCCAATGTCATCGGTTTTTTCTAATTTGATTATCTTTTTTGGAGACTCCCAAAAGATAACCAAACTAGAAATTTTCCTTAAATTATTTGGTACATATGGAAAGCGGGGAATGATAAGGTTTTCTCAAATGTGGACAGATATCCCCAAAAAATCCTTAAGATTGCAGAAAATGAGGCAACAAGTTGGGAATCAGCACAAATTAATGATCAAGACATCGAATCCCAAAATCTTGACCTACTCCGGTGTTTTTGGGTTATGAAGGAACTTTTCCGGACTAGGTTGACTCTATTTTCAAGAAGGCGTCGAAGAAACTATAATGGGAGCAAGAAATTTACGAAGAAGTCTTTCTCCTTTACATGTAGAATTAAAAGCACTCATATGGGTCATGCATTGTATGATCGCAAATCAGACGACGACAATGGCTTTCGCAATAGACTGTTCTGAGTTAGTGAAGATGGTGTCGACACCCAAGGAGTGACCTGCTTTTGCATTACACTTAGAAGAGTTCATGAAGAGTAAGGAAGAGTTAACTTTTTTTCTCTATCTCATACATCCCACATGCAAACAACACAAAGACGGACAAGTTAGCACATATTGCTTGTGTCTACCCTCATGGTATTAGCTATGTAAACTAAGTACCACCGGTTTGGATTTCTGAACCATTCTCGGTATTTAGGCTGTTGACAAAAAAATGACCAAGTAAATATATTTTTTGTAAGTCTTACATTGAACAGATAGAAGTTGGAATTTTGTTTGGTGACATATTGGTTGGGGTAACTTTTTAATGGTTCTTCGATGAGATCATAAACCTAAGTGTTGAGGATTTAATTATCATACTTAGGGGTCATTGCAAAGAATATTGAAGTAACAAACATTATATTATATATGAGAAAATTGGTTTACACATGGTCATTTTTCTTTCATTGTAGTTGTCTTAATTTCTCAATCCATGGATGAATTATTTCTCATGTCGTTCTTTATTCTTTTTAAATTCCATTAGAGCATAATTTTGATTAAAAAAACAATTAAGTAGGCAAAATCAATACAACTTACATAAAAATTCAGAAAATTAATAACAAATAGAACAACTCAAAACAAAGAACTCCAACATTGATCTATGACAATCCCAAGCCGAATATAAAAAATGTAATTTCTTCTATCCTTTCCACACTATCTATTCCATGTGATTGTGTGGAAAGTTTTTATGTACATGTGACAAAAATTTAGATACTAATGTAGATTATAATTATTGGTTAATTAAAATCTTATGGGGAAAGCCGTAGAATCAAGTAACTTTAATTTTTGTAAGTAACATATATATTTTTATAGATAATGAATCATGTTTGTAACAAAAATGATGGTAAAACTGTTCCATCACAATAAAAAAAAGGGCTCTCTAAATGTGTGTATACAATATACACACATGTAAAGAGATTTTATTAGTATATTTATTTAAGTTATTTATATAATTGAGACCACTATTTTAAATTAAGAAATTTTCCTAATTTAATATCTTGTTGGTTTATTTGTTGTTAATGGAAATATTAATTTTTCTAATTTAATATCATGTTGGTTTTTTTGTTGTTGTTAATGGAAATTTTATACATAATGTCCTTATTTTATATTAATAATATTATTAGAATTTGGAAACTTTCTTAATTTTGAATGTTGATATGGACAAAAAATTGATTGTTTAAAATCCTACGTAGACAACTTTAGATGCATATATTATCAACTTTTATTAGTAATACTAGGTTTTGCATCCACGCTATACGTGGGTATTCTTTTTAATATTATTTTGATAAAAATCATATGCTACCAATTATTTTTATTTTTTGGGTAAATTGGTGATTGTAATAATATATATATATATATAAAATACTGCAGTTTGAATCTCAAAAATTATATATAGTTTAAGAAGTTTCAATGTTCTTGTTTTGAATCTATATATGTCCTGTTTGAAAAATGTATTATTTTTTCGAACACTTATAAGTTAGTATACCAAACCCAACTAAAAGTCTAACAAATTAATCAAATGATATTTAATAAATATAGTAATGACACGAAGATAAAATATTATATATCACTTTTTCAAATCAAGAATATAAGTTTTTTTCATCATATTCAGTTTCATTCTCGTTATATCTGTTTTCTATGAAAACAACAAAAAAACAAGAAAATCAAAAACTATTCTCCTTCCTTATGTACTTTAATCAATATAAATTTTCAATTTAGTATGCAAATCAAAAAAGAAATTAATAAGCACAACTTTTGATGTCGTATCTATGAAAATGGAATGAACTATGAAACAAATTTATAATTACAAAAAATCGAAAAGTAAATATACTTTTTGTAAGTTTTACCTTGAAGAGATAGAAGCTGAAATTTTGTCAGGTGACATATTGGTTGCAGTAACTTTTCAATGATTATTCGATGAGATCATAAACCTAAGCGAAGAGGATTTAGTTCTCATACTTAGGGGTCATTGTAAAGAATATTGAAGTAACAAACATTATTTTATATCTGAGAAAATTGGTTTGCACGTGGTCATTTTTTATTTATTGTAGTCGTCTTTAGAGCATAGCACATGAGTGAATTCTTTCTCATGTCATTCTTTATTCTTTTTATATTCCATCAGAGCATAGCTTTGATCAAGAAGATAATTAAGTAGGCAAAATCAATACAACTTACATAAAAATTTAGAAAAATGAATGACAAATAGAAACCTCAAAACAAAGAACTCCTACATTATAGCGAGAAATGATAAGGTTTTTTCAAATGTGGATAGAGATCCACAAGAAATACTGAAGCAGGAGGAAACTGAGGCAATAACCTGGGAAACGACACAGAGTAGTGACCCTGATGCGATAATCCAAAATTTTGTCTCTACTCTGGCGACTCTAACTTATGAAGGCTGGCGGTGTAATATTGATGGATCTTGGAAGGATACCGATAGTTCCTCCGAGTTAGGTTGGTATTGTTTTCAGAAAGGCGCCGAAGGGACTATAATGGGAGCAAAAAATCTACGAAGAAGCATCTCCCCCCTACATGCAGAATTGGAAGCTCTCATATGGGCTATGCATTGTTTGATTGCAAACCAGAAGACGACAATAGCTTTTGCAACAGACTGCTCCGAGTTGGTGAAGATGGTGTCTACACCCGAGGATTGACCGGCTTTTACATTACACTTGGAGGAATTCGTGAAGAGTAAATAGGCGTTTTCTTTTTTTCTCAATCTCACTTATTCCACGCGCAAACAACATAAAGGCAGACAAGTTAGCAAGAAGTGTTCGTGTCTACCCAGTGGATATTACTTTTGTAAACTCGGTACCTCCGTTTGGATTTCCGAACCGTTCTAGGTATTTAGGCTCTTGACAAAAAAAAAATATATATATATATAATTGAGACCACTATTTTAAATTAAGAATTTTTCCTAATTTAATAACATGTTGGTTCTTTGTTATTAATCAAAATTTTATACATAATTTCTTATCTTTTATATTTTTTTTATTAACAATAATATTATAATTTGTAAACTTTCTTAACTTTGAATATTGCTGTGGACCAATATAATTGATTGTTTTCAATCCTATGTAGACACCCTTAAAAACATATAGCATTAATTTTTATTAGTAATAGATATATTTTTTTTTAGAAGTCTAAGCGAAATTAGTGATTTTAATGAATTTTTTTATAATAATATTCTAGTAAAGCACTTTTGCATTTTTTTTTTGGTTGTGAAAGGGTTTATTTTGTTACTAGTTCACTCAACAGTCAACATAGTAAGTCTCTTAAACGCTTAATATTTTATAAAAATCTGAAAAACAAGTGAACTGTATGCAAAATGCTTTAACCTCAAAGGAAAAATTGAATGGAAGAGAATTGAAGTGGAAGAGATTGGGAATGGGTGGACGAAAATTTGTTTTTAACCTATATTTTCACAAACTACAAAGATATAAACAAATAAAATACTTATATATTATATAGTAAATTAAAAAACAGGTGGCAGGATGTGTTTCACAAATAACTTATCTCATAAATGTAAGGTTCCTTTATTGTTCATCATTTGACAACGGAACCATCACCCTCCAAATATTGCAACCTTTGTTTTTTTTTTTGTTTTTTTCTTAAAAACAAAAGATCCACTACTTTGGAAATTATTCATTTCATGTTTTTGTTAGTGCGATTTGGTTGGTAGGACCCTGGAAAAAGATTTCCCAGCAACCTAGTAATATGTATCAAAGATTTAGCATTCACTATTGATCATTATTATGGCTTTAATGCTTGAACAAATCTTAGTACAGTAATTATTCTGATGAAGCAGAAATTGGTCAAGTGCTATACCAACGTCCTAATTGCATGAAGAAATCGAACAACAATACCAAAATTAGCCTAAAAAAAATCAAAGGAAAATTTGTCTTGACTCGAACCACATTTGTGGAATCAATGGCTAACACCAAAGACAGACTCGAGGAATTGGAAACTTGTATTCGAATGGTGCAGGACGAGATTCAGAAGAAGAACAAACATGAACGAGGCCAAGATAGTCAAATCATGAAACATAGAAAATTTCTTTAGCCGTTTGATAGAGGCGATGACTAGCAATCATGAGAGTGGGTTCAAGTGCCCCAAGCGGAAGTTGGAGAACTGAGGAAAACTAGCCTTACGCTTCTATCCAACGAGGAGAACATACAAATCCGTTTGCGTCGACATACAACCGGAATGTGAAGATGGAATTTCCAAGGTTCCAAGGAAAAAATCTCACAACATGGGTGAGCAAAGTGAAGAAATATTCTGCTTATCATGATATGCCAAGAGGATAAGATATAAGGGAAATTGGAATCTTAATCCCTACAAAACAGGAAGCAAAAATGTAGGAATCGTACAAAACAAGAAGCAGATAAGAGTCATTCATGTTTGCCATAGCTTCGTTGATCTTCTGAATCTCGTCCTACACCATCCAAACACTTGTTTCCAATTCTTTGAGTGTGTCCTTGGTGCTAGCTATTGATTCCACATATGTGGTTCAGAGTAAAGACATGCTTTTCTTTACACTGGTTTAAATAGGAAAACTGGAACCTTAGTTCCTACAAAACAAGAAGCAAATTGCGTAAAGGGATTTAAGAAAATTAAACATGAGAGAACCCGGTTCTTAGAAATGAGGGTCATTCTCCACTATTTGTTGGAATTAAAGAAAAAAAAATAAGTGAGAAAAGGAATTGGTCAAACAGGCTAATCTTGGTATCTTGGGTTTGGTGTTCTCATGCGATTCACGGTTAAGGTACCTAACGGCTCACCACTTCAATGTCACGGTAAGTACGAGAAAATTCCCGTGACAATGGACTATACTATACGCCCACACGGGCATGGTCGAGTGGTAATTAAGGAGAGGCCTGGAAATGTGCCACCTCACTCCCCCGGGTTCGATCCTCCCCCTCAAAACAAAAGTCACATTCGTCTGGGTAGTCTGGGTCTGGGCTTCGGTCCAGGCAGTTTACCTGGTAGTCCGGTAACAGGCGATCCGGCTATCTTTGGCATTAGTCGGAAAGCATTCCAAATTCGGAATAGACAGTGTGATGGCTCTTCGAGGAGAAGTCCATTATGTAGCACCTCAGTGCGTTCTTACCTGGACTGACCGAATCAGCCGATAGGATATATCCAAAAAAAAATGGACTATACAAATTTCCTGGTAACCTTATATGCTCCGTCACTTGGGTTTAGATTTGATTCTTGGGTTTCAATAGTTGGAAAGTTTGGGCTCAATTTTGTGTGATTAGAAGGCCCATACTTTGCAATTTCAATGGGCTAGGAAAATAAAGTTTTTACATGGACTTAAATGCACCCAATAGAAGTCTCGGATCCAACAAAAGTTGCTAAAGAAGCCCGACAAGGACACGTACTATTTGAAATCTCGATGGAAAAACCCACTAAAACAGCCAAGCCCATATCCAATAACATGCATGTTTTGATCAACGAGTTCAATGATCTTTGGTAGAACCTAATAACCTACCACCACAAAGATGAATCAATCACCATATCACTCTTAAATCTTAAATAAGGAACAAAACATGTCAAAAGATGAAATTGAGAGACAAGTGGAAGAGATGCAAAAATCAAGAATCATCACACCAAGTTCGAGTCCATTTTCTTCTATGGTCATGTTGGTGAAGAAGAAAGATGGTGTAACGCCCGCGTTCCAGAAGAATTGATTATTTGGGGAAAATAATTAATTCGGGTGGTTCCGGGGTAGTATCGATCGATACTAGCCTTGTATCGATCGATACCTGTCGGGGTAGTATCGATCGATACTAGCATGTATCGATCGATACCCGTCGGGTTTTCCTTATTGTCTTCTTTCTCTTCTCTTCTTACGCTTCATAAACCATTCTTTTGGGGAAAAATCAGAATTGGTCGTGAGAGAGAGAGAGAGAAAGAGAGAAAGGGAAAGAGCTTGGATCTTGCGAGATCAAGAGAGATTAAGCTTGGTGAGAAACTTGAAGAAGAGGTTGGAAGAGCTTGGTTTTGGCGTGAAGAGAGGGAAGGTATTCTAGAGCTCGATCCATCCGATCTAAGGTGAGTTGTGACCAAAGGTTAGCAATTAAGCTTGTGTGATGCTTAGT
Organism: Eutrema heterophyllum; assembly: GCA_002933915.1. Taxonomy (NCBI): domain Eukaryota; kingdom Viridiplantae; phylum Streptophyta; class Magnoliopsida; order Brassicales; family Brassicaceae; genus Eutrema; species Eutrema heterophyllum. The sequence goes on along the minus strand of PKMM01017362.1, from coordinate 40,664 downwards.
TAAGCTTGATTGATGAGTTTGGGGCTTTGTTTTGGCGATTTCTGGGTTTAGATTTCGCGTAGGTTGTTAGTCGTAGGGGAGTATCGATCGATACCATGGGGTATCGATCGATACCAGTCCTTTGTTGGTAGACTTGAGTTGTTTTAGTATCGATCGATACCATGTGTTGTTTCAGTATCGATCGATACCAGTTCCTTGTCGGTGGACTCTTGTTGTGTCCGTATCGATCGATACCAAGGGGATATCGGTCGATACCAGTCCCTTGTCGGGACACTTGTATTGTTTGGGTATCGATCGATACCAGGGGTGTATCAATCGATACCAGTTGTTGGTTGTGCCTTGAAAGCGTGTTGTGTGTTTACTTTTCAGGCTGTGTGTTTAGCTTTTCTTGGAGTAGATTGCTAGGCGTTGGTTTAGTTTTTCATGGAGTTGAATTACTAATTGTGCTGGAAGTTGTAATTGGTGTTAATTAATTCTTCGTATTGTTATTTGCTGATTGTTGTGCTTGTTGTTAGCCTGTTGTTGGGATGATCAATCTCACTCAGCATTTGGTTAGCCAAATGTTGATGCATCACTTTTGTCGATGCAGGTAAAGATAAGGCGTGATCGTGGAATCGAGGCAGTGAATAGAGGATGATTAGGACCCGGAGTGTTTATTGTTGTTGTTGTTGCTTTTACTGTTATAGAACTGTTAACTTGTGTAAGCTGTAGAACGTGTTCTTGTATTGTATAATTAATTCCAGAAGTTTAAACAAAAAAAAAAAAAAAAAGGAGAGTATGGTCGTTTCAGTTTGGTATCAGAGCCCATACGGTTCTAGGAGCCTAGGGGGTTCTAGAATAAATTGGGTGTTGTGTGGGGTCTTAGAATCACCCTCTTCGAGCCTTGTGAGATTCCACGGTGAGTATCTTTATTGTGATGATTGTTTTAGTTTCTTAACTTGTGCTTCTGCACGTGTGCAGATGGCTAGAGGGCGTGGTAGAGGTCGTGGCTGTGGTAGGGGTCGTGGCCGTGTGCCGGCGGAGCAGGTCGAGGAGTCGCGTGCGAGTCAGTTTGGGTCCGAGGGTGTGTCCGGTGTGAGTGCCGTTGGGGCTGGCGTGAGCGCCAGTGTGGCTGGTGTTCCAGCGGGTGCTGCGGGTGTAGCAGTGGGTGATGCTCGGGCCCGAGATGATCGCATAGCGGATCTTTTGACGAGGTTGTTGGAGCGGTTACCAGAGAGGGTATCGGCTCAGGCTCTTGTGGCTCCAGTAGTTGTGGAGGCTCAGCCTCAGGTGGCAGCTGCGGTTGCTGAGGAGCTCCCATCCTACCTTAGGATGATGGAGCAGATGCAGAGGATTGGCACGGGGTTCTTCTCTGGAGGTGCTAATCCTGAGGACGCGGATGCGTGGCTGAGGAGGATAGAGAGGAATTTCCTCTCGAGTAGGTGTCCCGCGGGATACCAAGTGGACATTGCGGTCCATTATCTGGAGGGTGATGCGCATCTCTGGTGGAGGGGTGTGGCAGCATGGAGAGTTCAGGCCGCGATGGCTTGGGCGGATTTTGTGGAGGAGTTTAACTCCAAGTACTTCCCTCAGGAGGCGTTCAACCGGATATAGTCGAGGCTTGCGAGTTTGACTCAGGGGGATCGGTCGGTACGCGAGTATGAGGTGGAGTTCAACCGGCTCGGGTCTTATGTTAGACGAGCAGTTGAGAGTGAGTCGGCCCGTGTGCAGAGATTCCTGATGGGTCTTCGGGTTGACTTGAGGAACCGTTGCATGGTGAGGGCTTTTTGCACGGTTGATGAGTTGGTTGAGACTGCAGCTTTGCTTGAGGAGGGTCTGAAGGACAAGGTGGTAGCGGTTACACCGAGTTTTCAGGCGAGATCTGTGCAGCAGCAGTCCGGTCCGAGCAGAGGCGGTAAGCCGATGCAAGGACAGAAGCGGAAGCGGGAGAGCGCTTCGAGAGGTAGTCGGGGTGGTCCGGGTTGCTTTGGATGTGGGAGCATGGATCACCGAGTGGCGAGCTGTCCTCAGAAGGGCGGAGTGCGAGTGGATCCTCGAGTGTGCTATCACTGCAAGGAGGCGAGGCACATCAGGCCTCAGTGTCCCCAGTTGCGGCAGAGTGAGACCACGGTGGTGCAGCCCGTCAGGCAGGTGGCATTAGCGCCTCGAGTGTACTCCATCACCGAGTCCGGAGAGCCGAGTTCCAGGCCGATCACATGTATTTTTCTTAGACTCATCTAAGTTTAATTATGTGTTGGGGAATGTCGTGCTTGTCGGGGTGTTAAGGTTCTCGGCACATGTATATGTGTAGGGACCTTGTGTGTTGGAGGTGTAGAGTGTCATGTGTTGTTCGACACGGGAGCATCGCATTGCTTCGTTTCCCCGGAGTTGGCCGAGAAGGCTAATCTTCGAAGCGAGCCCGGTGTGAGTTTGGGTTTCGTGGAGGTTGCCGGAGGGAAGCTCCTGAGAATTCACGGTCGGGTGCGAGACGTGGATGTTCAGGTAGCAAGAGAGTCCATGCCTGCCGATTTGATTATCTGCTCAGTGGAGCTGTACGATGTCATCTTGGGCATGGATTGGCTCAGGAAGTTTAGAGCGCATCTTGACTGTCACCGAGGGCGAGTCGAGTTCGACCGAGTGAAAGGGAAGATGGTGTATCAGGGTGTGAGACCGACTTCCGGGAGTCTCGTGATCTCGGTTGTGCACGCAGAGCATCTGATTGAGAAGGGTTGCCAGGCGTATTTGGCTACCATTTCCTTGCCGGAGGCCGTCGGAGAGGCTAGGGCTCAGGATATTCGTGTGGTTCATGAGTTCCAGGATGTGTTCCAGTCGTTGCAAGGGTTGCCACCGTCGAGGTCGGATCCTTTCACTATCGAGTTGGAACCAGGGACGGCACCGATATCCAGGGCTCCTTATAGGATGGCTCCAGCAGAGATGGCAGAGCTGAAGAAGCAGCTGGCGGAATTGTTGAGCAAGGGGTTTATTCGCCCGAGTTCTTCACCGTGGGGAGCACCGGTGTTGTTCGTGAAGAAGAAGGACAGGAGTTTTCGGTTGTGTATTGACTACCGGGGACTTAACCGAGTCACAGTGAAGAACATGTATCCTCTTCCTCGGATTGATGAGTTGTTGGATCAGTTGAGAGCGGCTACTTGGTTCTCCAAGATTGACTTGGCGTCGGGATATCATCAGATTCCCATTGATGAGGTAGATATCCGGAAGACGGCTTTCAGATCTCGTTATGGCCACTACGAGTTTGTGGTGATCCCATTTGGGTTGACAAATGCACCGGCTGCATTTATGAGATTGATGAACAGCGTTTTCCAGGAGTATCTAGATGAGTTCGTGATCATCTTTATCGATGATATCTTGGTGTATTCGAGGAGCCGGGAGGAGCATGAGGTGCATCTGCGTGTGGTTCTGTCGAAGCTGCGGGAACATGAGTTATTTGCTAAGTTGAGTAAGTGTAGCTTCTGGCAGCGGGAGATCGGTTTTCTGGGTCACATTGTCTCTGCGGAGGGAGTGTCGGTAGATCCGGAGAAGATCCAGGCCATTAGTACTTGGCCGAGGCCGAGGAATGCTACTGAGATTCGAAGTTTTCTCGGGTTGGCGGGGTATTATCGATGGTTCGTCAAGGGTTTCGCGTGTCTGGCCAAGCCTATGACGAAGCTGACGGGAAAGGATGTTCCTTTCGTGTGGTCCTCGGTGTGTGAGGAGAGTTTCGCGGAAATGAAGACCATGTTGACTAGTACTCCAGTATTGGCGTTGCCTGAGTCGGGCGAGCCTTACGTGGTGTACACCGATGCGTTGGGAGTGGGTCTTGGCTGTGTGTTGATGCAGCGGGGGAAGGTTATTGCCTATGCTTCGCGACAGCTGCGGAAGCATGAGGGCAACTACCCTACCCATGACCTGGAGATGGCTGCAGTAGTTTTCGCTTTAAAGATTTGGAGATCTTATCTTTATGGCGGAAAGGTGCAAGTGTTCACAGATCATAAGAGCTTGAAGTACATTTTCACTCAGCCTGAGTTGAATTTGAGGCAGAGGTGCTGGATGGAGCTAGTGGCCGATTATGATCTGGAGATAGCTTACCATCCTGGTAAGGCTAATCTAGTTGCGGATGCGTTGAGTCGAAAGCGGGTGGCTTTGGCTCGGGAGCTCGAGATTGAGTCTTTGGTGAGCGAGATTAGCACATTGCGTTTATGTGTTGTATCTCAGGAACTTTTGGGCTTAGAGGCGGCTAACCAGGCAGATCTTTTGAGCAGAGTTCGGTTGGCTCAGGAAAAAGATGAGGGTTTGGTTAAGGCTTCGAGAGCGGAGGGTTCTGAGTATCAGGTATCTGCGAACGGCACTATCCTTGTTAGTGGGAGGGTATGCGTACCTTTGGATGAGGATTTGCGGCGAGAGATCCTGAGTGAGGCTCATTCGAGTATGTTCGCGATTCATCCAGGAGCGACTAAGATGTACCGCGATCTCAAGCGCTATTATCATTTGGTCGGGATGAAGAAGGATGTTGCTAACTGGGTCGAGTCGTGCAACGTGTGCCAGTTAGTGAAGGCGGAGCACCAGGTCCCGAGTGGTTTGTTGCGGAGTTTACCCATTCCAGAGTGGAAGTGGGATATGATCACGATGGATTTCGTGGTGGGTTTACCAGTTTCTCGGACCAAAGATGTTATTTGGGTCATCGTTGATCGATTGACCAAGTGTGCGCGTTTTCTGGCCATTAAGAAGACCGGTGGGGCAGCAGTTTTGGCTAGGAAGTACGTGCAGGAGATTGTGAGACTGTATGGAGTACCGGTGATCATTGTCTCGGACCGGGATCCTAAGTTCACATCGGAGTTCTGGAAAGCGTTTCAGGCGGAGATGGGCACGAAAGTGCACTTGAGCACGGCGTATCATCCTCAGACAGATGGGCAGTCCGAGCGGACCATCCAAACTCTAGAGGATCTGTTGAGAATGTGCGTGCTGGATTGGGGTGGTCACTGGGTGGATCACTTGAGCTTGGTAGAGTTTGCGTATAACAATAGCTACCAGGCGAGCATTGGGATGGCTCCATACGAGGCTCTGTATGGGAGGCCATGTCGTACCCCCTTGTGTTGGACACAAGTGGGGGAGAGGAGCACTTTGGGTGCGAGTTTTGTTCTGGAAAGCACGTAGAAGATCCGGGTTTTGAAGCTGAACATGAAGGAGGCCCAGGATCGGCAAAAGAGTTATGCCGATAAGAGGCGGAAAGAGCTTATGTTCGAGGTGGGAGATAGTGTGTATCTCAAGATGGCTTTACTGAGAGGTCCGAACAGGTTCATTACTGCGACTAAGTTGAGTCCGAGGTATATGGGGCCGTTCCGGATTGTAGAGCGTGTTGGACCGGTAGCGTATCGGTTGGAGTTACCTGTGGCTATGCAAGCCTTTCATAAGGTCTTCCATGTGTCGATGCTGAAGAAGTGTTTGTATAGGGGTGACGAGGTATTGGCTGAGATTCCGTCAGATCTCCAGCCCAATATGACCGTTGAGGCGAGACCTGTGAGAGTTCTCGAGCGGAGGGTCAAGGAGCTTCGTCGGAAGAAGATTCCGATGATGCGAGTTCTGTGGGACTGTGACGGGGTGCATGAGGAAACTTGGGAGCCAGAGGCTAGGATGGAAGCGAGGTTCCGGAAGTGGTTCCAGAAGAAAGCTGCGGCTTGAGTTCCATCGAGAGGTTCCAGTTGGGTTGTAGCTGTATGCTTCGTGTGTTTCATTTTGTATTTCCGTTGTGTAGAACGATGTTACATTATGATGTGTAATAAGATGAGTATTTCTTATTATTGGTGACTTTGGGAGTCACGGTTTTGCATTACGTTTGGGGTAAAAAGCGTTAATGCAAGAGAGTAATAATATGGATGTTCTTATTGCTGTTGTGAGCGTTGCGTGTTTTCAGTTAAGCTTGTTCGGATAAATGAGTCAAGTGACGGGACCGGGTTAATTCACTTAGCGGTTCTATGTGGTGGGTCGGATTGCAGGCGTATGGTACTTGTTTGTTTTATTACGTTTGTATTGATGACCTACTGCAGCGAGTTGTTGGGTTTAGAGCTAGCCTAGTCGTAGTTGTCTTGGCAAGTTTCTCTAAAGCGAGCCGACACTGAAGGGTGCGCAAGGGCGGTGCGATGGCCTGGTTATTGGTTATGCACGGTAGATATTCCGGGTATGGAATAGGGGTGATGCCGGTATTACCTTGCGAGGATTTACACGGATCACGGGAGGTAGTTCAGTCGAGATGCTTATAGATGTGTGACTTATTGCTCGTTGAGAGGACTGGTTCCTCTGGTGCCGATAGCTCGCAGGACTGTGTGTCTTGAGAGTGTGATTGGCGATGTACCCATGCTCGGAAGGTTTATAGCCTAGAGTGATACGTGATACCGTGGATTCGTAAGGAGTATATCCTAGACGTAAGATATATTCCCTAGGATTGAGTGGTATGGGGTATCGAGACTCTTGTAGGTTATATTACCGAGTGGAGTGGTATGGCAGATACCCAGAACTCGGAGATGCTGCGGTGTCTTGGGTGATGTGGTATGGTTGATACCTTGCAAGGTATGGTGAATATCATGCGGGATATGGCAGATGCTCGGAACTCGGAGATGCTGCGGTGTCTTGAGTGATGAGGTTTGGCTTGTGTTTGAGTAATAAGTACATATGATGCCGCGGTGTCATAAGCATAGGGACTGAGTGGGAAACCTCGGAGGTTGGTTTTGGACCTCGTGTGAGCGTTGAGATGGCCGGGTTGGCCAAGGTTTATGTAATCGTTGCGACGATTAAGGTTCATTGGAGATGAACGGTTCATGGGAGATGAACAGTAACGAAGATTCGAGGTCGAATCTATGTTAGTGGGGGAGAATTGTAACGCCCGCGTTCCGGAAGAATTGATTATTTGGGGAAAATAATTAATTCGGGTGGTTCCGGGGTAGTATCGATCGATACTAGCCTGTATCGATCGATACCCGTCGGGTTTTCCTTATTGTCTTCTTTCTCTTCTCTTCTTACGCTTCATAAACCATTCTTTTGGGGAAAAATCAGAATTGGTCGTGAGAGAGAGAGAGAGAGATAGAGAGAGAGAGAAAGGGAAAGAGCTTGGTTAGAGCTTGGATGTTGCGAGATCAAGAGAGATTAAGCTTGGTGAGAAGCTTGAAGAAGAGGTTGGAAGAGCTTGGTTTTGGCGTGAAGAGAGGGAAGGTCTTCTAGAGCTCGATCCATCCGATCTAAGGTGAGTTGTGACCAAAGGTTAGCAATTAAGCTTGTGTGATGCTTAGTTAAGCTTGATTGATGAGTTTGGGGCTTTGTTTTGGCGATTTCTGGGTTTAGATTTCGCGTAGGTTGTGAGTCGCAGGGGAGTATCGATCGATACCAGTCCTTTGTTGGTAGACTTGAGTTGTTTTAGTATCGATCGATACCAGATGTTGTTTCAGTATCGATCGATACCAGTTCCTTGTCGGTGGACTCTTGTTGTGTCTGTATCGATCGATACCAAGGGGGTATCGGTCGATACTAGTCCCTTGTCGGGACACTTGTATTGTTTGGGTATCGATCGATACCAGGGGTGTATCAATCGATACCAGTTGTTGGTTGTGCCTTGAAAGCGTGTTGTGTGTTTACTTTTCAGGCTGTGTGTTTAGCTTTTCTTGGAGTAAAATTGCTAGGCGTTGGTTTAGTTTTTCATGGAGTTGAATTACTAATTGTGCTGGAAGTTGTAATTGGTGTTAATTAATTCTTCGTATTGTTATTTGCTGATTGTTGTGCTTGTTGTTAGCCTGTTGTTGGGAGGATCAATCTCACTCAGCATTTGGTTAGCCAAATGTTGATGCATCACTTTTGTCGATGCAGGTAAAGATAAGGCGTGATCGTGGAATTGAGGCAGTGAAGAGAGGATGATTAGGACCCGGAGTGTTTATTGTTGTTGTTGTTGCTTTTACTGTTATAGAACTGTTAGCTTGTGTAAGCTGTAGAACGTGTTCTTGTATTGTATAATTAATTCCAGAAGTTTAAAAAAAAAAAAAAAAAAAAAAGGAGAGTATGGTCGTTTCAGATGGTTTCTAACGTTTTTGTACGGATTATCGTGGTTTGAACACCGTCTCAATAAAAATCGATTCCAAATTCCGACCGTAGAGATATGCCTTGATGAATTACACGACATTGCTTTCTTCAAACAAACTCGATTTAACTGCACGTTATCAACATGTTATAATGCATCCTCATAATATTCATAAAACCATATTGAGAACCCACAACAAACATTACGAATAGTAGGTGATGCCTTTCAGTCTATGCAAGACACCATCAACCTTCCAAGCTCTGATGAATGATGTTGGGATATCAATCCATGTCCCACATCGGAAGTTTAGACAAATATGGTCTAATATATAAGTAATGTCTAACTCTGATTAGTATGAGATTTTTTGGGAAGGAGCCCAAAAACAAATATGTGCGGGCTTTGCCACTTGGGCCCAAAATGGACATCATACTAATGAGGAGTTGGACATGGGCTTGAAAAACCCAACAAACGACGTCTTCAGACCTCTGTTACGTCTTTCTGTTTTGTTTTTTATGACATCCTCACATATAGCTCATCTTAGGAGGAACATATGCACTATTCGAGAGATTTTCACACTCTTGTGCCAAAACCTGCTCTCCGTTAAGCTTAACAAATTTAATTTTGGCTAGGGAGAGGTTAAATACTTTGAACATGTCATATCCAATGAGGGTGTCAAAGTTGACCGCTCGAAGTTTGAAGCAATGCTTGATTGGCCACATCCAACAACAGAATATAATTTCGCATCTTCTTCGGTCTTATAGGTTACTATCGCAAATTTGTATGCATAATCTTCTGAGAAAGGGAAAATTTGAGTGGAGTTCATAAGCGGAATCATCCTTCACTAAGCTCAAGGCTGCCCTCACGACAACTCCAACTTGAACGTTTATGGATTTCTCAATCTCGTTTGTTATAGAAATTTGATGCTTTGTGAGAAGGTATTGATGCTGTTCTTTCTCAAAATAATAAGCCAATAGCGTTTATGAGCAAAATTCTTGGCGTTAAAACAATCTTGGTCTACTTATGCCCGTCAGCTGTTGGCGATAGTTGTTGCAATCAGAACGTGGTGTCGTTGTTTACTTGGCATGCACTTCATCAGTCAAATAGATCAGAAAAGCATCTGGTACCTTCTTGAACTATGGATTCTTTCTCTTGAGCAGCAGAAATGGAAGGATAAATTGATGGATTATGAGTTTATGACTACGAAATCACATATAAAATCGAGAAGTTTAACACATCAGTTAATGCTCTTTCTCGGGTTCATGCTGGTGTTTGTTTGGATGCAAGTTTTACATAGCAAACAATTAGTATGGAACAACCTTCGGCATGTAACCAAATACGATCCTTATATGCAGAAAATTGGGGCTTCGGCTAAAAATAATCCAGACAACAATATTCACAAAAAGATGGGTTAATTTGCTATCATAATCATGTGGTTATTTGGCCAAAATTGTCATGGATTCAACAGCTTATTCATGAGCACTACGGCAGTCCAATAGGCCGTTGATGCGTGTGTGTTTAAACTCCAAATTTTAATATTTATAATTCCCTCAGAGACACTAAGAACTGTTAGTGATATCAAGATATGTCAAATAAGATTTGATTGACTCAATTCTCTCCATCATATCATTCTCATTCACTGCAAAAATATATTATTTTCTTTCATGTAAATACCCTGTGTGTATAAATGTAACTCAACACACAACAATACAAATCACTCATTTTCACTATCAGAGCCCCATACCTAAAAAGAATCACAATTTTTTTCTCTTCTCTCGTTTCTTCTTTCTTTCTTTGCAAATGTATACTTCCGCTAATACTTCTCCAGTTACCGCATGCGTCACAGCCTCCACTGAATCCCTCAACACAAATCAGGGATCTCTGCTCAACATCATAACATCTAACATCACCAAGCTTAATGCTTCCAATTACCTCATGTGGAGCCGTCAAGTCCATACTCTCTTTGATGACTATGACTTGGCTGCTTTCCTTGATGGTTCCACGCCATTTCCAGAACAAGTGATTGCCATTGATGGTAAAGATACCCCGAATCTAGAATACACCTTTCATGAGCGTCAAGACAAGCTGATTTACAGCGCTATTCTTGGTGCAATCTTGCAGTCCATTCAACCAATCCTCTCCAAAGCCAAAACCGCTGCCAAAATCAGGTCAACTTTGACATCCACCTACGCCAAACCAAGCAGATGTCATATCAAACAATTACAATACCAACTCAAACACTGGAAGAAGGGAAACAAAACTGTTGCTGAGTACCTTCAAGGATTCACAACTCGTGTCGATCAACTAGCTTTGCTTGGCAAGGTTATCGATCTTGAGGATCAAATTGAGCTTCCTCTTGATGGTCTTCCTGAAGAATACAAGCAAATTGTTGGTCAGACTGAAAGCCGTGATGCTCCTCCAACGCTCAATGAATTTCATGAAAAGCTCCTCAATCATGAAGTCAAAATTCTTGATGTCCTAGCACCTTAGCCTTATCCGGTGTCAGAAAATGTTGCCACCAATCGATATTGCCCTCCACAAAGGAACAACAATCGCAATCAGAACTGGCAGCAGCCTCAATAATCCAAGACTTCTGAATATCGTACACCACGTCCATACCTTGGCCGTTGTTAGATATGTGGATTTCAAGGGCACAATGCATGACGATATTCTCAACTTGCCCTGCAAACTGCTAACATGCCGTCACACAAGCCTTGGCAGCCTTGTGCCAATTTTCCCAATCCATGGCTTTTTGACTCTGTTACAACTAACAACATTGCATCACATCTGGCAAACCTGTCCCTACATCAGCCATACACAGGAAGTGAAGAAGTTGTTATTGAAAATGGTTTTGGACTTCCAAATACTCACTACAAGAAATCTGTTTTTTAGTGACGGATATGGCCAAGTATATTTTTTGTGACCACAAATTAATTTTTCCATTTAAATCGTGGCTAAAATTTGGCTAGTTCGTGACAAACATGCCATAAATATATTCCTGGCCACTCCCTTGTCGCGAGCCACAACATGGCCACAGTTCATTCCTGGGAAACCTTTACACTGGCGACGTTAAGCGCCGTAGCCAATCCATGGTTAATTAGCTACAATCAAGCCACGAAATAACCTTGGCGAGGATGGTTTTAGCCACAAATATTAGCCATGATTTTCTGAAAATTTAATTATCAACTTTGCCATGAAATCGTTACAGATATTCACTAGCCATCTGCTTTTTTTTCTTATAGTCATGTCGAAAAGACTAGGTGGAGGCTGTGCAGCGAATATATACGACATGGCCACGAAATGTCCATGGATATGCCGTCGACCTGAGTGTAATCACACTAGTCCGTGAAGCAAGAGAATATATTCACCAGGCCAGGGATCATCTGTGGCAAATCTCTGCCTAGTCGAAGTTAATATATATATATTAGGATTCAACCCGCGTTAGCTATATATCGCGTGATAATATGTTCTTAAAAAATATTTTGAAATTTAAAGAAAATAAATTTATCTGAATTTTATAATATGTCTAACTAATGATTATATATAAAATGTCTACTTAACTAATGGTCAGCCCTCAAACTCTTAAAAAATCAATTTTTTCGTATCCAACTCTTTATAAAATTAGTAAAATATTTTCCAAACTTTTGTTTTGATACATATTCAAATAAAATATAATAATCATAGTGAAAAACATTGCAACTAAATAATAAATAACCTCTTAAATGGAAAATAAATACTTTCTCTATTCTCATCAATAATTTTAAAAAACAATTATATCATTTTCTATTTTAATTATCTTTTGTTATTTGTAATGTCATTATGTATTAACTTACAAAATACAGTTCATTTTTCTAAATGAATTCTTAAATAATAATATATATATATACCGTTTAAGATCTCTCATTTTTATATTGAAACACAAATATCAATCCAAAAACGTTTACATAGAAAAAATGACAAATTAACATGAGAGAAATTGTGTATCAAATGAGTTTGTTGAAGGGTTAAATACAACAAAGTTCATATATCCAACGAGGGACAATCTTGTGTCCATGGCAAAATGCAAAACTCAAAAGCGGACGGACGTAGATACCGTGGCGAGTCACTTATTTATGAAGATACTTTGAAAAACTATTTCGTATGGACGAGTCATGGAGAACAATGCTATGAAGAAGACGAAGTATCCACGAGTCATGCAGCGGTTGGAACTGAAAATTGGGATCAACAATACTCATACAATCCTAATTACATCTAGGAAGATCACAGTGATTTGGACCCGATCGAGGACACTACAACAACAGTACCCGAAGACCATGTGACGATGCAAAAAGTTTTTTCCATCTGGTATTGTCAATGTTTGTCTTGGTAGAAAGTAGCAGAAGTATGATCCTTTTATCTTGCCGAAACAAACATATCAAGTTTGTTACATTTCTTATCCGCGTATAAGGCAAAGCCATAAAGAATTGGGGGGGGGGGGGGCACTCACAAAGGTTCTCGCTCGGGGATATCAAGACACTACTAAAGTCGCACAAACCGCATTGCAAGATGGTAGTCATAATCTAGTTGTTGTCAGAAGTTGTATTATTAAGGTTAGTGTACATGTGGTCGAAGCGGAGACAAACGACGATTTACAGTGGGACGACCCACCAATAATACCAGAACCATTGGATGATGATGATGACTCAGATTTAGATGTTGATGCTAGCGAAGAAAATAAAAACGATGACTTAGTCCCAGAAGAATCAGACTACAAATGATTTATATATATATTTGTCAACTACCCATCTATTACATCACATGTGGCTAGGAGGGATGTTCTGTGGAGCATCCACAACGGGCTTTGTATATATGATCTATGGGAGAATAAAAAACCTCGTGCTCGAACCCTTTTTGCAAGAGTATCGGCGCGGACATTTGAAACACGAGGGATAAAAGATAAGCTAAAGTCTTCGAAGGTCTCCCTAAGACGATTGAAGGAGTATAGTTCTGACATAAAAGCTGGCCAATCCGTCGGGTTCTCGATCATACTCACCAAGTCTGAACAATCAGTCTCAAAGTGCATTGAATAAGACTGTCTTTCTCTAAGGCATGCCATAGCCCAGATGAGACCATTCATCTCAGCATGTAAGGCCGAGAGAATTCTGCAACATATCCCTGCTGTCCAAAAACCTCGTATCCCATGTTGTCCTTAAGGCACCATCCTAATCCACTAACCGGTCCATGATCGATCCAAGAGGCATCTATCTGGCAGATCGGGGTTCGAAGGTCCAAAGAAGGAGCCTTCGTGGCTAAAAGGTCTTGCGGTGCATCTACCTCCTCTTCCTCTTCCTTTTGATTCGCGATCCTCCAACTCTCCGCTTCTAGGGTCGCGTGTTGAAGTGTGTCCTCCGGAGAAATCTCTTTCCCATTGAAGACTTTGTCGTTTCTTGCTTTCCAAATGTACCATAAAATCCAAGGATATATATCATTTTGTGGTTCTGGTAGACCTAACTCTTATGGGAAGCTCATATTTTGGTAAATAGAAGCACTCGGGAAGTGGCCCGGAAGGGACGGAAAGTCCGATAACACCCAAACTTGTAAAGTCAGGGGATATTCAAATAGGAGGTGATTAGTCGTTTCCTCTGGAGCACCGCACCTAGGACAACGCCTGTCGGTACCCATATGTCTATAAGTGAGGTTATGACAAGTTGCAACACATCCAGATAGCGCTTGCCACATAAAATCTTTGATATTTCCAACCGTGTGGACTTTCCACACCTGGCTCTGAAGAGCGGTAATGCTCGGTTCTCTCATTTCAATAGCGTCTCGGAGAATCTTATCCTTCCTAAGTAGATCGTATCCAGATTTTACTGTATATATGCCTGATTTCGTATGATTCCATGCGTATCCATCTAGGGTACGATTACGGCTAGGTCTCAACCCAAGTATTAGTGGGATATTCTCGGGTTGGAAATGATCTCGCAAGAGGTGGACGTTCCACTCTTTCGTATCCTGTCGAATGAAAGAGTAAACCAGGAGCTGGGGGTTCCTATATCCGACCCGTGCAGAAGCTATCACCGGGCGTGTCAGGATGTCTGGGATCCAGGGCTCTCTCCAAACTCTAGTATTAAGCCCTGACCCGATAGTCTTCCTTAGACCCATCTCATAAGAGGCTTTGCGGCTAGGATACTATGCCATCCATAAAATGGTGAATAAACCTTCCGATCTTCCAATGAGAAAGATTGTATATAATATCTTCCTCGAAGGACTCGTGCCAGTAAGGATGAAGGGTATTGAATAAGACGCCACAACTGTTTTGCTAGGAGAGCACGATTAAAGTCATGAAAATCTCGGAAACCCAAGCCTCCCAAATCTTCGGGAATGCAGATCTTATCCCATGCTATCCAATGTATCCCTCTACTATTTTGCTTGGAACTTCACCAAAAATTAGCAATGGCACTCCTCAGCTTATCGGTAACGCATTGCAGAAGTAAATAACATGACATAACGTAGGTTGGTAGGGCTTGGGCCACCGATTTGATATGGATTTCTTTTCCCCCTTTGGAAAGGAGTCTTGCAGACCAATTCTTAACCCGGTTATTAAGTCGATCATGAACGAAGGAGAAAACTTTCTTTTTTGAACCACAAATTTGTTCTGGTAATCCCATATACATATCCATGCCCCCTTCGGTTGTTATTCCAATATTATTTTTTATCCCTCTTTTAACATTCTGTTTCACTCTGTTTCCAAACATAATGGGTGATTTTTCTTGGTTCAGTCGTTGACCCGAAGCGGTTTCTATAGGTATTAATAATCTTAAAGATCTCTGCACTTTGCAGGATATCCGCTTTCAGATTAAGAGGCTATCATCTTCAAATAAAAGATGTGAGACCGTGGGGCTCGCTCTTGCTATCCTCAGGCATGTAATACAATTTTCTTCTTCCGCTCATTTGAGGAGGGAGATAAGCGCTTCTGTGCACAAGATAAAGAGGAAAGGGAATAAAGGATCTCCTTGTCGAAGTCCCCTTGAGGTTTAATTCTTCCCTTTGCTTCTCCATTTATGAGAACTTGGTATGAGACCGAGGAAATACAAAACATCAGTAACTTGACCCATCGCTCCGCGAATCTAGTTTAATCATGAGGGCTTCAAGGAAATCCCATTCCACCCGGTCATAAGTTTTACTCATAACAGTTTTTATAGCCATAAAGTTCTCTCTACACATGGGGTTTGTGCGAAGGACATGGAAGTTTTCATGTGCAAGCATAATGTTGTATGTTATCAAATGTCTAGCCATGAAGGCCGATTGGGTCTCATATATTAGATTCGGTAATGTTT
Organism: Eutrema heterophyllum; assembly: GCA_002933915.1. NCBI lineage: Eukaryota > Viridiplantae > Streptophyta > Magnoliopsida > Brassicales > Brassicaceae > Eutrema > Eutrema heterophyllum. The sequence continues at coordinate 25,316 of PKMM01017362.1, read as the reverse complement.
AATTTCTTTAGCCTTTTGCACATGAGCTTAGAGATAATTTTGTAGCTCACATTGCAAAGACTAATCGGTCGGAACTCCGCCATCGCTCTCGGCCTTTTCTTTTTGGGGATAAGACAAATATTGGTTTGATTCAGTCTCAGATCAAAATTTTCAGACACAAATAAATCTCTTACTAGTTTAATTATGTATTAGCGTATATATTGCCAGAATTTCTGGTAAAATTTACTTGTCATTCCATCTAGGCCTGGTGCCTTATCTGAGTTAATATCGAATAGAGCCGCTTTGATCTCTTCCTCAGACGGTTCCATGACTAAGAGACGATTAGTATCCTCTGAAACTTTCTTTGTAATATACCGGAGTGAATTTCATGGGTCAGTAGGCTGCGAAATGGTAAATAATTCTTGAAATTAGTTGCTATTCGCTCAATCCCACTCGCATTTTCTACCCAATTCCCATTGTGGTCTTTCAACGAAATAATACGATTCTGAGCCCGTCTTTGTTTGGTGATGGCATGGTAGAACTTCGTATTTTTGTCTCCCTCTTTATGCCATTGATCTCGGCTTTTTTGTTGCCAAAAGATCTCTTCCTCACAAAAAGCTGTACAAAGTTGTCTCCTGATATCTTCTATCTCCTCAAGGGTCGTGTTATCATCATCTTGGGCTAGGTCTAGTTGGTTCTTTAGGTCTTCAATTAATCTTACTGTATTAGTGGGCAAAGTCTTCTTCTAAGAGGAAATATTTCTACTGTATGCGGCTATTTTTTGGTGAATATCCCGACGTGCTATATCATCAAAAAAGCCTCACCCCAAGATTATTGTCTCTTTAAAACCGGGTTTCCCCACCCATCTTTTGTCGAATCTAAATGGTTTTTTCTTCCTTTGAGGATTCGCTTGTATCAAAGCTGATATGATTATTAAACCACCCGAGAAGAACCATGTGCCTTGTTCTGCACAAATGAAGTCCGTGATCAATTTGTCTGTCCCAACGACCACTTGGAGTACATGCTAACCTTAACTAGAGCACTCCTCGAAGTTGAATCAATCCAATCCGAGTTCAGGTAAAGAAGTTTCAAATCAGGCAAACTCAAGCTTACTCGATTCGGACATACGCGCGTTCAATGGAGGTTTCCAATCAAACCAAAAGGAATCAAGATATGAACCAACTTTTTCTGCAATCTTGATCCTTCACAGAATCAGGGAAAATTGGATTCATCTCAAAAACGGTTCAGAAGTGAAAGATATGAATTTTACAGACCGATGGATCTGCTTCAGGCCCAATTGCGCAACTGAGCCAAAGATCATGTTGTACAGCCCAACTCAGGTACGATCTCGACACGAAACCAATTGGAGAATCTTACTGGATCTCTTATGTTTTCAAAAAGCCCAAGATGAGAGGAAATGGCCAACGGACCACAAAGATATTCTCCATTTGCCTAAATGGGTCGATCTGATTCTATACTTGAAGAATTCTAGGCCCAATTGGTTTGAGAGCTTTCAAACGTATGTTTGGCATCCATGAGGTATTTCTACTAAGCCCAAAGTGAAGCCCAGGATTTCGACCAAGGAAGAGCCAGAGTCCCTTTTTTTTGAATTCAACTTGAGTTTTAATGTTTATCTTTCCAATACTCTTTCTCTCTCCTTCATACAGACCTTGTTGTTTTCTTTATATCTTCTTTGTAACTCAGCCACGAAAATCAACCATCTTATGATTGAAAACCTTTTTATTTGAGAGTGATTCTCTTCTATTTCGTTTTTCTTGTTGGTGAGTAATATCCAACAGATTACGATTCTTTGTTGGTGTGTAATATCCATCAATCGTTAGATCTCTTTGGTGCGTAATATCCAAAAGATCAAACTGGTAAATCAAGATTCTTTCCGCAGCTCTTGTGTGACCCTTCACTCCACACCCCTTGTCATCGGAGCTTCACGGTTTCGTTGCACCAAGGTTTATCTTCACCAACCTAAGAGTGCCGATTTTTGGGAAGTTCACATTATTTGGTATCAGAGCACACTCTAAAGTTGGGTATTTCATTCTATCATCTTCTATTTCATTCATCTTCTCACCTTTTCACCTTCTTAATTTTGTTTTTTTTTTTAATTCTATCTCTTGCCATCTTTCTCATCTCTTCACGTTCTACTCTTCTTCTTTTCATTTTCTCTCTTTTCATCTTAAAAAAAAAATGGGTAGTATTAAGTTGAAGTTTCCACCGTTCTATGGAAAAGACAATCCATATGCATATCTTGATTGGGAAAAATGGATTGAGCTCGTTTTTGATTGCAAAAATTATTCTGATCGTAAGAAGGTACGAAACGCAACCTATGAGTTTTATGACGATGCTAATCGATGGTGGGATCAATTGGTGACAAACAGAAGGCGCAATAGAGAGAATACAATTGATACATGGGCTGAGATGAAGGCTGTTAGGAGGAAACGATTTGTGCCCAGCCATTATCACCGAGAGCAACGTTATGAGGAGATAAAGAAGGAGATGTAAAACTCGTTGCGTGAGGCTTTTCTGGCTGAGCAGCAAAAACGCAAGAAGACAGTCACTAAAGCCAAGCCATCCACTGCCACTAAATAAATCCGAGATGATGAAGAACTTGCTGCCAAAGGAGAATTGTTGATAGTAAATGAGCAAGCCCAAACGGAAGAAAATGTGCAACGAGAGAAGTTGATTCAACCGAAATGTCACATTCAAGATAAGGGGAATCATGGAGTCATATATTCCATGCTGATCAAGAAGATGACGCCAGACTCACTTCAACACTTCCCAACCAAAGATTATACAGTTTTGAGGTCGAAACTCTTTCAAGTGGAGGGGGATGATATGATTATTAAACCACCCGAGAAGAACCATGTGCTTTGTTCTGCACAAACAAAGTCGTGATCAATTTGTCTGTCCCAACGACCACTTGGAATACATGCTCACCTCAACTAGAGCACTCCTCGAAGTTGAATCAATCCAATCCGAGTTCAGGTAAAGAAGTTTCAAATCAGGCAAACTCAAGCTTACTCGATTCTGACATACGCGCGTTCAATGGAGGTTTCCAATCAAACCATAAGGAATCAAGATATGAACCAAATTTTTCTGCAATCTTGATCCTTCACAAGAATCAGGGAAAATTGGATTCATCTCAAAAACAGTTCAGAAGTGAAAGATATGAATTTTACAAACCGATGGATCTGCTTCAGGCCCAATTGCGCAACTGAGCCAAAGATCATGTTGTACAGCCCAATTCAGGTACGATCTCGACACGAAACCAATTGGAGAATCTTACTGGATTTCTTATGTTTTCAAAAAGCCCAAGATGAGAGGAAATGGCCAACGGACCACAAAGATATTCTCCATTTGCCTAAATGGGTCGATCTGATTCTATACTTGAAGAATTCTAGGCCCAATTGGTTTGAGAGCTTTCAAACGTATGTTTGGCATCCATGAGGTATTTATACTAAGCCCAAAGTGAAGCCCAAGATTTCGACCAAGGAAGAGCAAGAGTCCTTTTTGTGAATTCAACTTGAGTTTTAATGTTTATCTTTCCAATACTCTTTCTCTCTCCTTCATACAGACCTTGTTGTTTTCTTTATATCTTCTTTGTAACTCAGCCACGAAAATCAACCATCTTATGATTGAAAACCTTTTTATTTGAGAGTGATTCTCTTCTATTTCGTTTTTCTTGTTGGTGAGTAATATCCAACAGATTACGATTCTTTGTTGGTGTGTAATATCCATCAATCGTTAGATCTTTTTGGTGCGTAATATCCAAAAGATCAAACTGGTAAATCAAGAGTCTTTCCGCAGCTCTTGTGTGACCCTTCACTCCACACCCCTTGTCATCGGAGCTTCACGGTTTCGTTGCACCAAGGTTTATCTTCACCAACCTAAGAGTGCCGATTTTTGGGAAGTTCACATTAATAGCCAAGACCGGCCGGTGGTCCGAACCCCACAGTTTTAGATACTCCACAGAAGTGTGGAAAAAATAAGGATTGCCACTCTTCATTTGCTACCGCCCTATCCAGACGGCATTTTACTTTGCCTGAATGTTGTCTTCCCACCCATGAGAAATAATTTCCTTTATAGGGAAAGCCGAGAATCCCACAATTATCGAGCATGGTACGAAAGGGGATGAAAGAGTCTTCTGATCTTCCGCGCCCTCCACGTGGTTACCTGTAATTTCGTTGAAGTCTCCGATCATGAACCAAGCATTACTTCTAGTCAGACTCATCCGAGTAAGTCTTTCCCAAACACGTTCTCGGTTTTGTACAACTGGATCACCGTATATGAAAGTTATAAAGATTTTACGACCCTCTAAAGATGTTTCTACATCAATCATTTGGTCATCCGAATAAGAAATAGAAACCGTAGGATCATCCATATAAACCAAATGTTGATTCCGATTTTGGCCTTAAGGCCTTTGGTTGCTTTTCTTCTTCAGACACAGCCTTGATCCCATCGCTTGGGCCTGGCCCATGCCCATAATTTTTTCCTTTTCCCTTAGTCTTTGGCGAGACACGTCCTTTGGCAAAGTTTCTCTTCTTCAACGAGATTCCCACGGCTGCCGGACTTTTTGGGATGTGTTTCTTCTTCACTGTGAGTTTTTTTCTATTTTTTTTTTCGATCCAGCGACCACATCTGATTCCTCCTCTACCTCCTCCGAGCTTCCTTTCTTTTTCAAATCTGATCGTTTTGGATATTCATCATCCATCGGAATCGGTTTCTCCTCTTCAAGTCTTTTTTTGCTCCTCGTGCATAAAGTCCTCACCCAGAAGATAATCTAAATTGAGGAAATCTTCATCTTCTCCATCCTCATAGAGATCTGCATCATCCAGCCACTCATCATCAACATCTAGACCTTCGATTTTATCTGTCGGTTCGAAAGCTTTCGTCTCAGCCAATATCTCCTCCTCCATTATTTCATCCTCGTTACTCATCAAATTTTATGCAAATTCAGGATCCACTTCATCTATATCTTCTACATACTTATCAACTGTGTTTACCGGACCGTGATCCTCCATCATCGGGTCAGCCGCTTCTTCTTCTTCCTCAAAAGTTTGTTCATACCACCTTTTTTGGCTGAAGGATTCTTTTTTCCTTGTTTTTTTTTCGATTTGGCCTGATAAATGATGTTTTTCGTCATTTGCAGGGGCGATGTGATCAAAATTAAGGCTTTTTCGCTGAGCTTCCGGCTTCTGAGGCTTCTCCAGTATCGATAGCTTTGCCTTTAGCCAGATCATTCGACTTGTGGAGTAGATTTAACAGAAAAGGACGGCTTCTCTGATGTTTTGGGGAAAAATTGCCTTGTTTTGCTTTGATCAAGTCTCGACGGGGGTTTGAGACTGTCCTTTGTGAATCAGACAGTTGTTTAGGAGCTGGAGCTTTTTTTGCCACCGGAGGTTTCACAGCACATGATTCCTTTTGAGGTGGGATCTCCTTTTCCTGGTTTCTTTCTGCTTTCCATTTGCTGGCCACAAAAGACTCCTCATATCGTCTCTTACGATAGACGTTTCCAGATTGTTGTGGGTATTTTCTGTGATGGGAGTGATTCTCCTCCCGAAGAACATAGCGTTTTTCAAATCGACGTGCTTCAGAGCGGTAATCTGTTCTTTGTTCAATCGTGTTCCATACACTTTCATTTCTCCTCTCATCAGTCTCACGATGATCATTTCTTGCTTATTGAGGTAAAATTCTTTCCTCTTCCTTCGCATTTAGAGACTTTCTAGTTTCTTCAGGATGATTAAGTGTCTGGTTTCTTTCCTGATAAGGTACAAAAATCTGACCAGCTTGTCTGCGAATTTGGAGGATATCCCTGCCTCTGTTTTGCTCATCTCTTGCTACCTGTGCCAAGTTTCTTGCTGCTTCTCTTTCTAATATCTTTTTTTTTCTTTGTTCTTTTGTCAAATGCGGGCAGGTTCTCTCATCGTGGGAGATGTGTTTGCAAGTGAGGCACCATCTGTCAAGCTTCTCATACTTTAGTTCAACTTTAACAACTTCTTCGGATTGAAGACTGGCTTTTGTTTCAAAATTCAGAGGAGCATATGCGTTTAGAGAGACTTGGATCCTTGCTGCTCTTGCATCAATAGCTATTACCTCACCAAGTTTGCTTCCGATTGCGTTGAAGTTCTCTTCCATCCAGAAATGAGTTGAGATACCATAAACTTATATCTAGAAGATCATGTTGTTCGGGAAAGATTCTCCTACACGAGGGATCCATCTCTCAAGCGAGAAAGACCACTTATTAAAGTGGCACAGTCTTTTGTTGAGGACTCTCTCACTACAAGAAATGTGCTTATTTGTAAGGAATTTTTTTGTTGCAAAAACCTTAAATCCTGTTGCTAATTGAATTTTGTAACGGATTTAGAATGGAAATTTCCGTTGCAAAATCATTGTTGCAAACAAGGTTTTTGCAAATTCGTTGCAATTTTGTAACAAATTTGCAACACTATTTTTGCAACAGATATTCATTGCAAACCTAATTGCAAGGATTTGCAACTGATGCAGCCGTTGCAATATCTCTTTGTCATGTTATTTTTTGCAACAGAGTTCATATATTACACAGCAACGATTTTGCAATGTATGTAGTTGCAAAATTTAGCAACATATATTTTTGATAAACCGTTACCAAATTTAGCAAGACAATTTTGTATATTTTTCCTTGCAAAATTTATCAACAGAAATTAGATATTTCATTGCGAAATCCGTTGTAAAATGTTTGTTACGAAATCCGTTGTAAAATTGTTGCTTTGAATTGAAACAAAACAAAAATATTAGAATTTTTAATATTAATTAAAAATAAAATAGAAAATAAAATAATTTTTACAATAATTAAAAATGTTTTGAGTAAAATATAATTTATCGTTTAAAAAAAGAGAGAAATTGATCAAAATGGCACTAAAAAACTAAAACTTGACAAATATAGCATCATATTTGAGAAGCTACATAAATTAACATTCATTAAAGATTAAAAGATTAAAATATTAAAATAACAAAGAGAAATTAGGCTATTTTTTTTTAGGAATTGTTTATCGCTGCCGGCCATTATCGATGATTTCACCTCATTCATCATCGACAATTTCACATCCATCATCATCCCCGGCGATCGAATTTCTGAGAGATTATCCCGAATTGCCCATAATTGACAATTTTCGAGAATCAAGCACCCTATCGACAAATCCAGGATCAAGCACCCTATCGAGAATCAAACACACTATCGAGAATTGCCCATAATTGGCAATTTTCGAGAATCTAGCACCCTATCGACAATCCAGAAGCTCTGAGAGTCATCAATCATGTACAATTTTCGATACGATTTGGTTTCCGGCAAATCCAGTTTTGAGTATGTCTTTTGAAGCTCAGCGACAATGAAGTAATCATAGAGGAATCCATATCAAATTGAAGCTCAAACTTCCAAAAATTGATTAGAAAAACGTAAACGAATTTGAAATTAGTTCATAGACTTGTTCCGAGAAATCCATCTCTTAAACCCTTTTGGCTCCAACTTTCATGGCTAAAGGACAGATAAACCCTAGTCGTATAAGAGGTGAAAACCAGAATTTTCAAAACATATCCCTAGACTTCTTGTACTTTAGATATATTGCCTAATACTAGCAGATTAGTGTCATTTGCTTTGTTAGCTTGTGAGAGTGAAAACAAAGACCATTTGTTTTGGTGAGTCATGAATGTTTATGTTGGAGCATTTGCTTTGTTAGCCTGATTTGATTATGCAGCCACGAATTGAAATTCGTTGGTCATTGAAGTTTTTTCTTGTCTTTCTTTTGATAGGTTCTATTGTGTTTTGTGAAATATGGTAGAGATCTTTTGTGATTGTGGAGAGTGGAAAAAAATGAAAAGCTCCAATGGGATTTTGTACTGGATACAAACCACGGATCATCAATGTTTGAGTTTTGACGAGGATCTCAAACACAACGATTTACTTGAGATGGTTTTTGAAGACTTTGAGATTGATTCCTCATTTAGAACCGTTACACTTAGCTATGGATTTCCGTTAAAGATGAGGTTGGTGGTAGAGAATTCTCCTCCGGTGTTTTTAAAAAACGATCGCCAACTGAGAAGTTTCATCAACAAAATAAAATCAGATCCTGAACTGATTCCTTTGTATGTAACGGTGAGTAAAATTTCGGTTTGGTAACAACTTCCTATCTATTGAATATACAGTCTTTATAGTTCAGTTAGCACACTTTCAGTATAAGGTTTTCTTTTGTATGGTTCAGGTGACTGACAGAGACAACAATCTTGCTCATGAGAATATTGGTAGTAGCATTCAATCAAAGACTATATGCATTGAAGAGATTTGTGAAGTGGATAACACCCAACGCACACACGTGTCACGAACTGTAAATGGTGATTCTCATGTCGATGCTTCATTCACGCATGGAAATCAATAGGTAATATAGTCTTTATAGATCGTCTCTGCATGATTCAAGTGAAATCATGCTTTTTTTTTGCTGTTTCTTGTCATTTAGACAAGCCTTCCTAAATAAGTTATACGTATTACTAAATGTTTCTTGAAAGCATTTGCATCTTTTTTTCTTTTTGTGTAGCCAATTCATGGATCAAACGGAAGTAACACTTTAACATTCGAGGCAAACAAAAACACATGTTCGGGTGCTGATGTTTTACGTCTTGCTTTAGATCATCCTCCTTCTCATGTATGCATTTCAAATTCCACCCAACGCACACACATGTCGCGAACTGTAAATGGTGATTCTCATGTCGATGCTTCATTCACACATGGAAATCAACATGTAATATAGTCTTTATAGGTCGTCTCTGCATGATTCAAGTGAAATCATGCTTTTTTTTGCTGCTTCTTGTCATTTAAACAAGACTTCCTAAATAAGTTATATGTATTACTAAATGTTTCCTGAAAGAATTTGCATCTTTCTTTCTTTTTGTGTAGATTCAACATGCTATTAGAAATGACACTTCAACATGCGCAAGTGCTGATGTTTTGCATTCTGCTCTAGATCTTTCTCCTTCTAATATAGGCATTTCACATTCTGTTGAATTATACGTGAACATACTGATATATCATGGTTTTTACCCATTTTAAGCCATGATATAAGTCCGTTTTATAGAGTCTTTCTATTATTTTGGAGTCTTTTAGAGTTTTTACAGGTTTTAGCACGTTTGGAGCATAATTGGAGATATTGGAGCTTTTTGGAGCATTTTGGGGCAAAACAGAAGCTTGTGTAGCTGAGTACCCGATTTAGAGTCTCAGTATCGATCGACACTACCCTAGCATCGGTCGATACTCATTGCAGCAAGACAGAAGTCGCGACTTTTATGAAGAGTTGAAGAATTGCAAAATTTCCCAGAAGACTTTGATAATTGCAATAAACCCCAAAACGTGTTTTAGGTTATTAATTAGGATTTTTGAGCCACTTTTAGGAGAGGACGTTATTGATTACGCTTGATTGATCTGAGTTTTTGTGAGAGAGCTTTCTGAGGGAGACAAGTCTGAGACTCTGTTCGTCCGAGAGAAGATTTCGAACCCTCTTGTTACTCTCATTTTTATTATTTATTTGAGTATTATTTCAGCCATGTTTATTGTCTCAATTATCATGTCTGAGTAGTTCTCTTATTAGGTTCAGGGTTCTCTTAAGGGTTTTCTCTGAATGTTAGGTTAATTGAATAATTAGGATTCACCATCAAAATTAGTTCTTCGCCTAGGTTGTTCTCAAAGCTAATTCTAGACTGATCACATAGAACTTAGATCTTAGGGTAATTGGTTAGGCACGAGAGTGCGATTAGTTACCTGACAGAACCTAGAGTGAGCAAAATAACTATTCGCAAAGAGATTTGGTTTAGTTGTTTTGTGAACAAATCAAACTTGAACTAAAAGCTGGTTTAGACTTTAGGATTCGCAAAGAGATTTGGAATTCTAGGGTTTAGACTTAGATAGTTTTCGCAACGAGAGTTGGTTAGCTATACTTTAGTGATTTGAGTTCAAGAACCGCGCTAAAACTGAATCCTGTTAGCTAGTTTATCTATATTCATTGAATTCTTGAGAAATACCCAGAGCCTAATCTTTCTTCCAATTGATTTACAACACATCTAATTTAGGCATTGCTTTAGTCTACAAACTATTGGTTTAGCTTAATTCTAATCTTTATAATCTATTGAGTGATATCTGGAGTTCTTGTGTTCGACCCCTAACTATACTGCAACACTTCTTTAGTACTTTTAAGGGTATTAATTTGAGCATATCAAATTTGGCGCCGTTGTCGGGGACTCAATTTCAACATTAGATTTTAGTAAAGAATTTCGACTAAATCGTCTAGTATCGATCGACACCCTAGTGGTATCGGTCGACACTAGTCGCGTTTTTTTTAGTTACTTACGTTCTTGATTTTTCGTGTTTCAGGTGTATGCCTACTCGAGAAACCAGAAGAAACAAGAACACTCAGCTAGTTGATCTGTCAAACGAGCAGCTAGCACATTTGGAACGCACACTCAGAAAAGCAAAGAAGCCAGCGAAGATGAACAACAATCCAGTGGTTTTGATTCAGGATGAGGCTGGTACTTTCAGAGACCGAAATGGTCAATTGTGCAATGAGAGAGGGCAGAGACTTGATGGAGATGGGAACGTTATTGCCCCTCCAGCTGTTGTGAATGCTGAGAACACTACGGTTGAGCGTGGTAGAACAATTGGTAAATGCAACAGACCTGATCAGTTCTACGCAAATCGATCAGCGATTCGTCCTCCTGCCTTTCAGAGGAATGATTTCGAACTGAAGCCTCCCTACTACACTCTTGTAGGCCAGCACACTTTTCATGGTCTCTCTAATGAACACCCCATGGATCACATCGAGAAGTTCGAGGATTTGGTCTCTAGCATCAAATGCAATGGAGTGTCCTACAACTATTTGTTCTGTAAGCTTTTCCCATACTCTCTTGGTGGGGATGCTTCTTATTGGCTCAAGCAACTACCAGCTGGGTCATTGACTACGTGGGACGAAGACTGCTTTCCTGAACAACTTCTATGATGATGCGAGATCAGAAGAGTTTAGGAATAAGATTTCCCAGTTTTCTCAGGGAATGACAGAGGCTTTCAAGGCTGCTTGGGGAAGATTCAGATCGTATCAGAGGGATTGTCCACATCATGGGTATACTATGGTTCAGTTGCTGAGTTTCTTTTTCAGAGGGATTGACTGGAGGTATCAGATGGCGCTGGACTCTGCTAGCAATGGTAGTTTCTTTACCAAATATCCTGACGATGCTTACCAGCTGATTGAGAATTTTGCGTCTCGCAATAGCATAAAGAGTGCTGACATGGAGCGTAAGAAGCTAGCTGGTGGTATGAAAGGTTCACAGATTGCTGAGGTGCATGCGAAGCTGGATTCGGTGCATAATTTGTTGATGAGCAAGCAGCAGAAAGCAGTTCACTTTGCTGATGATATCGAGGTTTTCAATAAGGATGAGGTAGAGAATGTTAACTACATTGGTGGCTCTGGTTTTCAAGGTCAGAGGAATCAATACAACAACCGAAATTTCAACAACAATTTTCAGCAAGGGGGATTCAAATCTGAGGGTAATCAAGGTGGTTCTGGATCGAATCAGTTTAACCAGAAACCTTTTCAAAGCAGTGGTTACACAAGGAACTATGGGAATTCATCTTATCAGCAAGTACCTGCTAAGAATTCTGAGAGCAAGATCGAAGCTATGCTTGAACAGCTGGTTCAAGGGCAGGATAAGATGACGGTGAGCTTCAATGGGAAGTTGGATGATCTTTACACAACCTTAAATGGAAGGATCGAAGCGCTCAGTATGAGTCAAAAGAAGTTAGAAATTCAGGTTGCTCAAACTTCAGAAGCTGTGAAAAGGCAAGAGGGTGTTCTTTCAGGTAGAGGAGAGAACCTAAGGAGGGAGCACGTCAATGCAATCACTCTAAGGAGCGGAAAAAGGTGAATGCAGGGGTTAAGGATGCATCACCTGCATAGATTTCATCGATCTCATCAATGAGGATTCTGAAATCCCGACAGTATCGATCGATACACCTCAGTGTCGATCGACACCAGTTAAAATCTTGCAACGAGACAACTCCAAGGCCCTAGTGTCGATCGACATTCCTCAAGCATCGGTCGACACTGAGACTACGGCAGAGAAGACACATAAGACTACGAATGTAGTGCCTAAGGTGGTTCCAGAACGAGTTTATATACCGAGGATACCTTATCCTAGAGCTGTTGGGAAGACTAAGAAGGATGTGGAAGACGCTAGATGCAAGCAGATATTGGACAGGTTGATTGTCGAGCTTCCTTTCCTCGATGCTATTAAGACCTCCCCAGCTTTTAGAAGATATGTCAAGAAGATGGTGTCTAGCAACATGAACCTTGAAGAAGGATGCGTGATGCTTACTCAGGAGTGCAGTGCAATCTTAACTAACATAATTCCAAAGAAACTTCCGGATTCAGGGAGCTTTGTGTTGGATTGTTCTATATTCACCGAAAGGTTCGGGCGTTCTCTATGTGATCTTGGCTCAAGTGTGAACCTCATGCCGTATTCAGTTGCCAAGAGGATGGGTATGACTGACTTCACGCCCACCCGAATATCTTTGATACTTGCTGATCGCTCAGTGCAACTTCCAGAGGGGCTACTCAAAGATGTTCCTATTAAGATTGGGAATTGCTTGATCCCGACTGATTTCATTGTCTTGGAGTATGATGCTGAACCCAGAGATCCCCTTATCCTAGGTAGACCATTCCTTGCCACAGCTGGTGCATTGATAGATTGTAGGAATGGGAAGATAGATCTCAACATAGGTGATTTTGTCATGACCTTTAACATGGAAAAGATGATGAAGAGACTGACTATCGATGGGCAAACTTTCTTCGTAGATACTTTCACGGATATTGCTGAAGAGTACTTCATGGAGTTGCATCCTGAGGATCCGTTGGAGAGAGCACTGGTTTGTTCAGCTGAATCTGAAGTGTTCTTAAGAGAAGAGGCTGCTGGTTACTCGAAGATGCTCGACACTGCACCATCAGTGTCGATCGATACTACCTTAGTATCGGTCGACACCCTACGGCCAGACAGAGAATTGGGCGAGTGTTCCAAGCAAGCTGCCAAGTTTGGAAATTAGAGCGAGGAGAAAGCTCCTAAGGTGGAACTCAAACCACTTCCAGCCAATCTGAGGTATGTTTTTCTTGGTCCTAGTTCCACATACCCTGTGATTATTAATGCTTCTTTGAACAACGCAGAGGTTGCCTTACTACTGAGCAAGCTGCGCACGTATCGCAAAGCTCTTGGCTATTCTCTTGATGACATTTCAGGTATATCACCGGATCTGTGCATGCATAGGATTCATCTTGAGGACGAGTCAAATGCTACAATTGAGCATCAGAGAAGGCTGAATCCAAATCTGAAAGAAGTGGTTAAGAAAGAGGTTATGAAGCTCTTGGATGCAGGGGTTATCTACGCCATCTCAGACAGTTCTTGGGTTAGTCCGGTGCATGTTGTTCCTACGAAAGGAGGGATAACTGTGGTGAAGAATGAGAAAGATGAGCTGGTTCCTACTAGGACTATCACTGGGCATCGAATGTGTATTGACTACCGGAAGTTGAACGCGGCTACAAGGAAAGATCATTTCCCATTGCCTTTCATTGATCAGATGTTAGAGAGGTTGGCTAGTCATCCCTACTACTGTTTTCTCGATAGGTATTCATGCTTTTTCCAGATTCTGATTCATCCAAATGATCAGGGGAAGACGACTTTTACATGTCCTTATGGCACATTCGCATACAGGAGAATGCCATTTGGATTATGTAATGCTCCAACTACTTTTCAGAGATGCATGATGTCTATCTTCACATACATGATTGAGGATTTTATGGAGGTGTTCATGGATGATTTTTCAGTATATGGATCATCTTTCAAGGACTGTTTGGCTAACTTGTGCAAGGTGCTACAGAGGTGTGAGGAGAAACACTTGGTCCTTAATTGGGAAAAGTGTCACTTTATGGTTCAGGATGGCATCGTTCTTGGGCACAGAGTTTATGAAGCTGGGATCGAGGTTGATAAGGCTAAGATTCAGGTTATGATAGGTCTGCCACCACCAACTTCTGTGAAAGATATAAGGAGTTTTCTGGGCCACGCTGGGTTTTACAGAAGATTTATTAAGGATTTCTCCAAGATAACCCGCCCACTCACCGCCCTGTTATGCAAGGAGACACGATTTGATTTCACACCAGAGTGTCTTGGGGCCTTTGAAGAGATTAAGAAGGCATTAGTGAATGCTCCTATTGTGCAACCTCCAGATTGGACATTGCCTTTCAAGATTATGTGCGACGCAAGCGATTTTGCTGTGGGTTCTGTTCTGGGTCAGAGGAAGGATAAGAAGCTGCATGTCATCCATTACGGCAGCAAAACATTGGACGATGCTCAGAGGAACTACAGCACAACAGAGAAGGAATTACTTGCGGTGGTTTTCTCTTTCGATAAATTTCGCCCTTATTTGATTGGGAGCAAAGTGATCGTTCACACAGATCATGCTGCTCTCAAATATTTGATGCAGAATAGGGATCTCAAACCTCGTCTTTGTCGTTGGGTTCTTTTGCTCCAAGGGTTTGATATTGAGATAAAGGACAAGAGAGGAGTAGAGAATGGGGTTGTTGATCATCTTTCGAGGTTGAATTTCGATACAGATGTCCCGATTGATGATCACTTACCTGAGGAGTCCATTTACTACGTGGAAACTGGTTTCCAGAGTGGCTTCACCGAAAATCAGTGATTCCCACGAATTGCAGGTTTCAATATCGATCGACACTCACCTAGTGTCGGTCGATACCCGACGGTCTCTGCACCTGTTTTAAACTTGGAACACCTTTGTGCTTATGAGGACTATCTCGTTGCTGCAGCTGACTCCGATCTACCATGGTATGCTCATATTGCCAACTTCCTCGCTGCCAATGCAGAGCCAACGCACCTAAAGAACTATGCCAAGAAGAAATTTATGCGCGACATGAGGCGCTACCTTTGGGATGAGCCTTACCTGTATAAACATTGTTCTGATGGTATCTACAGGAGATGTATTGCTGAATCGGAGGTACCCGACGTTTTGTTTCACTGTCATGGTTCTAAGTATGCTGGACACTTTGCTACTTTCAAGACGGTATCCAAAGTTCTTCAAGCAGGCTTCTGGTGGCCTACTATGTTTAAAGATGCTCATACATTTATCTCACAGTGTGATGTGTGTCAGAGGAGAGGGAAGATCAGTAAGAGACACGAGATGCCACATAATTTCATCCTTGAGGTTGAGATTTTTGATTGCTGGGGTATCGATTTTATGGGACCTTTTCCTTCGTCATACAAGAACCAGTACATCCTAGTTACAGTGGATTATGTCTCTAAGTGGGTGGAGGCAATTGCTAGTCCAACCAACGACTCTTCGGTGGTTCTTAAGCTGTTTAAGACTATCATCTTTCCACGATTTGGCGTGCCCCGTATTGTTATAAGTGATGGTGGCAGTCATTTCATCAACAGGGTTTTTGAGAAGTTACTAAGGAAGCATGGAGTGAATCATCGAGTGGCTACTCCTTATCACCCCCAGACCAGTGGGCAAGTCGAGGTCTCCAACAGGCAAATCAAGGAGATTCTGGAGAAGATAGTGGGAACCTCTCAGAAGGATTGGTCTGCGAAGTTAGACGATGCGCTGTGGGCTTACATGACTGCTTATAAGACACCGTTGGGCACTACACCTTTTCATTTGCTGTACGGGAAAGCATGTCACCTTCCTGTGGAGATCGAGCATAAAACAGCATGGGCTACTAAGTTGCTGAATTTTGACATCAAGCCTGCTACTGAGAAGCGATTGATCCAGCTGAACGAGCTGGATGAGATTAGGTATCATGCCTATGAGAACTCGAAGCTGTACAAGGAGGGGACTAAGGCGTACCACGACAGGAAAATCATCGACCGAATTTTCAAACCCAATGATCAGGTACTTTTGTACAACTCTCGTTTGCATTTGTTTCCTGGTAAATTGCGTTCTCGTTGGTCAGGTCCTTCCACTGTCACGGAGGTTAGACCACATGGTGCACTTTTCCTGCGTAATCCCTCTGGCGAGGAGTTCACTATCAATGGACAGAGGGTGAAACACTACATAGGGAGAACTGAGATCCCAGACGGACACATAATGCCTCTGGATGATGCACCCGCTGCCTGAATGGCAGTACAGTCAAGCTAATGACGTTAAAGAAGCGCTTGGTGGGAGGCAACCCACTGGTGAGTCTATACATATACTTTTTCCTTTCTTTTTGTTTTTAGTTTTGTGTTTCGTTGTGTCACGTGAAACAGATTCGGACGACCAGTATCGATCGACACCTACCAGTATCGGTCGATACTCTCCATATGCCAGAGTTACACCAACTTGCTACGAGTATCGATCGACACTATCTAGTATCGGTCGATACCCGCCGCCCATGTAAGTTTCCTTATAAACCCTACGGTTTTTCTCTTATGCCTCACAACTCCCATCGACTGACACAAACTCTTTTTCACCAAAAATCACCAAATCTTCGTTTCTCCACCCTTTTGCGTGATTTCTGTGCCTATTCCGTGCGGTTTTTCGTGCTCAATCTCTTTCTCTCATTCATTCTAACGATCTACTAGGTATGTAACACGAATTTCCACCTTTTTCAATCCATGCACCAAGTTTAGATTTTCGACTTTTAGGCCCTTAGAACTCGTTTTGCTGGATGCTTATCACTTGATTATTGTGTTCTAGGCCTAGTCGAACCTTGCCTTACAATTCATTACTCTTGGTTTGCAATTTTGAAATTTTCGGATTATGTGTTCTTCGTGACTGCTTGATACTTGTCTTAGTATCGATCGATACCACCTTGGTATCGGTCGATGCTAACCTTCTACCTTGTCCGAGATTGTTGTGTTTGAGAGAGATGTTGGATTTATGCTGTGTTTCGTGTTTGTTAATGATGCAGTTGCCACCTCGCAAGAAGCCACGTGCCGATGATGCCTCGAGCTCTAACCCACCTGGCTGCGATCATCCGACGGAGTACTGTTTGGGCCAACATGTCAAGATCTTCGATGGCCTAACTTGGAACGGAGGGTTCGTAAAGGCTTGCCTTACCAACGACCGTTACCTGGTGCGGATCAACGGTGCACAGGAGGATATTACTCTCTCCCATACTTACCTCCGCGACATCCATGTACCGCCTCCACCTCGTTCTGCCTCCCCAGTCGCTCCTAGCGCAACATGTAGGCCTCCTTGGCCTAAGATCAGCGAGAAGGCCAGGATCCGCTTGACTGATGATTACGAGGGCTCCGATAAGGAGATTACAGAGAGCCGGGCTTGCACGCAAAGACCTATTTCCGAGGAGTGGGACGACTATGACTCCATTTTCTACAACGCCTGGCAGGCGGTTGATGTGCGCCCCACTCGATTTGTGGACACGCATGCTATGGGACAGCTGGGCTTTGACAGAGAGCTTGATGGTTTGATCAGGAAGATTGGACTGGGGACGATGCCTACGCAGCAATATGACTTATACCCCGACTTAGTCCGCCATTTCGTCGCGTCTATCCGCGTCTACTACACTGGTGAGCCTCCAGTGACTGCACAGCAGGGTGTGCTGACGTTCCTGATTCGCGGTGTGCGTTACAGGATTTCTTTCCAGGAGCTATGCGACATCTATGGGTTTAACAGAGATTTCTCGAGGTGTGAGCTTCCTCGCAGGTTCTTGGATATTGAGGCATTCTGGTCTCACTTCGGGCACGGGGTCTACGACTGTAAGACCACCACACAGATGGATGTGCGCCATCCTGTCCTGCGCTGTCTTGTTAGGATCTTGAGCAACACCTTGTTGTGCAAGATAGAGCCTAACAAGATGAGGGCGATTGAGTTGATTGTGTTGTCCATTGGGATCGGGGACATTATTGAGGATGAGGCGTACGAGTGGCCCGAGATGGACCTGGCAGTCAACTTAGGTGCTGTCTTTGCGCACCACTTGGAGTCGTTGAAGGTGAAGCCTTTTACCGGACGTGGCAGATCTTCTAGGACAGCAGGTCGCCTGAAGACTGAGACGGTAGGCAGTCTCCTCACTCCCATCTTTCTGCACCTTGGGATCAGTACTACTAGCTGCTCGATAGTGACATCCCGCGAGCTTATGGACCTAGCGCACCTGGAGCACCTGCGCTGGCTGAAGCCGGATAGGCGTTGGGTTTTCAGCACTTCTACTGGGGACTATCTGGTTCAGCTCCCCAACACCGATCCGACGGACATTGGCGGTGATCCAGCTCAGCTACTCTTCGCGCCTGCCACTGCTGATATGGAGCCTGCACCGATCACTCGACGTCGAGGCTCCGCTATTCGCGTCCGTCCGCCTGCTTCTAGCCCTGCTGGGGGTCAATCACGCGCACGCCACGCCCCTGCTCCTACACCTACTTTTCCTACGCCACCTGCGATGGAGATGGACCCGTTCCAGCGCTACGTTGTCGAGAGTCTTCAGACCATTTGGAGTGCTATGTCTCGATGCAGCTGCATGGCGTCTCAGCGCCCCGTTTCACCACGATCACCACATCAGGCTGGACCATCTGGCACCGCTGGCGATGACTCTGACGCCACTAAGGAGGATTAGTCCTCTGATTATCTGGTTTCACGTTTGTTTTTCTTTTCCCTTTTCTGTTTCTTTTCGTTCGAACTTTTGTTATTTTGGGTCTTATGTTAGCATTGTTATCATTGTGTACTTTGTGGAACTTATGCTTCTATGATTTTTGTTGCTTTTGACTTGTGTTTGAGTGATCTAACAGTGCTAACCATAACACATTTGGATCGTTTGACACAATTTTTGGGCACCATTATCGCTGTCAAGAGGAATTCTGTCGACCACGTGCTGGTATCGATCGATACCAGTTTAGTGTCGGTCGACACTCATTACCATCTCGGGTAACCTCTTCGATTTTCACATTCCACTTGGTTCATTTGATTTCTCTCACCAAACTCAGGCTTGATAACACTGGGGACAGTGTTGTTTAAGTCTGGGGGAGGTAGTGGCTGACATTATGTTTGTTTTTCTTAAGAGTCAGTCATTTTTATCGAGTCAAAATTTGTTTTATTGAGTCAAAATTTTATTGGAGATTATGATCGTGTCCTTGAAACTGCTGTTTTGATTTTGCTTATGAGTGTCCACTGTTACAGAATCAGCTACAGATCGACTAATGAAAAATCCAAAGGCTGACCAGTTAACTAGAAGACATACATGTTTCCAGCAGAGTTCTTTTAAAGCCTAAGCCAAATTTTTGCACTTCATCGATGTGGTTAGTATTCATAGAGCTTGATTCCTCATTCATATCTGACAAAGGAACCCATGTGTTTAAAAGTAATAGTATCTCTCTCCCCTTCTGTTAATTAATAAATAAAAGCATAAAAGATGAAATGATTTTCTTCTGAGTAGAGGGTTAGGAAAATTTCCAGCGATCCCATTATTCTACTTGGAGAGGGATGATCACACAGAGGATTGGAAGCGAGGTTAGGATTTTTCTATGATGCCATTATTCGCCTACATCCTTTGATACATTGAGAGGGAAGAACCGGGGATTCGGTGGCAAACACCATCAATACTCGCGTCTCATACCTTGATGTGTATATGCAAATAGTCTTCTATTTGCTTGAGGGCAAGCAAAGGCTAAGTTTGGGGGAGTTGATATATCATGGTTTTTACCCATTTTAAGCCATGATATAAGTCCGTCTTATAGAGTCTTTATATTATTTTGGGGTCTTTTAGAGTCTTTTACAGGTTTTTGCACGTTTGGAGCATAATTGGAGATATTGGAACTTTTTGGAGCATTTTGGGGCAAAACAGAAGCTTGCGTAGCTGAGTACCCGATTTAGAGTCTCAGTATCGATCGACACTACCCTAGTATCGGTCGATACTCATTGCAGCAAGACAGAAGTCGCGATTTTTATGAAGAGTTGAAGAATTGCAAAATTGCCCAGAAGACTTTGATAATTGCAATAAACCCCAAAACGTGTTTTAGGTTATTAATTAGGATTTTTGAGCCACTTTTAGGAGAGAACGTTATTGATTACGCTTGATTGATATGAGTTTTTGTGAGAGAGCTTTCTGAGGGAGACAAGTCTGAGACTCTGTTCGTCCGAAAGAAGATTTCGAACCCTCTTGTTACTCTCCTTTTTATTATTTATTTGAGTATTATTTCAGCCATGTTTATTGTCTCAATTATCATGTCTGAGTAGTTCTCTTGTTAGGTTCAGGGTTCTCTTAAGGGTTTTCTCTGAATGTTAGGTTAATTGAATAATTAGGATTCACCATCTAAATTAGTTCTTCGCCTAGGTTGTTCTCAAAGCTAATTCTAGACTGATCACCTAGAACTTAGATCTTAGGATAATTGGTTAGGCACGAGAGTGCGATTAGTTACCTGACAGAACCTAGAGTGAGCAAAATAACTATTCGCAAAGAGATTTGGTTTAGTTGTTTTGTGAACAAATCAAACTTGAACTAAAAGCTGGTTTAGACTTTAGGATTCGCAAAGAGATTTGGAATTCTAGGATTTAGACTTAGATAGTTTTCACAACGAGAGTTGGTTAGCTATACTTTAGTGATTTGAGTTCAAGAACCGCGCTAAAACTGAATCCTGTTAGCTAGTTTATCTAAATTCATTGAATTCCTGAGAAATACCCTGAGCCTAATCTTTCTTCCAATCGATTTACAACACATCTAATTTACGCATTGCTTTAGTCTACAAACTATTGGTTTAGCTTAATTTTAATCTTTATAATCTATTGAGTTATATTTGGAGTTCTTGTGTTCGACCCCTAACTATACTGTAACACTGCTTTAGTACTTTTTAGGGTATTAATTTGAGCATATCACATACATTTTAAGAACAAGGATGAGTTAATGCTTCAAATGAGAAAATGGGCATTAGAGTGGAAGTTCGAGTCCAGGTCTGTTTGGTCGAACAAGACAAGAGTGATATTAGGTTGTGTTGACCCTAATTGCACCTGGAGGATGCATGCAACAAAGCTCAAATCTTCCGATTTTTTTGTGGTGAGGAAGTATGTCCATGGACATACTTGCGATACAACTCATAGACACACCAACAATAGGCAAGCCTCTGCCAAGGTGCTTGGGACTTTAATCTACAACAATTATGGAGAAAAGAAGTACGGTCTCAAGCCAATACAAATTATGGAGCAAGTTAGACATGATCATGGTGTACACATTGGATACAAACAAGATTGGAGAGTGAAAGAGTATGCTCAGGATTTGATCAGAGGGACTACTGAGGTTAGCTATTACAACCTCTCAAAGTGGTTGTTTAAAGTTAATGAGAAAAACCCTGGATCAAAGGTTTATCTTGAGATGGAGCCAAATGGAAAATTCAAATACACCTTTCTTGCCTTTGGTCAATCGATAAGAGGTTTCGAGCTGATGAGGAGAGTGATTGTTGTGGATGGTACTTTTCTCAAGGGGAAGTTTACGAGAACATTGCTTGGAGCAAGTGCGCAAGACGGAAATTATTCCTTATACCCTCTAGCATTTGGGATAGTTGACACAGAAAACGAACTAGCAAGGATATGGTTTTTTAGAGGACTTAAGAGTGTGGTCCCTGATGCGTCAGATTTGGTGTTTGTTTCAGATAGAGCTCCAGCCATTGCAAAGTCACTTTCAGTGGTTTATCCACTTGCACATCATGGTATTTGTAAAATTAATCTGTTGAGGAATATAACACCAAAGTTCGAGAAAACTGGGTTGTTCCCACTTGTGGAAGCTACAGCTGATGCTTATACCTGTCATGAGTTCATCCGCATCTTCAGTGACATAAGAAACAAAAGCCCCAAATTAGCTGATTATTTGGAAGGTTCTGATTTTGCAAAGTGGGCTCGCTCTTATGCACCTTCGAACATGTACAATATCATGACAACCAACATTACAGAGTCACTGAATTCGATGTTAAACTTGGCTCGTGAGTTGCCAATAGTTTCTCTCCTTGAGACTATTAGGTTAACTCTCACAACGTGGTTTCATGAACGAAGGGAAAAAGCTTCTAAACACAACAAGCTCGTCACACCACGTGTAGTGAAGGAGATGCTAGAAAGGTATGATGCTGCAATGAAACTTGATGTTTTCCAAGTAGATCGGTATGAGTTTGAGGTGAAGGACGAGACTCGGAAGCACATTGTTCACCTGGCAAACAAGTAGTGCACTTGCCTCGTTTTTGACATCAACAAGATCCCTTGTGTTCATGCTATTGCTGCAGCTAAGCGTACGAACAAGGATGAGAACAAGTACATTGATGAGATGTACTTAACATAAACATGGGCTAGAGCATATGCTGAGAGCATACATCCCGGTGGAGATTTAACTACCGGTAATTTCCCAGATTCTGTATCTGAATATTCATGTGCCCCACCAACTATTAAGAAAAACAGTGGGAGACCTCCGAAAAAGAGAAAGAGATCAGCGGGAGAGTTTGGTGTACCCGGTTCAAAATCTCAAGGACACAAGTGCAGTAGATGCTCTAGAGGAGGACACAACAAGAGTACATGCAAATCACCTATATGACAAACTTATATTTTGTGCAAGACTTTACTTTTTTTTCATCATTTCGAAGTCTGGTTATACTTCATGGTTTCTAGACTTTTATTATTGTTTTCAGGAAAATACCTTGAGATTTTAGTAAGATTATCATATATTTTAGGAACTTTTTCCTAACTTCATTAGACGGTTTTAGAATAGTCTTCCTAAGACAGTAATAAGCCTTCCTAAATCACCAAGAAATGTTACTAAAATTGCACAAATCAATGAACCAAGAATCTAATCGATGTATATTAGCGTTTGAAACAAACAATTAGACATTTTTCACAACTACTACTTTTAGTATTCACTAGTAATGTGATTCTTAAAGCTTTAGAACTCAAATTGACGGTTTTAGAATAGTCTTCCTAAAACAGTAATAAGCCTTCCTAAATCACCAAGAAATGTTACTAAAATTACACAAATCAATGAACCAAGAATCTAATCGATGTAGATTAGCGTTTGAAACAAACAATTAGACATTTTTCACAACTGCTACTTTTAGTATTCACTAGTAATGTGATTCTTAAAGCTTTAGAACTCAAATTGACGGTTTTAGAATAGTCTTCCTAAAACAGTAATAAGCCTTCCTAAATCACCAAGAAATGTTATTAAAATTGCACAAATCAATGAACCAAAAATCTAATCGATGTAGATTAGCGTTTGAAACAAACAATTATACATTTTTAAATTTTAAAAGTACATGTTAAAAACCATAAAACCTTACATCGACAGGTGAATCCTCATGTGTTTGGGTCACCTCCTCTGTTTGGGTTCCGCCATCAATCTCCTGCCTTTGTATTTCCTAAAGATTGTAAAAAACATAAATTCAGAAATTCCAAATCATAATGTAACGTCTTAATAGACTGAATCTAACAGCTCCAAATCTTGTTCCTAAACCAAGGAATCAATCCCACTAATTAATTAGCCGATGTGAACTAGAATAATAATCACAGCTATTACAGTAGACCATAAACCTTACCTCAACAAGTGAATCCTCCTCTGTTTGAGGCACCTCCTCTGTTTGGGTTACGCCATCTCCATTAATATCCTGTGTTTGTGTTTCCTAAAGATTGTAAAAACATAAATTCAGATTCAGTGAGATCCGTCTTTGGCTAACATAATGATCTTCACCTTAACTAAGAATTTGTTTGTTTTACCCATTTTTTAGGAACAAGATTTGGATTGAGACTTTGTCATTCTTAATAATCATATTGACAAATCCTCATATGATCAATGAGGATTGAGACTTTGTCATTCTTAATAATCATATTGACAAATCCTCTACTTGTATCCTTTGTGATACACAAAAACTTCATTTAGAGAAAAATCTTCCAAACTTACTTGCTGATCATCATTTTGAATAGGTTGTGTATCCATAGAAGATCCGATCTGAGTCAGAAATTCTGCACTATTCTGCAAATACATTTGATACAAGTTTAGGCAGATTTTCTCCTAAATGTTTAAAATACAAGAATACGAGAAATCTTACCTCATCATCATTTGGATTTTCCAGTTGTTTCGTCTCTTGTCTTTGGACTCCGCCATTAGTATTGCTTGGGATAGTTGGAGATTTGTTACACGGATGGGTCCCACCATCTGTTTCATGATGCTACAAAAAAAAAAATGAAAACAGTTACTTGCAAGAGAAATATTTTATTCGAGCTAAATTTTTGGTTAAAATTTTGGTTTATTCCTCATAGATTGAGGATCCTGAAGATGAAACATTCTCTGAAACTTAATAGATTGACGATTTGGGAGGGTTTGCTAAATTTGTATGAATACTTCCTAAACTCAGTATGAGTACCAGAAATCTTACCTCATTATTTTGATCTTCACGTTGTGGTGTCTCTTGTCTTTGGGTTCTGCTATCTGTGCCATGATGCTACAACCAAAAAAAAATGAAAAAGTTAATTGCAAGAGAAATGTTTGTAAAGTATTTTTAGGTATAACTTTTTTGACCTAAAAGTGTGATAAACGGTTATGTATCACAAAATCTTGTTTACCTCATCATTTGTATTTGTAGGATCATATATCCCCAGCTTTTCTTCTATTTTCGACAAGCGGGAATTAACATTACTGAACCCACTTTGAACTATCTCGAAGAGCCTGTCCAGATTCGACACGAGCAACTCGCCCGAACCAGATGGTCTCTCTCTCACCGCGTTACCAAACTGATAAGAACTTTTAGCCATTTGTTCTATCGCATCCATAACATCCACTGATTCTCTCTCCCAGTCTTCTTTTGTTAACTTGTAACCTTTCTTCACAATACCACCAATGATTACAGATCTGGATTTTCTATGTCTTCCAAAAAGACTTTGTCTTCTGGATCATTTGGTATGGATGGTAAGACGCATACGACCCTCAGCTGCAAAAACAGAAATCAACGTTTCTAATTGCTAACTCAGGCAAGCTAAATCAATGATATATATGATAGAGAAAAAAAAGAGTTATTTCAAGAAGTAAAAACTTACATTAGCATATCCTTCTATGCTCCTAACTTGTTCAAGTGCTGGAGATTATGTATCAATGTATTTCTCACAGAGAAATACCGTTTCTTGCTCCAAACTGCTCACCTTGCTGAAGGCTGCTTGTAGCAAAGGTACGGATTCCAGAATCCAGAGATGCAGAGCAAAAGGAAATCCATGTAGCTCGTATCTGTCTTTATTCAGAGTCGATGGGATTTTTCGCTTGATCGAGTTGAGCAGTACATCAAAGGCATCTCTTCCCCACGAGTAGTTC
>PKMM01017347.1:42011-111946 GCA_002933915.1 Eutrema heterophyllum | reverse complement strand
ATCAAGGAACTTAAGGCAAAAGGGTCTTGTGAGGCGACTAGCGACGCACACGAAGAGACGCGGGTCGAAAACCGCCATGAGATTGGCGAAGGATCACATTGCGGAGAGATGATGGGTCACGAGGAAGCATGCCGTTCTTTGGCCCATCGTGAGAAGGCGGAAAAACGGAAAGCCATGAGATCTCCATCACCGTGCTCTAGCAACCCCTCTTTCTGGATGGGGTCTTCCTCCTTCTCTCAAGGTTACTAGGTAAGACTCCAACACCCTTGTACATAGTTTTTATTTTTATTTCCTTGCGTCTTGCATTGTATAGTTATTTTTATCTTTTGTCTTTGGTTCTTCCGTCGAATTAATTTCACACCGGGACGGTGCGATTTAAGTTTGGGGGAAAGACCGATATCTAATCTCGTTTTTTGTGTTCTTATTTTGATTTTTGCATATTGAGTCTCATGCATCATACATCCATCTAAGGCATAGAAAAACAAAAAAAAAAAACAAAATCGAAAAATTTGAAAATTTTGAAAACACAAAAAGAAAAGCATGTAGTTGCATTTCATAAGTAGGATCGAGTCTAGTAACATATAAGTCGCATTGCATGTGCATAGGGAGCAATGATGATTTTTCCTTGTAGAGTATCATTTTAAGAGCTCGGTCCAATGTCCTCGTTGCTAGTTGTTTGATGCTTTGATCTCGTGTTTGAAATAAAGGACGAAACATGTTTTGATCTTGTGTCTCACTACTTAGGTTTTAGCTAAAGCATGTGTGAATCGAATCCAATCCTATCTAAGTGAGAACCTTAATTTTGACGCATTAATTATCATGATCATGCATTGCACAATGGACTCATGGATCCCGCATACATACTTGGGTCATCGTATCTTATCCCTTTGTACCACTCTTGTTGGCCCAAGTAGCCAATTCCCACCTTTGGAATGGTTCCCCACCTAAAAACTCAATCTTCTTTCAAGCCTACATGTTTAGTGAGCGTTGTGAGGCCTTATTTTTGAAGTGACTTAGCAAAAAGTGTTGGGTCTAGAGCAACAAGGGAAGGCTTTCATGTAGAACTAGCTCGCGTATCATGAGCTAGATTAGGCTAGGTTAGATAGGTCGGTATTTGTGATGAGGGGAATGGGTGAAAAGGAAAGAAAAGAAGGATCATGGGATTGGAAAAGTGGAAAGAAAGAAAGGAATTTGGGAGAGTGATTTGGGGAAAGCAATAAGATCGAAATAGTTGGCAAGAAAATATGTGGTTTAGCTCTAAGTGTCGAAAAGATAGTCTCTAACTTTAAAAAAAGAGAAAAGAAGCCAAAACGACTCAAGTTAGAAAAGAAATGAAAGAGGCTAGAGAAAACAAAAGAGAAGCTAAGTCAAGGAAAGCAATGTATGCCAAACCATTTGTTGAAGAAGAAACCCCCCCCAAGTGCTTCTAAAGAAGAAAGATGATGAAAAGATGTGATGTAAGAAGGCAAGAGCGCCTCGTGAAGGGTAGCTAGGATTTGTTCTTTGTGGGTTTAGAATTAAGGTCGATTTTGTAATGGGGCATTGGGTAGATGGAAGTCTAGCCTTGTATGCATCTATTGCTCTTCACCCTTAGCATTTTGCCAAAGTCCATTCCTTCGATGAGAGATCCCTTGTTCGAAGACCACCACATGAATTGAGATCATCTTTGTCTCAAAAACCAAGCCCTTAACCAAATGAGTTTGTTTGCATTGCATGAACATGATCCACGTGGAACCACTAATTGAATGTCGAAGGATTGGATGAGAGGAACGCGTGTGTAGGTTGAGACTTAAGCTTGATTCATGTAGGGGAGGGATATGGCTAGCTCCTTTTGAGTAGACTAGTTTGATCGCATTTTAGAACTAAAAACTTGGACATTGAGCTTGATTTCTTTTTATGATACTTGTGGATTTGAGCCCCCGCTTTCAAACCTCTCTCCCTATTGCTCGTGTTTGTTCGCTTGAGGACAAGCGAAAGAGTAAGTTTGGGGGAGTTGATATTCTCATATTTTACTTGTCTAGCATGCATCTTACTTAGCGTTTTTAGTCGCATGCATGCATAACCATCGTTTTCCTTAGTGTTTTGATATAGATTAGAGTCTAGCTAGGTTACATTAAGTCCTAGTGAGTCTTGCATGTGTTGGGGTCTTTTTCCAGGTGCTTGGAGACACTTTAGGAGGATTGGAAGTCACCGAACCAAGCCAAATCGGAGTTGAGTGCAAGAAGAGATGGCCAAGGCAAAAACAGCAAAAGGAGAGGAGTGTACCGACCCATCCTGGGTCGGTATGATGGGTCGGTATAGGGACAGAGACAAATACCGATCCAGAGTCGATTTCATGCCGCCCCAGAATCGACCAGCACACTCAACGACGAACCGCTCAACGTACCTTCCCTTCACACTGCACCGACCGGTCCTGAAACAGTATTTCCCGATCGGTATGAAGACAGAAGCTAACACCGATCCAAGAAATCTCCCGTACCGGCCCAGAGTCAATCAATCAAAAGTATATTTCTTACATTTTTTCAATCTAATATTTTCTTATCATAGTTAAATTGATTTTTTCGCACAAAACAGTTTATATCCGAAAGCACGGCCTATGGTAAACAAGTCAATCAGTTCTTTTATTTCTTTTAGCTTGTATTAGAATCAACATTCTGACCACGGCGGTCCACTCGCCGGCTAAATCCATACCAACTGATTGAAGCAAAATGAAAATCCAAAAATATTAAAATTTTCATTTGGAATATGGACACAGAACTATAAACTGTATGTGGGAACTAATCATTCGACTTTGTTGATCTCATTTTTCAGAACTAGTTTGCTACCTAAAAATAGTAGTTCCACAAAATTACTCTTTGGTAAAACAGTACAAGATAATTTAATCCATGAAAAAACTTTGATGTATCACAATCCCTTATTGTAAAACAAACTCATGTAGTTCTGATACTACTTGATACGATATTGTGGAATTTCCCAAGCAAGCGGCACTCTAAGGGCGGTAAAGGATAATCTTAGACTTCTAATGGCTCGTGAAGCTGGATGTTAAGGTAGACGAACTCCTTAATGCCCCAAACCTTGTTAAAACGTTCCAAAAAGAACTAGGCGGTGGAAGCCTTAATTGATAGAATCCGTGGAGTAAGGTGCTAAGGTAGATGATCTCCTTAGGGCCCAAGACTCTCTTGTAACGCTTCTACGAACAAAAGTGGATCGAATGGCCACACAAGTGTGATGGAGTACACTTGATACACCGATTTGATTTCCTTGGATAAGACACACCAAGTAAATCAGAAAGTTCACAATGAACAATTGAGAATCACTCTCAAGAAAGAAGAAATTATTTTTGATAAAAAGATGGATGATCTCAAATGAGATCTTACATTCGTTTATAAACTAGTAGAAATGAGTATGAAAACAACAACTTAAAACAACAACTAGTCAAATTAAAACAATTTGACTTTAAAAAACAATCACGTTCGAAAATAACAACTTAAACTATTTTTGACCATTTAATCGACTTTGAGAAACAACCTTGGTTTCTTCCTTGTTTATTTCTTCTTTTGGATCACGAATCTTAGACCATGTTTAGGACTTGGATTGTTGTCAAAACTCCATATTGGGCTTGATCATCTTTCTTGCCCCAAATCTCCTTAAGCAGCCCAACCATTGTCTTAGCAAATTTCTTGGTCTTTGCCCTTGTCATTGGCCCATCCGGAACAAGTAAAGCTTCCTCGGTTTCAAGCTGCTCAGCCTGGGGTACAAGCTCATCCTCAGCAACAAGTTCAGATTCAAGTTCATCCTCCTTAGTGCTATCCATGATCACATCATCCCCCCCCCCCCTCTTGAAAAGGATTTGTCCTCAAATCTAGATTATCTGCAACAAAAGGAATTAAGTCAGAAACGTTGAAGCTTAAACTTACTTTATACTTACTTGGTAAATCAATCTTGTAGGTATTGTCGTTGATTCGTTCCAAGAGTTGAAATGATCCATCGGTTCTTGGCAACAACTTAGACTTCCTTTCATCCGGAAACCGTTCCTTCCTCAAATGAATCCAAACTAGATCACTAGCCTCAAAGATCTTCTTGCGTCTCCCTTTGTTGGCTTGCTTTCGATATTGCTCAGTTCTTTTCTCAATGTTCATCTGTGCCTTCTCATGTATATGCTTAACAAGTTCTGCTTTCTTTTCCCATCAAGATTCACACGCTCACTCAAAGGCAAAGGAGTTAGATCCAAAGGTGTCAAAGTATTAAAACCATAAACCATTTGAAACGGAGAATACTTAGTAGCAGAATGGACATCATGATTATAAGCAAACTCTACATGAGGCAAGCAATCTTCCCAAGACTTGATGTTTTTCTTAATGATTGCACGCAAAAGAGTAGACAAAGTCCTATTAACGACTTCAATTTGCCCATCAGTTTGTGAATGAGAAGTAGTTGAGAATAAAAGCTTAGTTCCTAGTTTAGACCACAATGTTTTCCAAAAGTAACTCAAGAACTTGGTGTCTCTATCAGAAATGATTGTCCTAGGCATGCCATGTAAACGAACTACTTCCCTAAAGAACAATTCAGCCACTAGTGATGCATCATCAGTTTTATCAAACTCATGTAGGATAATGCTCGACTTCTAATGGCTCGTGAAGCTGGATGTTAAGATAGACGAACTCCTTAATTCCCCAAACCTTCTTAAAACGTTCCAAAAAGAACTAGGCGGTGGAAGCCTTGGTTGATAGAATTTTTGGAGTAAGATGCTCTCCTTAGGGCCCAAGACTCTCTTGTAACGCTTCTACAAACAAAGGTGGATCGAATGGCCACACAAGTGTGATGGACTACACTTGATACACCGATTTGATTTCCTTGGATATGACACCAAGTAAATCAGAAAGTTCACAAAGAACAATTGAGAATCACTCTCAAGAAAGAAGAAATTGTTTTTGATAAAAAGATGGATCTACATCTTAGAGTGCCTCATGATAAGTTTTCAAACTCTTTTAGGATTTCAAGTTATATCAAAAAAGTCGAGAGATTTTTTCTCTCCCCTTTCTTTTCCCCGTGATTTCCGGATCTACATCTTTTGAAGCTTCTCGGTCATGTCGGAGCCTCCTCCGACGTCTGATTTGGGAGTTCCTTCTCGCCCAGCCCTCCGCCCAACTTTACTTCTTCACCAAAATCCTCGTGGTCTGATGTCACCTCGGACAAGCCTAGCAAACCTCGTAGGTGCTCAGCCACTTGTGAAGTGACCAACGGGATTTCCCAAGCCTCAATTCCGGAAGAAATTCTTGAAGATGCCCAGCCTTTATGGGAAAAAATCATTGTCGGCCATTTCATCGGTGAAGCACTTCATATCGGTAAAGTACATGCTACGGTCAACCGCCTCTGGTCTTCTCAGGTGAAGACGTCGAAGATAGATGTTCAATTCATCAATCCGAAAACCGCGTTATTAAGATCGAGAATGGAGAAACAAGATCAAGGGTTCTTCGAAGACACTTCTGGCACATAGCAGATATTTCAATGGTGGTGCAAGAGTGGAGCCCCAGCACTTCATCTTTTAAACCAGATCTATCTGCCATGCCGATTTGGGTGGACTTTAACAAGTCCCGGACCACCTCTTCTCCCATAAATGTTTGATGTTTCTTGGTGACCTCATTGGGGAATCGCAGAAGCTACACTCAACCACATAATGGTGTTTCCGACTGGACATGGCAAGAGTGTTAGTGGCGGTCAACATGGAGAAACCTCTGCCGGAAAAAATAATTCTCCAATCTGAACTAGATATTCTCATCAACGTTAGCTACCCCTGGCTTTCTCCTCGCTGCCTTTCCTGTCAGACTTGGGGCCACACGGAAAAGGGATGCAAACATATGAAGAAAGGCTTTGTTATTGCTCCAACAAAACTTATTACGAAAGAAGTAGGACCAGATCCGCAAACATCATCACCAGCTAAAGAGATAGCTCCGGAAATCGAAACAGTCAAGGCGACGGTGGAAGCTACTAATTCGGAGAATCCTTCGGAAACATTACCCAAGGTTTCTCTGGATAATGAAACTCATGAGGCAGAGACTATGGAGTCTCTTTGTTCGTGTGTTTACGCATCAAATTTTTGCAGTGACCGCTGGCTGCTTTAGGAGGAGATAAAGCAAAATCGTAATCGGTTCATCTCTAATAATACTCCTTGGATCATCATTGGGGACTTCAATGAAATCCTAGCATCCGAAGATCACTCTAGAGTTCGCACATCTTTACATGTCCAAACAGGAATGCACGAATTCCAAGACCTTGTATCTGACTGTGAGCTAATGAATCTTGGCTACGTGGGACCAAAATTCACTTGGTGGAACCACCAAGAGGAAAATCCAATCGGCAAGAAGTTGGATCACTCTCTGGTCAACTGTGTTTGGAGTTCAATCTTCCCTCATTCGTATGCAAATTTCGAAGTTAGTGGCATCTCAGATCACTCAAGATGCTTGGTTCGATTGGATAATCATGTTTTGGAGAAAAAAACCACTTTCAGTTCTTCAACTACCTTGCCGAGCATCCCCAATTCCTGGATATTGTCTCACATGTTTGGCTAGAAACAGAACCTCTGTTTCACTCAAGAAGTGCTCTACACCGTTTCCACCGCAAACTCAAGATTCTAAAATCCCACTTACGAGCTTTGAACAAGGAACGCTATGGCGATATTGTTGATTCTGAAAATCACACAAGGGGCAAAACAGTAAACTCAATAGATCGAATCTCGTTTTATTGATTAAACTCGGTGGAGCTACAAGATTCCTAGATCGTAAAAGATGACTTAAGAACTAAGGAGATAAAAGCTTTAGATCTCAGCTCTCGGTCTCTCAGTTCTCGTAGATGATTGTGGCGAGGGCCTCCTTATTTATAAGGTTCTGAGTCGGTATAAATCGAGAGGATTTCCTTTTCCTAGTTCCATCAGGATAAGAAAATCTTCCTTTTCTCCCAACGAAATCTGGAAAGATTCCGTAAAATCTTGGATGTCGGCGCGTTCGGCAGCGAGTTGGGCTTTAGACCGAGCTCGGCCTGTTGATTGTGATCATGAGCCTCATTTAATTAATTCTAAACGTCGTAAACTGGGATCAATTCAAACCGGGCTAAACCGGGGAGTGCTAAACTCACCTCCAACAATAAGTCCCCCCGCCAGTTCGGCGAAGGAGTCCTTGAGTTCGGGGAAGTTCATGGAGAATTCTTTAGCTCAGTTGGAATTGAGATCGGCATCTTGTCTTGATCGTTATAAACTCGTGTCTTCCGATAAGCGATGCGATGCTGAGATCATGTATATCTTCTGGCTTGATCGCCCGGTCTTGTGCAACAAATCCTGAGCTCGACAAATAATGAGCTCGGCGAATCTTCCTTGAGAAGACACGTCGCTTCAGTTTCTTTACCCGTTGTGGAAATCGAGGGATTTTGTCATGATTGTTTCTCTCTCCATATATTATTTTCGACCTTTCCGATTCTTTTCATTTTCTTCTTCATAAAAGATAAACTCCTTCTTCCTCTCTCTTGTTTTTGCTTTTGCTCTCTAGGGTTTCTGTTTATTTTTCGATCAAATCCGGCGATATTTACGGCTCGATTTCTCCGATTTGCTTTAAAGATCTTCGGGTTTTTGTACTGTCCTTCGCATGCTCCTTGCAATTTCTTCACCCGTTCCTCGCAGTTCTTCATTTTGCTTTTTGCGATTCCTCTGTAACTTCTTCGACTGCTCTTCTCAATCTTCCGGTTAGTCTTTTGCGATTTCTTCTTCCATTCTTCATGGCCCTTCTTTTGTCTTTTGCGATTCGTCTTCGTTGAATGCATCGATCTGGAATCGAATCGTCAGACGATTATGTTAATAATTACGAGAAGGAATCTGAAAGACCGCTTCCTGTTTGGCGTTTGTTGTTTAACTCAGTTAGCTCAGACTTTCGGATACCGTTGTCTTAGTGATGGAAGATCAAGTGGATGAAACCTCAATTAATCCGTCGCAACTCGCGGGGGCTCGCGCTAATACCCAGCCTGTGATTCAAGTTCATGAACTTCGTGATCGAGACAGCGACGAGACCAGCGCTCATCGTCGGTTTGACAAGGAAATGAATCCGACGGTCAATATTAGTAGGTCTGTGCCGATTGGGAGAAATGCGGAAGTTGGCAATGTTTTAGATGAGGTCAACGAGTCTCAGGTTGTTGGTAGGGAGAGGCGTATTCCGTTCAGGCAGGTTGGGAACGACGAGGCTGGCACAAGCAACCCCCGAGTTCGAGTCCGTCCTCCCCAGGTTGAGGCTTAAATCCATTTTGATGCCGAGTATGCTGTCGAGCTCGAGAGAAAACTGATTCCTAAGGACGAGCTGCCGAGCAAATTCGTCGTGATGAGACGTTAGCTACTCAGTTGTCCATAGAAAAACTCGGAAGAAAACGTGGCCGAGAGGCGGGTGATGACGCTTCACATGATAACGTCGAAGTCGTCAACGCCGATGTCGATCCTCTAGCGGGCAACGTAGAAGGGGCGACTCGAGCCCTGCTGACTCCCTACGGAATCCTACTTACAAAAACGTATCTCAGCACTGGAAGGGGTTGTCGCTCGATTTAGGGAATTGTGGCGAACTCGCTGGCCAGAGATTCACCGAGCTCGTCTTACCACGAAGAACAAACCGCAGCGTCCTAGTACTTGTTAGTTCGAAATTCCCTAAGTCAAATTTCTGCCATGTCCATTCTATCTCTCAGACTTGTGTTATTTGTGCAGTCCCTAGAGGGTCTTCGTCTAGAAGAATGGCGCCGCGACGGAATTTTCTCGAGGTCCCGATTTATTCTACTAACCTCGATGAAACTATACTCCCTTCGGCTCGAAGGGATGATATGATGCTCCTCCCGAGGTCGTCCAAGTTTTTGGGGGCAGTTCAGCAACTGCCGGAGAGAATAATGAAGCTGATCGAAACTCTCAGATCGGCGATACCGAGGTCGACCCTCCTGTCAACCTTGAAGAGGTCGATCAGACTGCTGGGTCTGATTTGGCCGCCCGTATTGACGCGGTGCCTGCGATCACCAATTTGGAGGTTTTTGAAGTTGTTCATGATGGCGAGGGTGCCGAACCATCGAACCATTCAAGGAAAAGGAAGACTCCGCCAGGTCGGTCTGAAGGGGAGCCGGCTGGTTCTGATATATCATGATTTTTACCCCTTTTAAGCCATGATATAAGTCCGTTTTATATAGTCTTTGTAGTGTTTTAGAGTCTTTTACAGGTTTTAGCACGTTTGGAGCATAATTGGAGATATTGGAGCTTTTTGGAGCATTTTGGAGCAAAGCAGAAGTTCGTGTAGCTGAGTACCCGATATGAAGCCTCAGTATCGATCGACACTACCCTAGTATCGATCGATACTCACTGCAGCAAGACACAAGTCGCGACTTTTATGAAGAGTTGAAGAATTACAAAATTGCCCAGAAGACTTTAATAATTACAAGAAGCCCCAAAACGTGTTTTAGGATTATAATTAGGTTTTTGCGCCACTTTTGTTGGCAAGAATTGATTACGCTTTATTCTATTCTGAGTTTTGTGAGAGAGCTTTCTGAGGGAGACAAGTTGGAGACTCTGTTCGTCTGAGAGAAGATTTTGAACCCTCTTGTTACTCTACATTTTATTATCTATCTGAGTATTATTTCAGTCATGTTTATTGTTTCAATTACCATGTCTGAGTAGTTCTCTTGTTAGGTTCAGGGTTCTCATAAGGGTCTTCTCTTAATGTTAGGTTAATTGATTGATTAGGATTCACCATCTGAATTAGTTCTTCGCCTTAGGTTGTTCTCAAACCTAATTCTAGCATGATCACCTAGAACTTAGATCTTAGGATAATTGGTTAGGCACGAGAGTGCGATTAGTTACCTGATAGAACTTAGGGTGAGCAAAATAACTATTCGCAAAGAGATTTGGTTTAGTTGTTTTGTGAACAAATCAAACTTTAACTAAAAGCTGGTTTAGACTTTAGGATTCGCAAAGAGATTTGGAATTCTAGGATTTAGACTTAGATAGTTTTCGCAACGAGACTTGGCTAGCTATACTTAAGTGATTTGAGTTCAAGAACCGCGCTAAATCTGAATCATGTTAGTTAGTTTATCTACATTCATTGAATTCTTGAGAAATACCCTGAGCCTATCTTTCTTCCAATCGACTTACAACACTTTTAATTTACGCATTGCTTTCAATTACATCTTTTGGTTTAGCTTAATTCGAATATATATACTCTATTGCGTGAATTCTGGAGTTCTTGTGTTAGACTACATATACTACAACAACTGCTTTAGTACTATTAGGTATTAATTTGAGCATATCAGGTTCCCAAGGTCAGCTCGAGATGCAGGAGAGGGACGACGTCGCTCTTGTTACCAATGTCCCCCGACACGACTCCGGATGGGACGGCCGATCCGACTGTCGCTGTTGAGACCCCGAGGAGGCGTAAGAAACGGAAGTCTCTTACCGCGGACAATGATGTGTCCTTCAACTACATGAAGGACACACATTTGATCAATCATCTGGCGTCGTGTGCCGAACTCTTCCGTCAATTCAAAGTCGGTATTCGCGGTCTCTCGATGCTGGATGAGCTCCCGAAGATGGAGAAATATATGGAGCTTGCTCGCTCCAAGGCTCGGGTAAGTTATTTATTATTCGATTTAATTTTCCTTGGTTGAATTTCTATTGTCTTATTGTTCCTCCCTTTTTCCAGGTCGAGGCCCAGACAAACGAGATCATCCGGTCGCTTGACCGTAAGTTAAAGTTGGAGACTCGGGGTGACGAAGACACTGAGAAGCTAAAGGGGGAGCAGACCGAGGCGCAAGCCAAAGTTTCGCAGCTGGAAGAGCGAGTTGTTGCTAAGGATCAGGAGCTCGCTGCGAAGGATCAGGAGCTCGCTGCGAAAGATCAGGAGCTCGAAGCCCTCCGAGCTGAAAACGAGAGGATGAAGGCCGAGGTGCTTGAGGCCAATGTTTCGCTTAGCCACATGGCCGTTGATAAACGGAAGGCTGCAGATTTCTTGAAGTCTGAGAAAAGGACGCTTAAGGCTTCCCGATCCATGTGGGTGACTAAGGACAGGGACCTCCAAAGAGAGTTGGTGGTCAAGGAAAATGTTCGTCTCGAGAAGATTAGGGACTACATCACCCGGCTTGATGCGGCGAATAAGAGGCAGCTTGTCTATAGTCAGGTTATGGGCACGAAGAAATGCCTGGATCGGCTCGTGGAAGGAGGGACTCTCATTCCTCATGAGACGCTTGATCATTAGTAGCGGAAGAGAAGAAGATGACGGTCGAGATGCAGGCCTTGATCCTTGAAGAGCTTGAAGATGGAGACTTCAGGGCGTCTCCGATTTCGGATACCGGCATTCCTCCGGGTCCCCATCTCGGTGCTGAAGGAACCGAAGTCCCGTCCAATATTAATGAATGGGGATCGATGGACTCGAGTATGGGTCTGGGCATGTCTGCCGAGATCAAGAGTCGTGATTCCCCTTGAATTTTCCTCTTTTCTCCATTGTTTTTATTTTTAGGCTTCTTGTTAAACTGCTCGTAGCGGCTTTCTTTTTGTAACTCGAACCATTTGCCCGAGGGGGCTTTTACATGCAGCTTGTAGGAGCTTTTTAATGAATTTTATTTAGTCGATTCTGAGTGTTTTGCGAACTTAGTTCGCCTTCTCTTTTTTTTTTTTCTTACTTTAGTCATTTCGACTGTTATGCGAACTTTGAGTTCGGCTTCAATGCGAATTGAGGAGTTCGGCCTTTGGTTTTTTGGAAGTGATTTTTGTTTGTAAGGTCGTAAAATGATACGATCCTCTCGAATCCTCTACATACCAAATTGGTGCCGTACATAGTACGGTCTTAGCCGGGGTAAGTTAGATGAACTCGGTTTTCGATCAACTCGAGATCGGCGATCACTGATGATCGGCTTATTGACTTGCGATTGTTGAGAAATCGGCTTATAAAATTTGTGATTGTTGGGAAATCGGCTTAGTTTTGCGAGAATGTGTCGTTCGGCTTCACCTCGAGAGCTTAGCATGAGACTGCGAAGGTTTGCTCATCTCAAGATACTCCGGGTCCTCAGATCGAATCCGAATGTGTGAGGTAATTCGGCTTACTTGGTTCGGATGGTCTGAGGACGAATTCTAATGCGGGGAAAATCCCGGCTTTTGCAAGACGGATCTCGGCTTTTTAATCGTTTGCATCCCTGAGGAGTGCTTATCGATCGTCTGGCCAGGACGTCGATGTGTGAAATCGCGATGGTCTTAAATGCAAACTAAGGAGTTCGGCTTACGAGGTGAACTGCGATAGTTCGAGTTTGATTTTGTTTCAGGCTGTAACGCGGACTGAAAAGTTTGGTTTTAAAAGATACGAACTGTTTGAGTTCGGCGAGCTGCGATAGCTCGGCTTTGATTTTACTTAGTTGTTTTCAGACTGTAATGCCACCTGAAAAGTTTGACTATGGGAGGATACGAACTGAAGAGTTCGGCGAGATGTGATAGCTCGGCTTTAAGATCGTAAAGACTTAATAAATAAATTTTATTAGAATCATAGCTGGATCCATGATGGGTTGTCTACGTACCCACGAAAGGGATCAAACCATTCGTAGTTCACATTACATCAGATATAAGAGTAGTAGCTTGGTAAGCTCTTTTCTTTTTTTTTTTTTTTTTTGAGCCGGAGTAGTAGTAGAACCGTTTGAGGTTCATTGAATTCCACAATCTCGGTATTGGAGTTCCATCCATTTTCATCAGTTCGTAGACGCCGGGTTTGACGATGCGCATTATCTGGTAGGGTCCTTCCTAGTTAGCACCGAGTTTGCCGGCGTTTTCTCTTATGTGTTCTGGTAGACCTTTTAAAGAACGAGGTCGCCATCCTCAAAGTGTCGACCTCGGACCTTTTTGTTGTAGTAGCGAGCGGCTAAGTGCTGATAATTTTGGATTCGGAGTAGTGCTTGTCCGCGCTGTTCTTCAAGCGTGTCCAGATTGTTAAGGAGCATTTCGTTGTTGAGATCAGGATTTTGAGTCAGCATAGTTCGGCGTATCCCTGGAATATCGAGCTTGGCTGGGCATAAAGCTTCTACTCCATATGCTAAGGAAAAGGGTGATTGCCCACTAGATCGGCGAGGTGTAGTGCGGTGGGACTAGAGAACTCCGTCTAACTCATCGGCCCAAAATCCTTTCTTTGTATCAAGTCGTTTTTTTAGGCTGTCGATGATGGTCTTATTGGTTGCTTTGGCTTGGCCGTTTCCTGGTGGGTACCTCGGCGTGGAGAAACTTAGGTGAATTTTCCACTTATCTGTGACGATCTCGTATGGTACTCCATGTCGACATATGATGTATTTCCAGACAAATTTCTTGACATCGAGAGCATGTATCTCGGCATAAGATTTAACTTCGACCCATTTGGTGAAGAAGTCAGTCATGACCAAGATGAACTGCTTTTGGTTTGTAGAACGGCGGAGTGGACCGATGATGTCCATAGCCCATCGTATAAAAGGGTAAGGGGCCGTTGAGGTGGTGAGCAGCTCGGTTGGGAGGTTTATCATTGGGCCGTGTCTTTGGCACTTTTCACTCTTGGCGGCGAATTCTCGCAGTCCGCTAACATCGTTGGCCAGTAGTTGCTTGCCTTCTTTATTTTCAAGGCTAAAGAGCGGCCTCCGGATTGATTTCCATCGTCTCTGTCGTGAACCTTACTCATGACTTCGTGAATATCTTTACCGGTGACGTATTTCAAGAGGACACATTAAGCGCTCCATCAAAATAGCTCGCCATCGAGAACGATGTAATGGGCATATCGT
Source organism: Eutrema heterophyllum (assembly GCA_002933915.1). NCBI lineage: Eukaryota > Viridiplantae > Streptophyta > Magnoliopsida > Brassicales > Brassicaceae > Eutrema > Eutrema heterophyllum. The sequence goes on along the minus strand of PKMM01017347.1, from coordinate 98,164 downwards.
ATTTTAAGTCAACAAGCTGCCCATCTGTCGGTTGGAACCGTTCCTTCGTAGACGTACATTTTGATCTCGATAGTCCAATCTTCAGGCTTTTTGTCTTCTTCGGCTTCGATGTCCATAGGGGTATGAAGTTCTTCAGATACTTTGTCGTCTTCGCCCGACTGATCTCGTAGGTCTGGGTCGCTTGGGATATGTCCGGTTTCGGCGTTCACATCGGGCTCGGAATCCGGACTGTTCCTTGCTTTTCGTGGTTTGGGATTGGCAGCAGGATGCGTCTCGTAGTCACGCCTACGTGTGGTTACGTTGCAAGTCTCGGTCGGTTCGATGCTTGGTCGTTAGATGCTTTCAACCGGGATCGTACGTAGGAGATGAGGATCCGACCTTGAGGCGAGGGCATCGGCTGGGGCATTTTCTCCACGAGGTATCTTAGTGAGGTTGAAAGATTGGAATTCGGCAGCGAGTTCCTTTACCAATTTTGAATATGCGTCCATGCGGTCATTCTTTGCGTTGTATTCGCCGTTGTATTGGCTAGCGACAAGCTGAGAATCGTGGAATGCTTGTATGTGTTTTGCTCCAATTGCCTTGGCCAATCGCAGTCCGGCTAGAAGTGCCTCGTACTTGGCCTCGTTGTTTGACGCTTGGAATTCCAGCCAGAAGGATTGTTCCCGGATTTCACCTTTCGGGGACTGGAGGCGTATGCCGACTCCCGAACCGCGGTGTGATGATGAGCCATCGACATGGAGGAGTCCAACCGTGTTAGCTTCTGTAAAGGTAATGGGCACGCCCCCTTTGGGAACTCGGTTGTTTCGTTGTGCCGCAATTGCTTCGCGACTGTGTTCCTTGATTGCCCGAACTAAGTAATTGTAAGACTCGATTGCGCCCATGATCATGTGGACCCTCTTTCGGGCTTTTGGGATCGTGTGATCTTGGGGTTGGTCCTCACAATCTCGTTTTGGCAGCTCGGTATCGGCGTTATCCTTAGCTCGTTCGGGGTTATTATCCGTGTTCTGCTTCTTGTTGTTGTTGCCGCGGCGGAATCTGTTGTTAGCTCGGGGAATGCTCTGAGGTGAGATCTCCCCGTTTCTGAAACTCTTAAGTAGCAGATCCTTGAGGTGTCGGCATTCCGCGGTACTGTGACCTTTCCTTTTGTGAAATTCGCAGTATGGTTCAGGATTACTCGCGGACTCTGCTGGATCATATGTTGGTTCTTCCGGCCTGGCCCATGTATTCCAGGGTTGTTGGGGAGGAATGGCGGTTACTTGGTGTGTCGTAGGTCGTCGTTCAAATTGAGATCGCAGCTCGCGGGCTTCTTCCCTTAGTTTTTCTTTAGGTAAGGGTTGTTTCGAGAGAACGTACTGCTTGTCTTTGGCGACATGTTCCTCTTCCTCTAGAATATACGTGTGCGACTTGTGCAGGGCATCTTCCAGGGTTGGATGTCAGTTGCGATGAATTTCCTTAGGAAAAGCTTATGTATACCAAGTTGCTTTGTAGAGGGCTTCTATCGCGGCATCGTCATCGATGGTACACTGGGTTACCACCGACTTGAATCGATCCATGAAGTCTCGCAGAGGTTCGTTTGGGCCTTGCTCGAGGGCCCATAGTTCGGCGTTCTTGGTCTTCTTCTTGATGAACATGGTGAAACGTTTGAGGAATTTGGTTGTGAGCTCGGTGTAGTGGTTGATCGAGTTCGCTTCGAGTTGCGAGAACCAATCGAGCGCGGTCCCGCCGAGGTTTTCGACGAAGAGTTGACATTTCGTAGCATCTTGTTCCTCCTCGGTTTGGAATTTGAAGGGGTTCATCATGATGCCGAAGGAGGTCATAAAGTGTCTGGGGTCAGAGTTGCCTTTGTATTGTGCGATCTTGATCCTTTCCAGACGCCGGAATGGGCTGTCAAGGACTTGTTGTGTGAACGGGGTTTTCTGGGTCTCCTGGATCACACGGTCGATCTCGGGTGCCGAGCTGGTGGCTTGATGAAATTTTGACCTCATGTCCTGAAGTTGGGCTTTAACGCTGTCGAGTTCCTGATCCAAAGACACATGATCGGTGATGTGGGTTTCTTAAACACCAGTAGATCTGGGAGCTGGAAGTCGGATTGTGGCGTTTTGACAGGGAAACGTTAAAACTTGGGGAGCTGGTCGCGGAATTCTGTCACCCGAACGTTACTTCATTGGGTCGGAATTCTGTCACCCGAACGTTTTGACACCCGAACGTTACTTCACTGGGTCGGAAAAAGGTGTTTGTCTGAACTTGGGGAGCTTGTCGCGGAATTCTGTCTGAGTGGCGGGTAGGGAGTCGAACCTTTCATCGTTTTTCTTGACGAGTTCGGCAAGTTGCGCTGCCATGGCTTACATGAGAGCATATTGGTCGGGTGGAGCCGAGGTTGCAGCTGAGGTTCCTTGCGGGATCGGTGGTGGTGTATCGTCGTTCCCGTTGGGCAGGATCCGACCTTCCGGGGCGTTATCGGCGACTCCGTTATTCTGGGCATTCAGTGTCGGATCGATCGGTAGGTCCACCATAGCTGAGCTTAATCACCGAGATCCGAGAGTTTATTGTTTTTAGAAAAAATCGTCCCCAAAGACGGCACCAATTGTTGATTCTGAAAATCACACAAGGGGCAAAACAGTAAACTCAATAGATCGAATCTCGTTTTGTTGATTAAACTCAGCTCTTGTTCTCTCAATTCTCGTAGATGATTGTGAATGTCTTGAATTGTGGCGAGGGCCTCCTTATTTATAAGGTTCTGAGTCGGTCTAAATCGAGAGGATTTCCTTTTCGTAGTTCCATCATGATAAGGAAATCTTCCTTTTTTCCCAAAAAAATCGGGAAAGATTCCGTAAATCTTGGAGGTCAGCGCGTTCGGCAGCGAGTTGGGTTTTAGACCGAGCTCGGCCCGTTGAGTGTGATCATGAGCTTCCTTTACTTAATTCGAACCGTCGTAAACCGGGATCAATTGGGCCGATCTCGGTTCTAACCGGGCTAAACCGGGGAGTGCTAAACTCACCTCAAACAGATATCACGAAGAGGACCAAAGAAGCGTTCGACTTGCTTTGCGAAAAACAGAATCTTGTTCTTCTTTCACCAACATCTGAGAATCTAAAGTCAGAAGCGGATGCATCGGAGAGGTAGCATCATTTCCCAGAGATTGAAGAAAAATTCTTCCAACAAAAATCACATATAACTTGGCTAAAGTTTGGGGATAAAAACACAACTTTCTACCACAGAACAGTCATCTCTCGAATGGCTATAAATTCGATCAAAAGGTTGGTAAAGGACAATGGAGAAGTGATTACTGAACCTGAGGAAGCGGCAAACTACTTCAAAAATTATCTCCGAGCGCGGAATTCAGATTCAGAGGGAAACTTCAAAAGATCCAAAAGATCCATTTCTCGGCAAAGAAAACTTGGGAAAAAGTTAGAGTTCGAGGGACTACGATATGGTGGCATGAGCTTGCATGGTTTCCCCAAGCGATACCTCGTCAAGCTTTTATCACATGGCTAGCGATAAGAAACAAGTTAGCGACGGGAGAATGGATGCGGAAATAGGGAATGGTTCAGTCTTGTCCACTTTGCGGAGAACGCAACGAGACACGTGACCATTTGTTCTTCGCTTGCCCTTACTTCTTCACTATATGGAACTGGCTTTGTTCAGGACTACTAGGAACGAGGATCACCCCGGACTGGACCGAAACATTGCGCACCATACGGAGCAACTTATTAAGCAAAACCGATTCACTAATCCTTCGGTTTGCTCTTCAAGTAACTATCTACGGGATTTGGAAAGAGAGGAATGGTCGTCAACATCAAAAAGCAAACAACTCAGCCTTGAAGCTCACGTATGGAATTGACAAAACTATACGAGACAAATTAAAATCAACGAGTCAAGGATATGGCGAAGACGACGAGATCATGGTTCCAAGAAGAATACCAACTCTTTAAATATCAAATTATTAGCACGATGATTTTCTGTCTCACGTTTTTAATCTTGTAACCAGATTTCAAAATTTTATTATCTTTTTGATAAAGTTCAAAATTTTATTATCAATCGAAACGTTGTACTTTTTAGTTAAAACATTGTTTGCTTCTATTTTGTTTATCGAATATTTTTAATGAAACGGAAAGTTATTTATTCCTCTAACAAATTATTCAAACCGAAATTAATATGGCATTAATTAAAGGGGGTAACTATAACTCTTTTTGGTTCAAACTAGACACCCACTTTAGCTTATTGACGTCGAAATGTTTTCCAAAACTATTAAAGTTTAACCAGATATTGCAATTTGAAAGATGCATCAAGACAGGTAAAAGTAGAACCTACAGCTGGTGTAACTTCTATTCTACTATTATCATATCACCTTATTCTCATTAACAAAAAAGATCACTTTATTCTAGATTTTATTTGTTACTATCATATTCCATTTGTTTTAAATAAATATGGTTCACCGTAAGATTTTCTAAATTTTATAAAGTAGACGTAAAGTCTGATTCTCTTATAAACTTTATATCTAACGTATATTAAAGAGGAGGCTCTTTTTGCTGGCAGCACCACGATTAAAGTTGGCATTTGGCTGATTTATTAATTTATTTTTTTCTCTCGTACTATCTCTATTGCCAAACACTATTTTTAATACAATTAATTATTTTGCTTAAGTCATAACCTCATTAATTTGAGATTAACTTTTTCATTTGTATTTTTTGTTTTGAACTTTGCTAATCTTGCATCCAAACATTCTACAATTTAATACAAACTAAAATCAAATTCACTTTATATTATTGAGTAAACTAAAATTTAAATATTTTGGAAATGAACACATTTAACTACTAGAAGAACAAACAACTTATATAACTATATACAGAGCCGGCCCTGAAGATTGGGAGGCCACAAGCCCAAAAAAAAATAATGGGGCCAAAATTTTTAAAAATTGTGACTACAAACCCAAAAAAATTATGCACTACGATAACTTAAGTATGAAATCATCACAAATACCACTTCACTACAATAACTTTTACGTCAATTTGAGGCCGAAAAACTACATGTAGTTTTACAAAAATTTGGGGCCACAAGCTCCGGCTTGTCCCGCTTGTGGCCTGGGCTGACTCTGACCATATACATAAAATGTTTAGTTCACTTTTCATATTACAACTATTTTTAAATTATTAAAAGTGATCAAAATATGTGTCTGAAAGACCGTGACGCGAAGGTCGAAGAGTTGGAGTCCGCACACAACTCAACCCGTCAAGAACTCACCGACATGAAGACGGTCATGAAGAACGCATTCCCCCATCTCTTTCCCAATTAAACTATTTTTTTTTTGAACAAATTTTATGTTTATTGAATATTTTTATGTTTAATGATCTTTTATTAATAAATTTTTATGTTTACAAATAATTTTAATTAATTAATTAGGTTATTAATTAATATAATTAATAAATTTGATTTAATTAATTAATTAATTACTTATTAAATAAAATTCAAAAAAAACAAATTATTGATTTTCGTCGGAAGGTTATCCGTCGGAAGGTTATCCGTCGGAAGGTTATCCGTCGGAGAGTTGTCGGAAAAATTTCTTACGGATTGTCGTCAGAATATTCCGACAAATAGCCATCGGAAACAAAGCCCGTCGGAAATATTTCCGACGGCTTCCAACAACGTTCCGACCCTTAGTTCCGATCAAACATCCGTCGGAAATACGGCCGTCGGTAATCGGTGGGAAATATTCCGACCAGTTTCCGATGACTTCTCCCCATCGGAAATTTCCCACGGAATTCCGACCAAAATCAATTTCCGACGAACTGTAACCGACGGATTTTGTCCCGTTGAAAAAAACATTTTCCGACGGGAACTGCCGTCGAAAAATGCATATCTTCTTGTAGTGTACCACTCACTCAGGAAATGACGTCAGACATTGGCACCCTTAAACAGTTACTATACTTTGGACACAAAAGTCAAAAAGAGAGACCCAACGTGAAAAATGTTACAAACTAGTAAAAAATGCAGTTACGGTAAAAAAAAAAAAAAAGGGTCTCTATAAATGTATGCACAGTCATAGGCACTCAACTCAAACTCTTTAGTAAGAATACTTTTAACAATGGCTTCTTCTTCTTCTTTAAACAAGTTTGTGTTTTTCTTCTTAGCTTGTCTTCTATTCACATTCTCAGACAACCTCGTGGCTGGAGAATTCGACAAAGTGAAGCTCAATCTTTACTACGAATCACTCTGTGCAGGTTGGCAGACTTTCATCGTCGATTATCTAGTCAAAATCTTTGACTCTGATCTCCACACAATCACCGACCTTAAGCTCGTTCCATTTGGTAACGCTGAAGTCTCCGATAATCTGATCGACTGTTACTTGCCAGGTTCCATTTAATATCTCCCTCTTCTTGTTGTGTAAATTGATTAATCTATATCTGTTTATATGACTTATATGCTTATTATATACATGTTTTTCTAATTGATCGCGTTTGGGAAATTTTGTGAAGCATGCTGAAGAGGAATGTAAACTAAACGCCGTTGAAGCTTGCGCCATAAGATCTTGGCCCGATCCGGTATATAATTTAATAGATGCATGTATTTACTATATTCTTTCTTCTTTTATTCAGGCAAAATGATTGTTAGAATTTAACTTGAAAAATGTGATGGTTCTTTGGAATGCAGAAAGTGCATTACTTGTTCATAAGGTGCGTTGAAAAGGACAGGCAAAATTGGAAATCAAGTGTTAAGGACTCTAAAAGTTCGAAAACCCTCAATGATTGTTACAACAGTGATCTATCTAAAAAGGTAGGTAATACATAAACACACACACACATATTGTAAATTAAATAACCGTATAATCACTTTTGTTGTTTGTTATTGCAGCTCATACTTGGATATGCAAACATGACTTTGAGTTTGAATCCGCAACAAACGTACGCACACTCAACGGCAAACCACTCGATGAAGTATAACTTCTTATAAAGTCTTGTTTTCATGAATATTTTGTCATAATTTATTTTCATTTTTAATCGCTTAACTACGTGACTGATTGTGTTTTTGGTTTTTGGGGATGCAGAACGTACGAAGTCCCGGTGAATTTGTTGCCCAAATCTGCAAATCGTACAAAGGAAAGATTGCTCTCCCAAAAATCTGCAATTCCTCTGATTTGTCTAAGTCTCCTCAGAGCAAAGTGTCGAAGCTTCAAGTCTCCTATGCAATGAAGCTAGAAATTAATTATCAGACTTATTATTGAACTAAGATGGATTTAAGCTTATGTTAGTGGAATATAATAAAGATATTTTCTAAACTTTTATGTTTACACATTGATGAAAAAAAAAACTCTTGACTTCATGTGTGATTTACAACTATGTCATTGCTGATGTGTCATCACCAGAGCTTTTCAAAACTTTTATAAAAAAAGATTTAATTTACTATAATAATTACGTTAGATGCCACTCATGTTAAACCATCGTGTAATACCATTTATTCCATATTCAATTGTGTTATTCTGTTTTTTTATGGTATCATCATTATTCAACATAATTGAATAGAAAGATGTCATTCTACGTAAATGGTATCATCAGTTATTCTATGTAATTATTGTTAAAAAAATATCATCATCCCAAATTTATATCCTATGTTTTGTATTCAATTTCTGTCATACCAATTATAAATCATATGTAAAATTTATCTCATACCAATTTTTTCATATTCAATTTCAAATTGTATAATCCCATGTTATATTTTATGTCATACCAATTTTTTAATATTCAAATACACTATGTCACAAAAAAATATTGTCATCCCAAATTTATATCCTATGTTTCGTATTCAATTTTTGTCATACCAATTGTAAATCATATATAAAATTTATGTCATACCATTTTTTTCATATTCAATTTCAAATTGTATAATCCCATGTTATATTTATGACATACCAATTTTTTCAAATTCAAATACACTGTCACAAAAAAATATTGTCATCCCAAATTTATATCATATGTTTCGTAATCAATTTTTGTCATACCAATTTTAAATCACATGTAAAATTAATATCATACCAATTTTTTCATATTCAATTTCAATATGTCACAAAAAATTTGATCTCTTAATTTTTATATGTGAAATGTGAAATAAGTTGTACGTACAATCTAAGGTGTACGTCCCTTACTACTTGATAATTGGTACTTATTAAAGGATTAAATGTCAAATAACAAATTTCTTACTAAAATGAATTAAATGTGGAATATATAGGGATACGGAAATCAATTTTTAATATTAAAGAACAATTTCCTTAAACTATTGTTATACTATCATATTAATGATTGGTCAAATATTTTAAGAATGTGGCATTAGGTCAATATTCATAAAGAAGAAAGTGTAATAACGATTAAATGTGTAATAGTTTAAGATCTAATCCACAAGGCGCGGATTAATATTTTAAGAATGTGGATTTAAGTCAACCTTCATAAAGAAGGAATGTGTAATAACGATTAAACTTACTAAAAAGAATATAATGTTAAATATATGAATGCTGGGCGGATCATGATTAGGTTGGCCACAAAGTTATATTCTTAACGACTCAATTTTTCTATTTAAAATATAAATGGAAATAAAGATATGAAATGATCTTACTTGATTGATTTTACGATTCTATTTCAAATCCCTTATTAAATGTGAAACCCTTACCCGCACCACTATATATAACATGTCATTCACCTTATACACGTCACAGCTAACGTTTCCTCAACAATAATTTTTATCTTTCATGGTTTCTTTCAGTTCAGTCTCTGACTTGAAACCTTTTAAAAGTATGTGGATGAGAAATGTTAAGATAATAAGACTTTGGAAACAATACTTTGTTGCCGGTGGAGAAACAATTGAAATGGTGCTAATCGATTCAGAGGTATCTTTTATCCATTGGTAACTTTAATTTTCTTATTTATATCTTATGTTTTTTTTTTAATAGTTAACATCAAAAAATTATTTTTTAGGGAGACAAAATCAATGCTACAGTGAAAAAAGAATTGGTCAGCCGGTTCGAGCATTTCCTCTCACCAGATGCTTCCAAAATACTTATCAACTTTTCACTGAACCATTCATGTGATAGTTACCGGACCACCAGTCACCCCTACAAGATCGGGTTTTTTACTACCACACGTGTAAGAAATTGTGAGCAATTTCCCAATGAATTGAATGGTTTTGAGCCAGTCAATTACCTTGATGTTCTTGCGGGTAATTTGAATCCTGATTACTTGATTGGTGAGTTATATATTACACGATTTCATTTATATTACTATGTTCAATTTTCGAATTTTATTCATTACTAATGGGATTTCTAATTTCTACTACAGATGCCATCGGGCAAATTATAGAAGTGAGTCATCTTGAAGTTGTTTCTGTGAATGGAAAAGACTTACGTTGGAACTACGAAATACTGAGTAAGTTGCGCCATTTTATATCCAAATATTTAGCTTTCCATCCTTTAATGCCAAGAAACCTCATCCTAATCAGAAATTTCTTTTTTTCTATCAGGGATGTTCGTCTTCCTATTGTGTTATGGGGTCCGTTTGCGGAGGATGTCAATCATGCTGTTCAGATTCGTGGTGATCAATCGTTGATAATTGTAATGAGGTTTGCCAAGATTAAAGTCTGGAAAGGTAAACCATTATAATGAAATTTTAATTTATAATACTGCAAAAATACGGGCAGAGTTATCGATAATAGCCAAAAAATTCGTATATGCAGAGGATCGCAGCGTGTCCAACGCTTACAATGTTTCTGAAGTTTCAGTTAATCCTAACATCTCAGCGGTTGAAAGTTTTAATGCACTGTAAGTTTCTCCAAACGTGGTCAATGTTATTACCATTTTTCGTAATCGTTATTCATTTGTTTTTAACACAACACGTTTGATCTTTAGGTTACCACAAGATGCTCTTCCATTAGCAATTGTGGATTCTAATCCACTTGCTTTGGTTAATGGTGTTTCTGATAAGGATGACTTCTTTGTTCACACACCAAGAAAAACAATCAGAGAAGTATTGGAATCTAGACAGGTTTACAATTCAGACATGGTTATATTTATGTATAGGTTTGATTGCATGATATTGTATTCCATTTGTAAGTGCTTTTGGATTTTTTTTCGCAGGTTGAGAGGGCTATTGTCATGGGCACAATAGCTGCCATTGATGCTGATATGGGATGGTATTATTTGAGCTGCAAAACATGTGCTAAAAAGGTGTTAACTGTGCCTAATGATGATTTTGATGAGGAAAATCCTAATGATGTTTCACCACACAATTACTATTGTGGAAAATGCAAGACTGATAATCCCAAACTTTTGCCAAAGTATTTGCGGATTGTATATCATTAGTTTGTATGCTGTAATATCATTACAATCTAACTAGCTCTATATTTTTGACTACTTTCAGATACAAGTTACATCTCATTGTGCTTGATATAGTCATTTGTGTTTTACAATTTTGGCAAATCGAGTGGGAAGGTTAATTCTCAGAATCTTTGTTTTTTAAACACTCTTTATAGTGTTCGATTAAGCTTTTTCTGCGAATTAGTAAACAAAAACATTTGATTTTAATGAACTAGGTGGCTTTACTCAGATCTCTAATTTACAAGGGTGGTCTCGATTGCTATTTGACCATGATATTCCAGAAACTAAAGCTTTCAAATCGATGTAAGCATAATTATAAAGAAAGCAGCCATGTCCTATGTTTTGTTAAATAAACTTAGCTCATAAATAATGAAATCTTATTACTTTTGCAGGATTCCATTAAATGCTGCCATTGACGACATTTAAATGATTCTGAAGATGAATTTCTTCAGTTATATGCAGCCAAGTAATTTGATATTTTGGACAATACGTAGTTTGAATAAATGTTTTGGGAGACAATCGTGGGATGCTTCTATTTATCTATTTGTGTTATCTACTTGAATTTTATGGTCAAGGTTATTGCTTTCATCCTTAGTTCGATAATGTTTATGTTCTGCTAGCAATTATGTTTACAGTTATGCGACAATGGCAGCATTAGAAACGGAGAGTTAGCAAAAATTAACAAATTCGGATCTGAATCAAAAAAACATAGTTCCCTGGAGATCTTGCTCTGCATAATCGAATTGCAAACATAAGGATCTCCCAAGCGGCTCTGGCATCGGCTATGCTACAGCAATTGTTTGACTCTTGATTATCCCCATGGCTCTTGCATCTGCGATTTCTTTTCTTCCATGGCTCCGATTATCTCCGAAAACCCTTGGGTATCTTTTTGTTCATGACTCTAACCCGAATCTCTCTATCTCGAATCTCTCTTTCCAGCGCCCCCACTGTTTTCACCGACTCTCGATTGCCAAGAGAATGGCGGAGAAACCTATCGTTTTCTTGATTTTTTTTTCCATTTTGATATTTTTTAAAAGCATATAATTATCCATTGCAAAGATAAAATCAACGAATTAATTCATCTAAAAACACAAAAAAATACATAAACTTATCAGTTATTTATTGTAAACACGTAAAAAACCCGATGCCCGAACAATATGTAAATATAAAAACACATCAATTCCCTTCTATTTTAACTAACAAACAAAAAATATACGTTTACTATAATTTAAAAATATTACACTATTTAATGTATTAATATTCACAATTATTATGTAATTTATACCTAAAACTAAGTTACAGTATTTTAATCTCGTATGATTTAAATTTAAAAAAAATTCTAAATAATTTATAAAAATTTCACTCCGCACAGGACGCGGATTACTACCTAGTCTAGATTTTTATTATTGAAACTTAGAATAGCTTATATGAAACCAAATGCCCAAAAAAAAAGGAAATAAAGCCGGCAGAACATGTACATATCCCCGAAAACAAAATTGATGGAAAAGTTATTTTGTGGAGACAAAACCCTATAAAAAAAGAAGCGGAAAACATTAAAAATATTACTAAAACCGCTAATGAATCAAATGTACTAAAACTGAACTGTTGAACTGGTCTCACCCAGGACATGCTGATTTAATTATTTTGTAATTAGAAACGCCTAAAATTGAAAGCGAACTATATAATTATTAGGACCATTTATACAAGTAATTAATATGACGTCTTAATCGAAGCAAGTGTAAAGTAACTCGGTACTTTATTTAATAACCACACTTTTGATTCGACTACTTTTGTTTTAGGCTCAACTTGAGTCAGGTGTGCAAGTCGATGTGTGAAAACGCCAAAACGCTTTTTCCACGTATATCAGAAGCAGCAAGAAACATTATGCACTACTTTACGGTTTTACACTATCCTCCAGTTATCAATTACGATTAGTTACAATTTATTTTGTTGTAGTAAGCATTTTTTTTTTTGGAGTGATACTAGAAATTATGAAATCAAAATTTGATTTTTGTAGGAACGCTTAGCCACCAATTAATAATCAAAATTGAGTGTAATCAATTTCTTTTACGCCACCAAAAAATAACTTATTTTGTTTTCTATATACTCAAAACTTAAATTGAGGACGAGAGTTGTTTCGCACACTAATAAAAAGAGAGTAATGTACCTTATATGGGTCGAACTAGCATCTAATTAAGTCTCTACTAACCTAAAGATATTTTCCAAAAGTTCTTCACTTTTGAAAAGAACATTGAAATTTGGGAAGAAATGCCAAAACTCTTAGCTGGACTTTACCTGCTATAGTTCTTTTTAGACCTATATAAATATCATTTATTATTTTTTGTAAGAGTTTAAGAGTTTTCATTAATAGCTGTAGAATCATAATCCGTTAAGAACAAATCTTGGTTTTGATCTTCACGGTTCACACATAAAGAACATCTTATGAATGTGAACTAAATATTTTTTTCTATATTAATTGAGAAATATTATTAGAATCTAATCTTGCATTGAAATGTTATTTACAGAGATGTCATGCTAATATGTCAACACTAGAGATTAGGCCTCGAGTTCAGGTTAACCAAACCAAAATGGTCGGTTTATTCGGTTAATTGGTTTATTCGGTTTTTGAAAATTCTGGCAGAGATCTTTTCAAAAAAATATGAAAATAGGCTTAAGTTACTATAATTTATACTTTATGTCACTCACGTTAAATTGTTAAAAAAACAACTCGTATATCCACTAAACTAACCATAAAATAAAATCAATTATACACTCTCTCTCTCTTCCTTTTTCTCTTCTAATTATATCATATTAATTATTTTTAATTATCATATTCTCTACCATCTGACCATAATTTTATAGAAATTAAAATTAAATCATCACATCATTCACATAATTAAAAAATATCAACTTTCATAGTAATATGTTTTTGACCTCTGTCCTTATAATATATATTTACTAGTTCACTGGCCAACATAGTTTTCTCCACTAACCGTATGTTTTTGACAAAATGCAAATTGACGGGACATGATAACCTCATGAGAATGTGTTTGAGCCTAAAGAAAAGCAACTTTGAGATGGTTTTTATGTGGAGTTTAAGCAGGAAATCGGTCTATAGCCAGAGATCAAGGAAGCCCCTGGTTTTTTTAGAATGGGAACTATAAGATGGTAGAATTGGTAGCAAATGGCATGAATCCATTTGTGAAGTAGTGGTGTATTCCATCAATGAAGTATTTTCCAGTAATTTCCCAAGTAGACCTTTTGTATTTGAAGGGAATCCAGCATAGCTAACAAGTTTTTTCTGCAGATTACTGCATATAAAGTTTAACAAGGATTGGATCCAAGATGGAGGGCATGAGATATGAGGAATGTAGCGGGGGTCCCAAGGATGGATTTTACATGCGCAACCACTACAGCGCTCATATCCATATGATCAGAGATAGTAGTTGATGTTTCTGAGGTAAATGACCTAATAGACTTGAAGGAGTTTCTAACCTATGTGATTCTATGGGATTAGCTTGTGTTCTGGTCCTCTTCTTTCAAGCAACTAATTTTGGATTGTTGCTTTCATTAGTTTTCTTTTATGCCTCGTAGGAAATTCCACTTTGTCTGCAACTTTTTTTCTTTTTGAAAAAGGAATTCATATGGGTTTTGCAAAGCTTGTGATGAGGACATCTAGCATGAACCGGTCCAAGAAGTCCCTTTTGTTCCAAACTTGCCCATGACAATATCCCGATCAAGATCACTCCACGACAAATTCAACACATATGTGACCATGGTCTTAAATACTTCAGCATACTTTAGCTTAACACAACAGACTCCAACAGACTTCAGTTTAACACAACATATTTCAGCAGACGTCAGTTTAACACAGCAGACTTCAGCAGACTTTAGTTTAACACAGCAAACTTCAACAGACGTCAGTGTAACGCAGCAAACTTCAGCAGACTTCGGTTTGAAATACCCAAGCCTTGAAGAGACCATACCAAAAGAGGCCAAGCATAGAAGTTACATTACAAGGCCCAAAGTGGGACCGATTGCATCTTTGGAGCTCTAGAAGAATCACGGGTCGGATTATCCATTTCCTTGTGCATTCGACGCACTTGAGCAACAAAGGAGTCTACATACATCAAGAAGAAGAGAGACAGAGCACACTTGCCATATATGGACCACGCGCACAAGAAGCTAAGGTAAGTGTTTCCTTTTTATTTGAATTTCTTATCAATCATTTGACTAATCTGTGCTTTGATTTTCTGTGTGATTTTCTATTATTAGTTTGAATCTTTTTAGCTTAATTTACGAGTTGTAATCTCCTTTAATGTCGCTTTTTCAATTTGAAAGTCCTGTCGCATTGAGTCTTTTTTTTCTTTGAGTCTAAGCTGCTTGGACATTATATAAGTCCCTTTACGGCCGTGTAAAATTTTCACCTTTCATTATCAATAAAAACTCAAATTTTCTTTAGAATCAAGTTGTCTTTGATTTCCTATGTTCTTGTCTAGATCACTCCAAACCAGAGAAGAAAACCCTTGTCTTAGTATCACAGAAATCAATTCCATATGTGTGGTGAGACCTCAGCCGCCATCGTCCCATCTTATCCCTTGAGTTGTAGAGAGAGCTCTCAGCCAGCTACATCTCAGCTCCTTGGTCGTGATTCTAATAGATGCAAGTAAGCTTCTCCTTGTGCCTACATCAGTTGGTATTCAGAGCTTAGGTTTTGAAGGCTAAGTGAAACAAATCCGATCAGGTTTAATCTTTCCATTCTATTCTTGTTCAATTCTGTTTTCATTTGTTGTTCTTTGTTAGATCCTTTAAAACAAAAAACAAAAAAATTTGTGTTCTTAGTTCATCGATTTGATTTATATCATTATATATAAATATATATATATAGATATATATCTTGTGTCTCTGATCTTAGATCGTTGTTATTTGATTCCTGTTTTAGAAAAGTTAAAAAAAAAATTATTTAGTTTCATCTTCATTGGTTGTTGTTCTGAGATTAGCATTGGTTTCAGGCCTTTTGCTTTGTCACAGATTATAGATACCCAAAGAATTTGATAATTGTATTATTTTGTTATTGTAGTGATTCATCATGGCCGAACCAATTGAGGCCGCGGCTACAATGGCAGAGATGATGGCATCTATTAGGGAGATCCGTGATGAGCTCAGAAACGTTTGAGAGATGCGTGAAGAGCTCAGGAATGTGGGAGAAAGGCTGAACAGAGTTGAACACCCGATCAAATTTCAAGCTATAAGAAATCTCAAACTGAATGGTGATGCACAACCTGTTGGTCAGAATAATGCTACCCAAAATACTGCACCAAACGGGGGAGATCAAAACCCACAAGTGTACGAGCATGGAGAGATGGCTGGTGAAAGGAGGCAACAAGAAGAACCGGCGGGTGAGATAAGACATCAAGAACCACCTGATATTCCACCTAGGGTCAGAAGACAGAGAGTACCTCGTTTAAACCTTGATGAAGATGATGACCAGGAGGAGAGGTATCAAGAGGAGTTGCCACCACTACGTCAAACTAACAATGACATGAAGCTGAATGCACCAAACTTTGTGGGCAAGACTGATCCAAAGGCGTATCTCGATTGGGAGATGAGGATGGATCATATTTTTGAATATTATGACTATACAGGTGCAAAGAAGGTAGCTTTGGCAGTAGCTCAGCTCACGGACCACGCCCTGACTTGGTGGGACAAAGTTGTAGCAACTAGGAGGAGAAACCGTCAAAGAGCTCTCAGTTCGTGGACTGAAATGAAAGATCTCATGAGAGACAGGTATGTTCCACCACATTTCCTTAGAGACTCACAAAAATGTTTTTGTAAGTTGTCTCAGGGAAACAAGACAGTGGAGGACTATTATGACGAGTTCGAGCATCTAAGAAATAGGCTGGAGCTTAACGATGATGAAGAGATACTCATGGCTCAGTTCCTGGATGGTCTCCAAGAGAGAATAGCACGAAAGGTAGAAAGACAAGTCTACCACGACTTCAAAGATCTTTACCATCTATCTATACAAGCTGAGCAACACATCAAACGCAAGAACTCAACCACTCGGAGCAGAACACCTAACACTTAGACATCAAACGTCAACAAACCAATAGACAAAGGAAAGGCAGTGGAGATTGATTCTCGCTTCAAAGGAAAAACACATGAGCCAAACAAAAGCTTTAGGGCTGATACAAGTAAGAATACTAACACATCTCGTACTAGAGACATTACTTGCTTTAAATGTCAGGGAAGAGAGCACGTGTCAAGGGAGTGCCCAAATCAAAGAACCATGATTCTTACACCTGCTGAGAGTATGAGTCACAAGATGAGGCAGAGAGCGAGCCCATAAGTGATGAAGAGATGGAGTACCCTGACACATGAGAGTTGCTGGTCACTAGGCGTGTGCTAAGCGTAATGGTGGAGCTAGAGGAGACGGCTCAATGTGAGAACATATTTCACACCCGTTGCACTATAAAAGGGAAGGTATGTAACCTGATTATAGATGGTGGATCATGCACCAATGTGGCTAGTGAATTTATGGTTAAGAAACGCGGCCTTGAAAGAACAAAACACCATAGGCCTTATCGGCTGAAGTGATTAGATGATAAGGTCGAGCTCAAGATCACTGATCAAGTTAATGTTCCTTTTAGTGTGGGACGTTATCAAAAAAAGGTGACTTGTGACGTAGTCCCAATGCAAGCTGGCCATCTACTTTTGGGTAGACCATGGCAGTTTAATAAGGAATCTACGCATAACGGTCGAACTAATATATATTCTGTCATGCATAATAAACGAAGTTATAAACTGTCACCTCTCACACCTAAGCAAGTTCATGAATTACAAGTCAAAATGACTAAAGAAGTATAACCTAGCAAATCAATTTTTCTAGTCAATACTAGTGTTGTGCGCCGTTCCTTGTATTCCAAGGAACCGGTATTACTAATGGTTGTTAAAGAAGTGCTAAGTGCAGATTTTGGAGCTCTTGAACTACCAGCACATATGACTAAGCTACTAGAGAGTTTCAAGGATGTGTTTCAAGAAGATATACATGAGGGGCTGCCACCTATAAGAGGTATTGAACATCAAATAGACTTTGTTCCAGGTGCACCACTTTCGAACCGGCCAGCTTATCGAGTGAATACGGAGGAAGCCAAGGAACTAGAAAGGCATGTGCAAGAGCTAATGGCAAAAGGATATGTGAGGGAGAGCCTCAGCCCATGTGCCGTCCCTGTCTTGTTGGTCCCAAAGAAAGACAGAACTTGGAGAATGTGCATAGATTGTCGTGCCATCAACAACATCACTGTGAAGTATAGACATCTGATTCCAAGACTTGATGACATGTTAGATGAACTAAGTGGAGCCACGGTATTCTCCAAGATCAACCTGAAAAGCGGGTATCATCAAGTGCGCATGAAGGAATGAGATTGTTGGGGTCGGTTTTCACCCACTCGAGATTAACGCTTCAGAAAACGAGGAGTACTGACCCAAGCCGAAGCGTGACAACTAAACGGTCTTCAAGGCTTCCCGCCTCGTCTAGTAAGGCAGAGCCAAAGCAAAGTAAGAAACGACCTCCCAACTGAGCCGAGGCCGACTCGAAACAGGTTACTACGATATAAAGGAAATAGTCGAGTCAACCTAAATGTTCATGGGCCGAGATACAAGCCAATCACCAACCCTATCGGGCCGAATCGAAGGCCCATATCATCATTTGCCCTAAGTCGAGTCTTAACCAGCAGCCGCGCGAAGGAAGAGAGGAATATTCCATTTCTCTTCCGGGATTCTTGTCGACAGACTCATATAAATATTGTCTTTAACCACATTTGTAACCCATATGAAAACCCTAGCAATAGCTCTTAGCAACTTGTACTCATACGCTTTCTAAACAGCAATAAAACAACCGTCTTTGGATCTCTTATTGTGGTTTTCCTCAAGAAACTTATGTTCCTTCTAAAGTGTCGACAAAAGATTGATTCTGAGAATTTCGACTTTCACAGTTTGGCACCGTGGGAAACTTGAAGCTTTCTAACTCACAAAAAAACATCAGAAACAAGATTTAAAAGATGTCCGGAGTTCAGCATACAACCGACGACGACATGGGAAACAACAACGGTGGCGGATCTGGAGGCGGCGGCAACGGAAACGAAAGAGTCGAGCCCAGTGACACTCCTGCAGCAACGGAGATAGCTTCGGCGCCTCTAGCCGAATTGAAAAATATGCTCACCTCGTTGCTGAAGAAGGTGGATGAGCATGACAAAACGAACAAAACCCTATCGGAGAGGGTCGGGACATTGGCGTCGGAAGGTCGGACCAGAGATCTGCATTCAGGATACCTCGGTTCGGGACTCCCCCCAAGAATGCTTCCAAGGAGGCTCAGCCTCAACCCGACAGTACTCGACTTCTCGACACCCCCCACAAACTCGGCAAGCGGAAGATTGCCACAATTGCCTCCATCGGGCGAGGTGACGCCCGCAGCGACGAGGCCACTTCTGCCCAACCCACCAGCATGATAACACCTCGGAACAACCAACGATGAAGCAGTCTGAAGTGAAGGGAACAACACCTCGGACCGTATCGCAAGCGATGAGCTCGCCTCGGCATTTGAAGGCGCAAGACCGGCTGGAAACATTCCTAGCACAAGCCGTCTCGGCAACAACCTGGCAGAGGAGGAAGAAAACCTACTTTGGGTAGAGCAAATGCGACGTGCCGAAGAGATGAGAAGATCAAACCAAAACAAGCACGGACCGATGGAGACGAGTCGAGCCCATATAATGGAACTAAACGAGATCAAAGCTTCTTTGGCCCGGAACAACGTCGAGATGCAAACTATATGTTCAAAGGTACATCATGCAATCAACGCGGCACCCGAGATCGATCGGATGCTTGAAGAAACACAGAGAACACCCTTCACAGCTCAGATTACCGAGGCAAACGTATCCGATCCCGGCAAAGTCAGGATCCCATTTTATGACGGATCAACCGACCCAAAGGCCCACATCACCGCCTTCCGAATAGCAATGGGACGATATAAGCTCAAAGACAACGAGAAGAATGCTGGATTCTGTCTCTTGTTCGTGGAACATCTAAAGGGAGCTGCCATTGACTGGTTCGCGAGGCTGGAAAGAAATTCGATTGACAACTTTCAGGAACTATCTTCCGAGTTCCTAAAGCATACTCCGTATTCATGGAACAAGAGACGTCTGACTCCGACCTGTGGACCATGGTACAAGCACCAACTGAATCGTTACAAAGTTTCATGGGAAGGTTCAAGACGGTGGTATCAAAAAAAGTTGTGAGTGAGTGACCAAGCTGCGCTAATCGCGCTAAAAAAAGGCATTGTGTTACAAATCGGATTTCTGAAAAGAAATCGCCTTGAACACGCCTCATACAATCCAAGACGCGTTACATCGGGCCTCGAATTTCATCGTTGATGAAGAAGAGATGAAAATCCTCGAGGAGAGATTCGAACCAGCAAAGCCAACAAACTGAAACGCCGCATCGGCCCCATTTCCATCAAACCCTCGGAGAAATACCCAGAGTGGAGGATTCGTACATCATGAAGGACCGAAGTTCCAAGGTGCCCACAACTACCAAGTGGGAGCGGGACGAGGCAAGGCACCATTGAATACATGGACGAGTAATTCTAACAACTTCGACGAGAAGGCCTACTGCGAACATCATCAGTACGACGGGCATCTCACAGCAAATTGTCGAAGCTTGGGGGCAAAGTTGGCAGCAAAGTTTATGGCGGGAGAGCTCGGGAATACGGTGACCCTCAAGGATTTCGAACGAGAAGATGACAGCCAGAACAAGCCAAACCAAGGTACCCTAGCAGAACAAAATCAACGAGATATCCCGAAGCGAGGTAGAAGAAACGAAGAGGAAGCACCACCGGCACCTCGAAGAAGGATAAACATGATAATGGGCGGATCATGGTATTGTGCTGACACGGTGTCTTCGATCAAAGCTTTTCAGCGCCAAGCCGAAACCAGTGTCAACTGGTCCGAACCACCTAACGTTCTGAACGTCATCATTTCCTTCGCCGAAGAAGAAACCGTCGGCATCGACAAATCGCATAACGACCCTCTCGTTATCGAGCTGACTATCCGAGATCACGATGTGGCAAGAATACTGATCGATACAAGAAGCTCGGTCGATGTTATTTTTTGAGACACCCTAAAACAGATGAACATCAAGTTAACGGAAATAATAGCCGACCCGAGACCCCTAACCGGATTTAATGGTGATACAACGATGACGCTAGGAACGATCAGGCTCCTTGTACACGCAAAAGGCGTAACAAAGATCGTAGAGTTCTATGTGGTGGATCATCCAGCAATATACAATGTTATCATGGGTACCCCGTGGATAAACTCCATGCGAGCTATTCCCTCCACTTACCACCTCTGCATCAAGTTCCCAACCTCCGATGGCATTAAAACTATATGGGGCAACCAGAAGGAATCTCGAGTATGTTTCCTCGCCGAGCACAAGCTTCGTAACCAGGTAACGAATGTGAAAGCAAATCCAAAGAATCCGAAGACAGACCAGGAGTCAGAGAAGGACCTATCCAAACTCTTATAGCAATTACAGATCACGGAAGCTCGCGAGGAAGAAGTTGAGCCGACCTGCGAGCCCGTGAGCTCGTTGTGCATCGACGATGACCACCCAAAATGGTGTGTTGAAATCGGGGCCACACTAGACGAGTCCATCCGCAGCGAATTAATCTCTTTCTTGAGGGATAACGTCCAGACATTCGCCTGGACCGCGGAGGATATGCCAGGGATTAACATCAACATTGCCTGCCACGAGCTCAACGTGGATCCCATTTTCAAACCCGTTAAGCAAAAGAAAAGAAAGTTAGTACCAGAACGAGCTAAAGCCATAAATAACGAGGTAGAAAAGCGGCTGAAGGTTGGTTCAATTGCCGAAGCAAAGTACCCTGATTGGCTTGCCAACCCTATCGTGGTGAAGAAAAAGAATGGCAAATAGCGAGTGTGCGTAGACTTCACCGACCTAAATTAGGCATGCCCCAAAGACAGTTTCCCATTGCCTCACATTGACAGACTTGTCGAAGCAACCGCCGGCAATAAACTCTCATCTTTTATGGAAGCGTTCTCTGGTTACAATCAAATCATGATGCACCCCGACGACAGAGAAAAGACCGCATTCATCACAGACCACGGAATATATTGCTACAAAGTGATGCCGTTCGGGCTCAAGAACGCATGGACGACGTACCAACGGCTAGTCAACAAGATGTTTGCGGAGCAGTTCGGCAAAACAATGGAGGTCTACATCGATGACATGCTAGTCAAGTCACTTGACGAGAAGAACCATGTCGAATATTTGCGAGATTGCTTCCGACAACTAAATCGGCATAACATGAAGTTAAATCCGGCGAAATGCAGATTCGCCGTGACTTTCGGCGAGTTCCTCGAATACCTCGTTACCCACCGAGGTATTGAGGCAAACCCAAAGCAGATAAATGCGCTGATTGAAATGGCATCACTGATATTCTCATAATTTACATGTTTTAACATGCATTTTAGTTAACATTCTCTTGTCATTTGCATGTATAATCATAGTTTTGTCTAGCATTTTGGTCTTTATTAGAGTTTAGGATGTTGCATTAGGTCCTAGAGAGTTTTTGCATTCATTTGGAGTGTTTCTAGGTGTTTTGGAGACAATTGGGATGATTGGAGTGATTGAGCTTAAGAGAAGGAAGAGTTCACCCAAGGTGTCTCAAACATGTGGCTGGACGAAGGCTTTCCCATCTCATTCAGCTTCAACGATCTTCATGGAAGTTGTAGAGAAAGGAGTTAGCTGTCTACATGAGATGGTTTCAGGTCATTCGGATATGTGGTTCGTGAGATATGGCCGATTTACTAAGAGTGTGTCCGTCTGGCCGCGAGACTATCGATCTACACCGACCGACCACAGACCGGTGCAACAAAGCAGTGTTCGGTCAGAAGCTAAGCACCGACCTGTGGCATTTTCTACACTGACCCGTTGCGTCTGGTGTGCTTGCTGCTTGACTGAAGAAGAAGCCCACACCGACCGACCACAGAACCATGCAACGGACCGGTGCACAAACCCAGCACTTACACCGGCTTGTTGCACTGTCCGGTGGCCGAGCGGTGTGACCACCACCTATCACGACCCACTTCAACCGGGTCGGTACCCGGTTTGTCCCGGGTTGACCCGGTTCGCCCACCTTCCTTCAAATAGTCCAAAAACCTAATTTTCATGATCTAAGCTTTATTTTCTCTCTTTCTCTTGGCACAAAAACGTGGTCTTTGGTTTCTTAGAGGATTTTGGATGATTTTGTATGATTGATCTTGAATTTAATTGTAAGTTTAAGTTTAATCTTCTTAATCTTTCATCTTTCTATTCATTAATCATGGAATCTATCATCATCTCATGAGATTTGTTGGGTTCATGAAGATTAGTGAGTAGAACCTTCTTGGATCATTGGGCTTGGTAGATTAGGTGGTTTCTTGGTTAATTATTGATGTCTAGGGCTAATTATATTGTTTCCTCTCTTATTTGATGGTTTTAATGCTAGATTAGGCTTGAGAAAGTTGATCTAGAACGAATGGCATTTCATGCATACAAAGTGTTTGATGAAATGCCCCAATGAATTAAATAAGAGGATTTCATACTTAGCTCATGAGAGTGATTGTCTAAGGTGATTATTAGCTAATAAAACTTGAGTTTAATGCTTTCTAATTACCTATTTCACAAATGAGAATTTGATCTTGATTTGGTAATTAGCGAAGTGATTAGTGCTAAGAGATTAGATTAATCTTGATTAGTGTTCTAGGATTATGGAAATGTTCTTTTGTGATTATGTGGACATCATTGATTAGCTTAAGATTCCCCCAATCAATTGCCTTGCCCAAAGATCCTTTTTTAATCATTGTTAATCTCGTTTAGCGCTTGTCTTTTGTTTATTTGCTTTCAATTACATTAGGTTGCTAAATTAAAACACAAATCTCTTTGGTTTGTTTAGCTTAAGCGATTTCTTGCATTCTTAGTGTGTTGTTCTTGTGCCTCCCTTGGATTGATCCCTAAATACTACAATGATGGAGTGTTTGGGTAATTGATTTGGATACACACAATTATCCTTCATCAATCACCAAGTACAAAGCGCAAGGTCCAACGTCTGAAGGGACGCGTCGCAGCCTTAAACCACTTCATTTCACGGTCTACCGACAAATGCCTGCCGTTCTACGACACCTTACGAGCCAATAAAAAATTCGAATGGACGGAAAAATGCGAAGACGCCTTTCAGGAGCTTAAACGATACTTAGCCAGCCCGCTTATCTTTGCCAAACCCGTCGAAGGCGAGCCCTTATTCCTTTACATTGCCGTGTCAACAACAGCAGTCAGTGGAGTGCTCGTCAGGGAGGAGCGAGGAGAGCAGAAGCCAATCTTCTATGTCAGCCAGACTTTGACCAACGCAAAGACTAGATACCCGCAGATGGAAAAATTGGCACTCGCAGTGGTCATGTCAGCCAGGAATTTACAACCCTACTTCCAATCGCATTCCATCGTGGCGCTGGCCACTGTCCCCTTACGAACCATCTTACACAGTCCAAGCTTATCATGGAGACTAGTGAAATAGGCTGTTGAACTCAGCGAGTATGACATCGAGTATAGGAACAGAACCTGCGCGAAATCCCAGGTGCTAGCAGACTTTATCATCGAATTCCCAGCCGCAGGGATCGAAGAACCGACGCCTAACTCTACATGGACACTCCACGTCGATAGCTCATCCTTGAAGCAAGGATCTGGAATCGGAACCCGTCTAACATCACCAACCGGCGAGATCTTAGAGCAATCATTTCGGCTGACATTCCCAGCTTCAAATAACGAAGCAGAATACGAAGCCTTGATCGCCGGTTTAAAACTCGCTCACGGGATAAAAATTTCAAACTTAAGCGCATTCTGCGACTCCCAGTTGGTGGCGAACCAGTTCAATGGAGAGTACGAGGCCAGAGACAAAAGGATGGAAGCATATCTAAAACTCGTCCAAGAGTTAGCCAAACGATTCAACGAGTTCACACTCACCTGAATCCTTGGCGGCGAGAATACACAAGCATATGCATTAGCCGCTCTAGCTTTGACTTCGGACCCTGGTCAAACAAGAGTGATCCCTGTCGAGTTTATCGAAACTCCAAGCATCGAAGAGACCAGAACCGTTAACGCAATTGACGCCCCAAATGCACTACCTGTCGAGAACGAGGCGGTCGATATGGACGTAGACGTGCAACACGAAGGGGAGTATGACTGCGGTAAAGATTGGATGGGACCCATCCGCGCTTACATCATGGACGGAGAGGTGCCGCCAACAAAGTGGGCTGCCCGGAAACTCAAAGCTCAGACAGCCCGATATATCCTGCTAGACGGATACGTTTTCAAATGGAGATTCTCAGGGCCACTAATGACCTGCGTCGAAGGTTCGCATGCAAGGAAAGTAATGGAGGAAGTCCATATCGGTTCGTGCGGCGACCATTCCAGACGAAGAGCCCTCGCAACCAAAATCAAACGACACGACTAATACCGGCCAACTATGGTGAAAGATTGCGAGAAATTCTCTCTGAAGTGCGAGAAATGTCAACGACATGCCCCAATGATTCATCAACCAACCGAGTTGCTGTCATCAATCTCCTCGCCTTACCCATTCATGAGATGGTCAATGGACATCGTCGGCCCGCTTCACCGGTCTAAGCAAAAAAAGATTTATGTTAGTCCTAACAGATTACTTCTCCAAACGGATCGAAGCGGACTCTTACGCTAACATCAAGGATGTCCAAGTAGAAAACTTTGTCTGGAAGAATAACATATGCCGACACGGAGTTCCATATGAAATCGTCACAGACAACAGTTCTCAATTTATCTCAACAAGGTTCGAGGCGTTCAACGAAAAATGGAAGATACGATTAAACAAGTCAACACCACGCAACCCGCAAGGTAACGGACATGCGGAAGCAGCCAACAAAACTGTCCTCGATGGCATGAAAAAATGTCTTGACGAGAAAAAGGGCCGACGGGCCGATGAACTAGAAGGTGTACTTTGGTCCTATCGAACTACCCCGCGGCGCGCCACAGGTGAGACACCTTTCGCCCTTGTCTACGGAACAGAGTGCGTAATTCCTCCCGAGGTGGAATTTCCCGGCTTACGTCGAAGACTTCTTCCCGGGCAAAAGGGACTTAATCACCTGATGCTCCTCGACGAACTAGACTTACTGAACGAATGACCCGACCAGGCAACTCAAACATTCTGAGCAGAAAGTTCAACGAGGGAGACCTAGTCCCTCGCAAATTTTTTCAAAACACGGCAGAACGCAATGCGGGTAAGCTTGGAGCCAACTGGGAAGGACCTTACAAAGTCACTAAAGTGGTTCGCCCAAGAGTATACGAGCTCGCCAACATGTCCGACGTTCCCATCCCAAGATCATGGAACGCAATGCACCTCAAGAAATACTATCACTAAAACGATCACATATTAAACATGAACTACGAGACGGCTTGATCCCTGAAAAGGGTACGTAGGCAATCAATCCGTTTAGTACTGTTGAGGCGTCGAAGACCAGTGTGCTGTGAAGCGAGTAGTTACTGGGATTAGATTTTGGTCGAGGTATATTTTTTCCTTCCTCTGGTCTAAATATACCCGCCTTAGATTTATATATCGCGCTTTAATCCGTGGTGGATTATAAAAGAACAGTGACCCTTAATAGGATGTGGGTTGAGATCCAAAAAAGGATGTATGAGCTCGTTGTTGGGGCCAGCAACAGACGAGAATGATGGGTGCAAATGTAATATATATTGATAAAAACTTAGTGCGAAAAACTTCACAGCACACTGGTCTTCGAAACACGTTGTTTAGTACGAGGCTTGGACGTGCATCGGCATTTCCAAATTTAAACAATCGACATAAAATAAAAACAACTCGTCATTATATATCTTAAACAAACAACAACATCCATTACAAAGCGGACATAACACTTGATACAAGTACAAATCTAACGACATTTTACAACAAAAAATAGCACTACATAGGACGATTCACTTCACCATCCACGATCGTTAGGTCGGTAATCCCGGATAAGCGCTCGTTGGACCCCGCATGATCAGTAATACCGATGCTAGCCGCGGTGAGCTTAATCGGATCATTCCCAAGGAGAGTAGCCACAGAATCCTCTGAAACAGGAAAAACCACTAACCTTTCCTTCAAGCAGGAGGCGATCTTAGCAAACTCATCATCCGCTCCAACCAAGTCAGCTCTCCAGCTTATCAATTTCTCCGCCTCGGCTTCCAAGGTCGTAGGATTGTCCTTTCGAAGAATGTCTAGGAGCTCCATGTTGATGTTAGTCTCAGCCAGATCAAGCTCTTTACCCTTGATGTCTTCCAGCTGGTCCATACTCAACTTAATTCTGTCAACCCGATCTTGAAATTTCCGAGCTAACTCTCGCCTCGCCTCCTTCCGAGCTTTCTTGACATTGGAGTCGTGACGAGCATCCTTCGCCTCGAGCTGCCTCTTCAACGAAGCTACAACAGCTCTCAATTGCATCCTCTCCTCGTTCAAGCTAAGCGCATAGCCCGCCTCCTTAGCCGATTCCTCCTTCAGGACCGACTTCTCCTTTTCAAGACCCAAAACTTTGGCCAAAGCAAGGGTAAGTCTTTTCTCCGCTTTGTCACGTTTGCCCTTCAACGCCAAAGCTTTTCCTCTCGCATCCTCGACGAGCTGCTTATCTCGGTAAATCCCCGGCTCGTAAGCGGCAACCAACTTGTTGATAGAAGCAATGCACTGCAAAACAAAAACTATATAAAAAAGAAAGAAGAGGCAATACCTTTTAAATTTCACAAGGTAAAATTAGCTCGTACCCGGACACCGCGCAGCGACATATCAGCGTATGCCTTATCATTGATCAGGACACCCAGAGGAGGGAGACTAACCTCCTCTGATCTGTGCGAGGATAGCAGCCGACGCAGCAGCATCGTCAACAATCGTCTCGGAAAATAAGAAATCAGCAGAAGTGGAAGTGTCCGCTTTCTTTTTCTTCGTTGTTTCACTTCGGCCACCACCTGATGCGGGACGCTTCTGACTCCGCTTATTGGCATGCTTTGTCAAAGCCGAAGCAGAAGGTCGAGACATAAGACTCCTCTCTCCATCATTCGAAGCATAAACCTCGGGAGAGATCATGGGATTTATCTCGGTACCGTCACCTGCGGCTGCCTAGGCAACAATCGTTCTAGGAACAGAAAAAGTCGCCTCGGGAGTTATCATTACGGGTCCTCCAGCGGCTCTCTTGCCTTCTTATCACGGGCGGATTTTTTTTTGCATGATTGTCGTCCTCAAATCCTCTAAAGACAAAATATCTGAACCAACTGAAGCACCACTAATAAGAGCTCGGGCTCTCTCTCTACCCTCTGAAGCGAGAAGTGCTTTCCCCAATGAACCTTTCTCGCCTTCAATGCGTCAAATACTTCATTTAGATCAGACGGAACTGGTGGAAGGAAGTCGCGCTTTGCAAAAATAAAGACAAGGTCAGAAACCAAATTGAATGACGAACCTAGCAAAAATCTACGGGTCGGCTACCAATCGGTCCCCATGCCAGTTCATCTTGACTAAGTTAAGACAGTCTCTGTCAACGGAAGCCTCGGAAATGCGAACGAAGAAGAAGTGATCTTCCCAAATAGTATCCTTGCTCGGGAACCCCGTGATGATTCTCCTGGTCTTCTTGTTACCAATATAGAACTTGGCGGACGTGGATTTGGAAACCCTTCGGATGTCCAGCAAATTTCGGAGATGATCAACACTCACTTCGACATCGCATTCGTAACTACGAATTAGAATGCCTATGAGGTGACGAAGCCCCCAGACTTTGATTTGGGCTAAAGCAAGGCCGTGCATCCATAAATAGCGAAGGAACACTTTGGGAATTAGAAACCAAAGAAAACATAGGTTAAAGAAGGCCTCGTAAACAGTAAAGCAATCTGGAGGAGGATTGTCAGCTCGATCAGATGTTTCGGGGATTACGAATTCGACATCCTCGGATATATTGAATCGCACCCGCAGCTCGTCCAAAGACGTCATGAAAGAAAGCGTAGAACCAGGAGGAACGGCTCGCTTCTTCTTAGGCCTTCTCGCAAATTTTTGCTTTGGTGGATCCGGTTGATACATTCTCACCAGGCGATCTATCTCTGCCATCACCTCGTTGGGATCCCAAAGGAAGTCCTCATCTTCAATTTTTATTTCCTCGGTCGTCACCGCGTTATCAGGTTGAGTAACGGAGTGAGCCAACTATTTTAAAGGGACGACGTGAAGACATTGACTTGCAGCTTTTTGGACTTCAAAGAGGGGAGGATTCCCCTCGGAGGAACTATTGACCTCGGGCGACACATCATCCTCAACGCCGTTTCCCGCGGCTGAAACATAGGGAGAATACTCCTCACCTGTCTCGGTCGGTTTATTCGCTCCAGTGCCCTATGTGGAATCATGGATAGGCAGAATACGATCGGTCGAGCCAACTGAGCCGTTCAGAACGTCGCAATCTAACATATCGCCTCGGAAATAATAAAATTAAGAAGGAAAAGAAGAGAGAAGAGAGCTACCTGAATTTCGGAAGTTTGGGAGTAATGAAGAGAAATGTGGAGAAACCTCATCTTTTATATGCTATCCGCGCGTGGGCGCGTGTGACCTCGGAAACCAACATGAAATGATACACGCTCAAACCGTCACACCGAGTCCTTGGTCGAACGGGTCGACCTATGGGTCGATGATCGAGCCTCCTTGGTCGAGGATGATTAGATCTTGGCCGAGAGGGTTGTTGAAGTAGCTGGACTAAAGTCTCTCTCTACTTGCAACTGGATAAGGTGGAAGGCGTTGGTGGGATGTTGAGAACCACAAGAGATGCGATGGACTCTTGATACTTCAAGGGGTTTTCCCTAAGGATCGAACTCGCTCACGATCTAGAGAGAAGAAACGTTTTTGTGAAGAACAAAAACTTGAAAAGGAAAATTCTTATTGTCAGCGTGAAAGGCAAAGACCAAGGCCTTAGGGTTTTTAAAGAAACACACCAAAGGGAAAAACAAAGAAAGCAACAAAATAGTAAGACGGGTCCTTAAACAATTTAGGCATGTTTACAAAAAAAACAAAACGAAAAAGACTAAGGGAAAAAAAGAGGAGAGGCCTCGTGTGCTTTGGTCTTCATGGGCTTACAGAGAGTCATTGATTTGGCCAATGATATTGCAAGTCGTTTGGCCTCGTTAAAAACCCATCTTCGCAAAACCCAGTGGGACAAAAACGAAGATTGGGAAAAGAGCACCAACGACTTACAAACCCAATTAATGACCTTCCTTGGGCCTAAGTCGTCTCTGGTGAAGTGAAGTCGACCTTAGATAAGTGGGCCACGAGCCTAGGCTTGATGAGTGGCCACTTAGTGTTATCGGCCCGCAAAGGATCCAGCCGATATGTCTTCAGTGTTTGGACGTTCTGGCCCGAATGGTGAGGATTCTTGGACTGATCTCTGATGTTCTGGAAACTAGACTCAAAGAGCTTCAAATCCATATGTGGCTCGCCTTCTGGATCGTCCTGGATCATGAGTGGATCCTGCTTGAAAGAGTCGGCCCAATAACTGCTTGCTAACGGGCTTAGCGGCCTAGTGTCCGTCTTGAAGAAACCTTCCGATCCGAGCTGGTCCATGAACATGTTGAACTTCTTTTCCATGTTCCTGCTCCTGGTTCTAGTCACTGGTCCACTTGTCACAAGTGGTGCTTGTATGATTTGGGTCGTTGACTCGATGTCCTCATCATGAATCGTTACAACTTTCGAAATATTTAAAGCAGAGCTCATGAACATGAGTAAACGCAACAACTGCAAAGAATCTTCAAAGCAAAAACGACGAGACGGCGAGGCGTATTGAACTATTTTCAATAAAATTGTTGTCATCTCAAATGGAGGACGTCTTGGGAATCATGGCTCGGCATTGTTTCAGTTTGTCGGTTAATCTCGACCTCGATAACTCTTACCTTGTCACAATCACTCCTGACTCTGACGAGCTGGGGGGCAAACTGTTGGGGTCGGTTTTCACCCACTCGAGATTAACGCTTCAGAAAACGAGGAGTACTGACCCAAGCCAAAGCGTGACAACTAAACGGTATTCAAGGCTTCCCGCCTCGTCAAATAAGGTAGGGCCGAGGCGAAGTAAGAAACGACCTCCCAACCGAGCCGAGGCCGACTTGAAACAGGTTACTACGATCTAAAGGAAATAGCCGAGCCAACCTAAATGTTCATGGGCCGAGATACAAGCCAATCACCAACCCTATCGGGCCGAATCGAGGGCCCATATCATCATTTTCCCTAAGTCGAGTCTTAACCAGCAGCCGCGCGAAGGATTAGTGGAATATTCCATTTCTCTTTCGGATTCTCGTCGACAGATTCATATAAATATTGTCTTTAACCACATTTGTAATCCATCTGAAAACCCTAGCAATAGCTCTTAGCAACTTGTACTCATACGCTTTCTAAACAGCAATAAAACAACCATCTTTGGATCTCTTACTGTGTTTTTCCTCAAGAAACTTATGTTCCCTCTAAATTCTCGACAAAAGATTGATTGTGAGAATTTCGACTCTCACAGGGATGAATGGAAAACTGCATTTAAGACTAAGCAAGGTCTTTATGAATGGCTGGTTATTCCGTTGGCCTCACCAATGCACCTAGCACGTTCATGCGACTAATGAACCAGGTCCTTAGACCATATATATGTAAGTTTGTTGTTGTGTATTTTGACGATATTCTTGTTTATAGCAACTGCTTAACGTATCACATAGCACACCTTGAGCTTGTTTTAAAGACTCTCCAAAAGGAAAGCCTTTATGTAAACTTCAAGAAGTGCTCTTTTTGCACTGATTGTCTTGTGTTTTTAGGTTTTATTGTAAGTTCATAGGGATTACAAGTAGATGAAGAGAAGATCAAGGCAATACAAGAGTGGCCCACTCCAACTAGTATTGGTCAAGCCAGAAGCTTCCACGGTCTAGCAAGCTTTTACCGGCGATTTGTCAAAGATTTCAGCACGGTAGCAGCTCCATTGACCGCAGTAGTGAAGAAAAACGTCTCATTCAGCTGGGGAGAAGATCAAGAGCGAGCATTCAAAGCATTAAAGCAGCGGTTAACCGAAGCACCGGTTCTGGTCCTTCCCGACTTCAACAAGACATTTGAAGTAGAATGTGATGCATCAGGCATAGGGATTGGAGCGGTTCTAACTCAGGGAGGCAGGCCAGTAGCTTTTTTCAGTGAAAAGCTTAGTGGAGCCACACTCAACTACCATAAGTATGACAAAGAACTATATGCCTTAGTTCGGGCAATGGAAACTTGGCAACACTATTTACTATCCAGGGAGTGTGTCATACATACGGATCACAAGACACTTAAGCATCTAAGGGGTCAGACCACACTCAAGAAGAGGCATGCTAAATGGTTAGAGTTTATTGAGACTTTTCCATATGTAATCAAGTACAAAAAAGGGGAAAAAATATGTGGTCATCGATGCCCTGTCAAGAAGAGATCTACTGATCTCAACAATGGAAGCAAAGGTCTTGGGATTTGAGTATATCAAGGACCTTTATGAAGAAGATCCAGAGCTGGGAGAGTTCTACAAAGGTTGTGAGAAGGGAGCATCCGGGTTATTCTACAAACACCAAGGGTTCTTATTCTGAGAGAAGCGGTTGTGTGTTCCTCAATGCTCACTAAGGGAATTGCTGGTTCGGGAAGCTCATAGTGGAGGACTAATGGGTCATCTCGGGAGAGACAAGACACTGGACATCATCAAGGAACACTTTTATTGGCCGCATCTGAAGAAAACAGTGGAGCAGTTCTGTTCTAATTGCGTGACCCTCATGGTCTATACATGCCTCTGCCCATCCCTACTATGCCCTGGGTTGACATCTCAATGGAATTTGTGTTAGGATTACCAAAAATCTGAAACAAAGACTCCATTTTTGTAGTGGTGGACAGGTTTTCGAAGATGGCACATTTCATCCCTTGTGCCAGGGTGAATGATGCCACCCAAACCGCGGATCTATTCTTCAAGGAAGTAGTGCATCTTCATGGAATTCCAAGGACAATCGTATCAAATAGAGATGCTAAATTCCTCAGCCAATTCTGGAAGACTTTGTGGAAGAAGCTCGAAACCAAGTTACTATTTTCTACAACTTTCCACCCTCAGACCGATGGACAAACGGAGGTAGTAACCCGCACACTCGGCACATTGCTTAGAGCTACCATTGGGAAGAACATGAAGAACTGGTTGGACAATATCTCATATGTGGAGTTTGCTTACAATCGAGCCACTCACTCAACCACCAAGCAATCTCCATTTCAATTCGTCTACGGCTTTAACCCGACCACACCTCTAGATTTGTCTCCAATACCGCAAGCCGAGGTCGTGAATCTAGATGGAGTCAACAAAGCTGAAGTAATCAAGAGGCTACATCAGAAAGTCAAAGACAACATTGAAAAGAAGAACGAGCAGTACCAGGCACAAGCAACAAGGGCAGTAAGAAAATGATTTTTGAACCCGGAGAATGGGTTTGGTTGCACATGCGACCATAGCGTTTCCCCAACAAAAGAACTTCCAAGCTATCACCAAGAGGAGACGGACCTTTCAAGAATCTTGAGAAGATCAACGACAATGCCTACCGCTTGGAGCTGCCAGGTGAGTTCAATATTTCTTCCTCATTCAATGTCACTGATCTATCTCGTTTTGATGTAGGACATGAAGATGTTTTGGGGTCAAAATTTGTTCAAGAGTGAGGGAATGATGAGGACATCCATCATGAACCGGTCCAAGAAGTCCCTTTTGTTCCAAACTTGCCCATGACAAGATCTCGATCAAGATCACTCCACGAAAAATTCAACGCATATGTGACCATGGTCTTAAATACTTCAGCAGACGTCAGTGTAACACAGCAGACTTCAGCATACTTCGGTTTGAAAGACCCAAGCCTTGAAGAGACCGCACCAAAAGAGGCCAAGCATAGAAGTTACATTACAAGGCCCAAAGTGGGACTCGATTGCATCTTTGGAGCTCTAGAAGAATTACAGGTCGGATTATCCATTTCCTTGTGCACTCGACGAACGTGAGCAACAAAGGAGTCTACATACATCAAGAAGAAGAGAGACAGAGCACACTTGCCATATATGAACCACGCGCACAAGAAGCTAAGGTAAGTGTTTCCTTTTTATTTGAATTTCTTATCAATCATTTGACTAATCTTTGCTTTGATTTTCTGTGTGGATTTTCTATTATTAGTTTGAATCTTTTTAGCTTAATTTACGAGTTTTAATCTCCTTCAATGTCGCTTTTTCAATTTGAACATGCACACTTTGCAAAAAAAATGTTAGTCTATTTTACTCTCTCTTGGATACCTGAGAATGTCTCTCTATTTAATTTTCTTAGTGACATTTATCTTGATTTGAGTTTGGCAAAAAAAGCTAAGAGATAGGTTGGATGCTATGAGGGACCAATGATTCTGAGTTGATTCCAATAAGCCTCGATAGTGGAGACGACTTTGGGATGGGTAGTGAGAAAATCAAAGAATTTGAATGGTTTGATTTAGGGCGAGGGAAGAGAGGAGGCAAAATTGCGGGGGCATGGTGTGTGGTCTGATCAGCACCCAAGTGGTTTGAACTTATCAGAGCTGTCAGGATAAGAAGACAACCAGTTGTTTTAAACAAACAACCTATCCAACTTTTTTGCTTTGGGGATGTATGCTGCTTGTTTGTCCAGGTGAAAGGGGGTCTATAGTATCTTAGATCAAAGAGGCCAAGTTCTTAAAGACATTCTATGAGCTCTACCAAATTAGAAATTAAGTGGTTAACAAAGGCAGAAGAGTGATCAGCATGATGGATCATTTGATTGAAATCACCATTCAAGAGTCTAGGCCTATAATCCATATTGAGGTTCTGCTAAATATCAAGAAGATGACACCATATGTTATTTGACGCGTATATTGTTCCGCATATCAATTTTTTGACCCCTCACTATCTTTCTATTAGGTTAGAGCTTAGGAAGTTTGGTGCAACACACTAACAGAGACAAGATGCCTCCAGATGAGGACAATCCTTACATCGTCATCAAATTAATGACTAGAGACAAATTTCCAATTTGAACATGCAAGAAACATTACATAGTTCATATTATCTTCCTTAACATAGGTTTCTAGAAAGGTTGCAAATAATGGGATACTATAGTTAAGCCAATTTATAAAATGGTTGTGCTTATCCGGGTCATTTAGACCACATATATTAGGGTTAATATTTATAGAGATTTGGGTGGGTTCTCTCCTTGGGGAAGGTTCCCTCAAAAGCTAGTGCAAAGCCAAAAGTAGGAGATGAATCATACGTTAAAAAGGATAAAGAAATAGACAAGGAAAGGTAATTAGTGGATAAAGAAATAATGGGTTTTTTAGTGGAAGATGGCTCTTTTAAGGTGACTAAAGGTGGAGAAGAAGCATGAAAGATCATGGGGGTGGAAAATCCTGGTATGAAGAAGATGAGCTGGAGGTATCAGGGGTAAGATTAAGAGGTGAGTTTTGAGGAGCAACATAAGGTAAATTGATCGGAGCAGAAAAATGTGATATTCTTAGCTAGCTCTGATGACCCTAACACAACTGATGGATGATCTTTTGCAGATTCTGAATGAGAGACATTGTCTGAAGCAGAACCACCAACAATTTTACTAGCCGATTTCCCAGCATATTTTCCAGGGTTGGCAGCTTATTGGGAATCCATTTTGGGGTCATATGCAAGTAGCTTTTGACTATGGGACCAATTTGGTTACAGTGGGAGAAAAATGAGGGAGCCAAGAATGTCCAACATCAATATTTTTATCTATTGACCAATTTTCCTTATAAACTCAATCTCGGTTGGAAGTGGTTTTGTCATATTTGTTTCCACCTTACCATAAACTATCGTTAGACTAACCAAGTTTTTTTGATGAAATCATCCATTTATTTAGGTTCTCCAACCAAGCCAGCAATGAAACCAATACCCTCAATTTTCCTAAGGTCTAAAGGAACTACTTTAAGGTGGATCCATTAAGGGATGGAGTCCATAGGAAGTGATGCAGCTGAATGGTTGGTTGTCCAAGGGTGCACATGAAAGATTGAGTCCCCAACATACCAGATTCTTCTTTTTAACACTTTTCTTTTAAATAAATTGTTTGGAAGCCTAATCAGCATAGAAGTTTTTTAGGAAGTGAGGTGGATATCAATTTTTCTTCATTTTCCCCACATATAATTTAACACTTTTGATTTGCCTATATGCACGAGGTCTGCCAATAAAATATCTAGTAATAAAGTATGTGTGTTCTTCTGCACCTCTCTCAAAAACTTAATATGGGATGAGAACGATGGACTTACTTGAAGAAAAATATGACTAAAGAACTATCCTTTTGATATTAATGGTTTTTAAAAACTTTAGCACTCGGAGAAGGATCCCTAGTAAAATATTCTCAAGCAGCATGGTTTGGAAAAGCAAGTTATTTAACTGAGGGGTTAGGATTAAATTGGGTAAGGTTTTGGGATAGCATAGTGAAAAAATTTGATAGGTTTTCAACTACAGTGTGAGAGGGTACAACATATTGAAGAGGAGCAGAAGCTGCCAAATTGGAGGCGGTAGCTAGCTCCGTATTTTGAAATCCATTTGCTAGCTGCCAAAATAGGCAATATTACATAAGTTGGATGTTGGTAAGGTGGGAGAGCTAGCTCCACATTTTGAAGCTCCAGCGCATCAATTTGAGATGGGGAAGCCGAATCAGGAAGAGAGGGAATATGAGAAGTTGGAAGAGGAGATGAGTGGAGAAGGGAGGAGGTTTTGAGGGGATCATGTGGGACATGAGAGCGGAGGAAATCGTCTCTAGCCGAGGTTAGAGAAGGAATCAAATCGGAAGCAAAGTTGTCGGGAAACCATTGGTTCGTCATTCTCTTTTAAAGTTTTAAGTAAAGAATTTAAAAAGGTAAATAAATTTAAGAGTCAATTAGGTAGAAAACCAAAGAGGGAAGCGTAATTAGGAAAGTAACCAAAACTTTTTGGAAACTAAAATCTCCTATAGCAAGTAGATAGTTGTTTACGGTTTGCCCCTCGCTCGTTTTTGCTGTTTCAAAAAAATGATATTAGGTACTTAAGCCTATAGATTACGTTAGATACCGTAGGTTACTGTTGTAGATAGAGTTTGTGAGATCTCTCTCTCTCTCACACATATATAAGATCTACCAAGGCCATGATAATGTTGGTGATGGTGGTGTTTGTGTTTAAGCTCTTGAAGGGGAAGGAAGCAAATCCGACAAAGATTCGATGAAACACATAGTTTCGATGATGGTGACGGTGTCAGAAAAAGCTTTGAAGGTGAAGGAAGCAAATCTGACGAAGATCCGACGAAACCCATAGTTCCGATGATGGTGACGGTGAAGTGACGATTCGGCGAAAATCCGGTGAATCTTCAAGATACGATGATGGCATATATGTATATATGATATATGTATATATGTATATATGTATATATGTGTATATAGCATAAACATGATTGTGTCCTTGATAGCATGTAACAATAGATATTATCGATATATAATTTGTTATCAGCTATTACACATGTTACCTGTTACACATCACTGGTAAATAATTTGTTACTTTGATAACATTGATGTTATCTATCCAACCTATTTGTTATCTCTATAATGAATCTGTTAGCAAATATGTTGATCAGTTACCAAAACTTGATCTATTACACTCCAATACTAAATCGGTAACCTCATTGTTATCAGTCAAAATCGATATCGTTAGCGATAAAAATAATAATGTTCTCGGGTAACAATTGTGTTACTTTGTTAACATTGCGGTTGTCTATTCAACCTATTGTTGTCAGTGTAATGAATCTTAGTAATCGTAATCAATATTGTTAATTGGTAAACTGAAAACTTATCTACATAATCATACACTCCCCTCTCTGGATACTCCGGTGCTTTTCGGGTATCAACCACATGGGAAGCCAGTCACTATTGCGAATTCATGTAAGAAAACTCTGATTGGTCAGATATATATATAAGAGTTTGATAGATTTTTTGCACGGTAAAGAACATGTTAGATTGATAACAATATTGAGTTATATAGATTGGTAAAAGGTGTTACTGATTTGCTTAGTGCGCTACAGATAAATATAACATGTTATTAAATATGTAAGCGGTCTAATAATAAATTTAAAAACTAATTCAGATTTCAAAGATACAACAAACTTATCTCCTTGAATCTTCAATCGGAAACGACATCAAGAACAACAAAAAATAATCAAAACCCTTATTCAGCTTTTCTTCGCGAAGAAAGTCGGCAAGGGAACTTCGCTCGGTGGCGGCGAGGTCGAGGTGACTGGATCGGCGTAAAACCAAGCCGGCATCGAGTTCCGATCGGAAGTTCAGATATGAGTCAGAATTTTCACCGGATCTGATTGGATAGATTTCAGATCTGACTTTTCAATCGGCTATCTGGTATCTCCTTGCCGACATCCTCGCCACGCTTTAAAATTCTGACATGGTTGGAAACAATGTTGTTGTTGGTGGTGTGATTGAAATTCTTTTGCTTTGATCCCTTTGGTATAAAAGCAAGAGGAGGAGGAGAAATTGATGGATGACATAGCGGATTCCAACAACGGCAAATGGGTACTGTTTTTTTTTTTTTTGTCGGTAAGCATGAGTAAGACTGTTTTTGGATAAAATATCACGAGGATGAAGAAGAGAGAGACTTTTCTCTATACGCTATATCTGAGTGTATTTAGATAGAGTTATAGGTGTAGGTACTTTTCGGTATTAAAATTTTGTAATAGTGTCTTCAATAGTGTTTAGTTACTTTCTTAATTTCGGGTTTTTTTTTGGTTATAAGATGCAAATACTCATAAATTTATAAATTGAAAAAAAAAACATAACTTACATAAAATTTTACAAAAAAAAATTATTTAAAACTAAATGATGATTTGCGCTCTCACGTGTTTAATCTTGTTACAAGATTCAAATTTTTTTATTAGCCGAAACGTAGTACGTATAGTTCGTTGTACTCTAGTTAAATTGATTTGTTTTTTTCTTCTTGATGAAACGGAAAGTTGAGTTTATTCAAACTTACTTTAATAGGATTATTTATTTAGTTCAAACTAGGCATCCACTTGAGCTTATTAATTGTTTTCCAAAACTATTAAAGTAGAGTTTAACCAGATATTGCAATTTGAAAGATGCATCAAGACCTACTCAGATAGGTCGAAGTAAAACCTACAGCTAAGGTAGCTTTTAATTTAATTTATTATTAGGGACCCTTGCTATTATCAAGATCACTTTATTTTATATATTATTAGGGTGTGATCCGCGCTACGGGCAGACGTATGAAACATTTTTCTAACTTTTTATCGTCTAATATTATTTTCTTAGTATCGTAGTTAATGGATTTGCTTCTGTTAGCGTAAGCTATGTTGATTGTTTATTTTTAGGTAATTTTTTTATTTCTTAAATTTTTGTTCGTTTGTGTAGGGGATGATACATATTTTTACCTGTTTGTTTTTTCTTCGGTTGTCAATTTATGCAATTAGTTAGTGTTTTTAAAGAAAAGTTATTATCATTTTTAAATTTTCAAAAGTAAGTATTTTTTAGTTGATTTGTATTATTAGTTCTATAATTCCTTATAAATCCTTAGTATAGATGTGTTGTTTTAACGCAACTCATACGACTTAGTAAATGGATGGATATTTACTCATATTAGTAAACCCCTGCAATTACAAATTTATTCGAGAAATAATTATATATATTTACCCCTCATATTAGTATGAGCGAGTGTTACATACTATTGATTAATTTATAATTCTTTCTTCGTACAAATAAAATAGAAAGCATTAGGAGTCTCTGACGGAAGAGTTTGTTATTTTTTTTTATTTAAAAAAATTAGAGTCTGCTTTTGTTACTTGTGCTCGAGGAGCTTACCTCCGCAGCAGCTACACTAAAGCCCAATGAGCCCAACGGAGGGATGAAATTACCAGAACCCTCTTTGTTTGGAAGACCAATGATCTTGTCTTCTAAGTTAACATGGTGACTCCAACATCTGCGCTGCGTCCTTATTCCCTAATTCCATTGTAGGATGTGAACGTGGGACGATATTTGTTTTTCTCATTATTCTATCTGTCACGTTTCTCATATGGGGTTGTTGAACAAATTCCTTGGCTATAATCGAAATCACTGATTCTATTTCAGCAGTACGAAAATCAAAAAATTTCATTTTTTCCTTTATTGAAATTATTGGTGATTGTAAGAGATGACTCAAATCTAAAAATAGATTTTTTGCGGTTATCGAAGGAGTTGTTTTTTTTTTTTAGGCTTACACAGAAGTATGAAATTCCAATTGTTCAGAGAGTCAGATCGGTTCTATTAAGGACATGTTGTTGAATTAAGTAAGTTTTGTCTACATCTTCTCTGCAATTACAGCGGAGGCAGGCCGAGATGGAAAAATCTGAAGCATATGTGGCGAGTGGTGAGTTTATCTTCGTTTTTAGTCTTAGTGGACCATTTTTTGAAGTATATATTTTGGATGTTTTGTTTTGTGTGTTTTAAAAAAAAAAATTGCATACTTAGATGGAGACTGAGGTGAGGGAAAGAGAGGAGAGAAAAACTAACTTTATATATATATTTGATAGATTTGTTATCATGTTATGCAAGTTTTCTAAAAATAATTATGATTCATTGTAAAATTTTATAAATATTTTAAAGTAGACGTAGAATATGATCTTCACTAATTAAATATAATGAACCGTCTTATTAAACTTATTCAAGTATATATATTTAAATCTATACATACTAAAGTATAAACATACTAGTGGAGTACTCGAATGATAGAAAACTATTATCTCTACTCACCCTGACTCTTGAGTTACTCTACTATGGACACAAAAGTCAAAAAAGAGACCCCACGTGAAAAGTGTTACCCGCTAGTAAAAAAATGAGTTACAGTAACGGTAAAATAAAAACTATCTATAAATGTAAACAGAAGGCATTCGTCATGAGACATGAGCCACTCAATTCAAACTCTTTAGTAAATATTTGTTTTAACAATGGCCTCTTCTTCTTCTTTAAACAAGTTTGTGTTCTTCTTCTTAGCTTGCTTTCTGTTCACATTCTCAGACAACTTCGTCGCTGGAGAATCTGACAAAGTGAAGCTCAATCTTTACTACGAATCACTTTGTCCCTTTTGTCAGAAATTCATAGCCAATTACCTAGTGAAAATCTTTGACTCCGATCTCCACACAATCACCGATCTAAAGCTCGTTCCGTTCGGTAACGCTCGTGTCTCCGATGATCTCACTGTTACTTGCCAGGTTCTTTTCAATTTCTCCTCCTCCTTGTTTTTTTGTTTTCTTGTTAAAAGGAGGTTCTTTGATTTTAACTATCCAAATTTTAACTATCTTTAATTAATATTTTTTAGAATGATCTTTACAC
This sequence comes from Eutrema heterophyllum, assembly GCA_002933915.1. Taxonomy (NCBI): domain Eukaryota; kingdom Viridiplantae; phylum Streptophyta; class Magnoliopsida; order Brassicales; family Brassicaceae; genus Eutrema; species Eutrema heterophyllum. The sequence continues at coordinate 57,282 of PKMM01017347.1, read as the reverse complement.
AAAAAAATGAGTTACAAAAAAAAAATTGTAAATGATCTTTACGATATTCTTAAGGATTACTCTCCAAAACATATCGCGTTCTCCTCTTCTTGTTAATAAACTCATTTATTTTTTCATACCTGTATCATTTTAGATCGTTTAAATTAATTGTATGTTTATCTTATACTCTGTTCTAATTAATTATGAAATTTTCTGAAGCATGGTGAAGAGGAATGCAAACTAAATGCCATTGAAGCTTGCGCCATAAGTACTTGGCCCGATCCGGTATATAATTATAATGCATTTACTCTATTTACTATGCGTTTTTAGTGTTTTGAATAGAAACATACTTCGACCAAAAAAAAAAGAAACATACAATTTTTTGTTTTTAATTAACTATTTATGGGATAAACATAATTAATGAAAATTTAGAGAAATTAATTTAAAATATGTTTAAAAAATTTAAGAAATTTAGTGAACCGGATCAACCAGTTTGTTTCGGTCACCCGGTTCAAGGGTTGGCGGTTTTTGATGGTTTTTAATTCGGTTTAAAAGCTCTTGTTAAAATGAATGTTATAATTTTAATTCGAAAAATGTAATGGTTTTGGAACGCAGAAAATACACTATTGGTTCATAAGGTGCGTTGAAAAGAACACGAACAACTGGGAATCATCATGTGTTAAGAAATATGGAGGTGAGAAAGCCATCAAAGATTGTTACTACGGTGATCTCTCTAAAAATGTAAGTTTACACACACAAAAAAAAGGTTACAATGTACACATATATTGTATCATTATATAACCATTTTTGTTTTGTTATTTCAGCTCATAATCGAGTATGCAAACCAGACTTTAAGTTTGAAGCCAAAACATGAATACGTACCATGGGTCACAGTCAACGGCAAACCACTCTATGATGTATAACTCATTTTTTCACGAATAATATGACTTCATTTATTTAGATTTTTTTAATCAATTAAAAATGTGTTGTTTGTTTTGGTTTTGGGGATGCAGGATATGGATGATTTTGTGGCCCAAGTGTGCAAAGCGTACAAAGGAAAGGCTTCTCTCCCAAAACTCTGCAATTCCTCTGCATTGCCCAAGAAGAAAGTATCGAAGCTTCAAGTCTCCTTTGCCGATGAAGCTATCAATTAATAAGCAAATTACTTATTGAACTAAGATGTTATTAGTGGAATGATAAATAAAAGAAACTTTTTCTAAACTTTTATGCTTACGCGTTTGATATATGAACCTTCTGATATTGATGACAACAACAAAAAAAACCATTAAAAACGCCTAAACAAAACGATATGTAGACCATTTTCTACAAGTAATTAATATGACGTCTAAACCGAGGAACGTGTAATCTAACTCGGTAATGTATCAACCGCAATTTTTTCAGCTATTTCTCCTTTGGACTCGACTTGAGTTGCAAGTCGATGTGTTAAAACGGCAAAAACGCGATTTTTAAGACTGCGTTTTGGTGGTGGCTATATTAAGATGACAGATGGAAACAGAGAAGGAGAAGAGCTTTAGCTGAGTTGGAGTCTAATGTGGTTACAAAACTAATTTTTGAACTAAGATGAATTTAATCATAAATAAAGACCCTTTTCCAAAATTCTATGTTTACGCATATGAACCTTCGGATATTAAAAACAAAAACATTAAAAAGGCCTAAACTGAACTATATTAAGACCATTGTCTACTACAAGTAATTAATATGACGTGACGTTTAAACCAACGAAAGTGTAATATAATTGGTACTTTATCAACCCGCACTTTTGTGACCAAAAGTGTATATGTAAAACACAAAAAATCTCCAGAGATACACTTAGAGATCTACTTAAGCTCCGCGACGAAATTAAAGCTACAAAAGAAGACATCCCTGTTTGATCAGAAAAAATAAAAAAAATAAAATAAAAAAAGAAGACAATCCCTAGATTCAAGTCAATGTTCATTTAGAGTTACAGTTTACGCACAGTAAAAAACGGCAAAGAGCTCAATTGTGGAAAGTAGAAACGGTATGTGTAATTTATTTTTGAATTGAATGTAAAATTATATTCAAACGGATGTGTGTAAACGTCAAAAACGCGATTCCTAAGACTTCGTTTTGGTGGTGGCTATATTAAGATCACAGATGGAAACAGAGAAAGAGAAGAGTTTGGAGTCCAAACCCATGTGGTTACAAAACTAATTATTGAACTAAGATGGATTTAATCATAAATAAAAATCTTTTTCCAAAATTCTATGTTTACGCGTTCATATATGAACCTTTGGATATTAAAAACAAAAACATTAAAAATGCCTAACCTGAACTATATTAAGACCATTGTCTACTACAAGTAATTAACATGACGTGACGTTTTAACCACCGAAAGTGTAATATAACTTGGTACTTTATCAACCGCACTGTTGTGACCTAAACTGTATAAGTAAACACAAAATTCTCCAGAGATACGAAATCCGAAGACCATAGACTTAAAATTCCAATCTGAGAAAGAACTTCAAATGACAAGTAAAAAAAAACCAGAAACATTTGTGATCTTTATTTTTAACAAAAAAAACAAGAAGAATTTGTAATCTTTAACTCACTTTTTCTTTTTTCAACCGTTGCTTATATCAAATACTCAAATGAGTGGAATTCGTACAATACGAAATTGAAAAGTTACGTAAATGTAGACATAAGGGTTTAAGAATGTAATGTAGAAGCATAAAATGCATAAACATAAATTGCCATTGAAAATACAAAGAAAACTGATTAGTAAGAAACAAATTAAGGAAAACGATGAAGTGGAATCGAGATGATGTATTTTTTTAATTCAAAATATTTTTCGCAGTGTGACGGTTTTCGAGATAATGAATTCCAAGATACAACCACTTTGAGACTACGATCGCATCACTCGATCGAAAAATCTACGAAATTATAAATCTACGATACTCTCGAAAAAACACTTACTTAGAACTAAGAGAGATTGCTGAAATTTTTCTGTAAAGAAACGAGTTGTGAGCGTGTGTAAAATGAGAGGAGTCGTACTTTATATATAATGAAGGAAGAGAGATGACCACTCCGCAAGATCGTACAAGATCTCGCAAGATCGAATCGTGGGAACGGAAGACTCGGTCTTGGTTGCGTGGGGATAAGGATTTGAGTATCCGAATATACATTTGAAACAAATGGGAAAACGACGTATTTTCCCCTCAGAATTATCATATAGGTGCAGATCCACCCAAAGTTTCGACCTCGGCACAGATCCTCCGACCCAAAGTTAAAAACGTATTTCCCCCTGATCCGAAAATTCTAAACATATTTACCCACAAAACAAAAGTTCTAAACTAAAATCCACCCGTACCACGGTTAATCCCGGTTTACTGTTTACAAACCGACTAAACCTAATCTTAAACCGAACAAAACCCGATTTTGACCCGATTAAAATTAGTAAACCAAAAACTACCCAAACCAAAAATCTAAACCCACTAAACCAAATTAAAAATCCAATTCGATCTAACCCCGATTGATTCTCAGGTGGGTATCTCCGCCGGCGTCGAGTGCTCTCAGGATCGTCAGGATCGCGTCTTTCGTCTCGTTCTCGACGGTGTCGGACTCCAGGGACATTTCTCTCAGGTTCGATTCCTGATCTATCTCCTCTCGTCAATCTCAAACCCCTAATCCTACGCAGAACCGATTTCTCTGGTACTCTCCCTCCTTCGATGCTCTCGCTTCTCCGGTTAATCGTGCTCGATCTCTCTTACAACAACTTCTCCGGTTCGAGTCGACTCAGTTCCTTAAATCTCGATTTTAACCGACTCAGTTCCTTACACCTCCACGATTATCACTTGAAACGCCCATGGCCAATTTCGATGTGTTGGTGATTGGTGCAGCCTGAGACGGCGGCGTCGATCGTGGTGGCGTGGAGGAGGATGAATCCACAGATCGAAGGGATTAGACGGAGAGAGAGGCTGAGAAAGATGCAGCAAGAAAAATAAAATAAAAAAAAAGAGAAAGAAGAAATCGGGTGAAGAAGAAAGAAAAATCGGGTCGGATTGGTTTATTTTTTTAATCGGTCAATAAACGGGTTTAGTTCCGATTTAAGTGGTTAATTATCATTTGGTAAACAGTAAACCGACCTAAATCATGGTCCGAGTGATTTTACGCTTTGAACTTCAATCTTGTGTGTATATAGGTTTCGATGTTTCGAATTAGGTGGAAATACGTCTTAAACTTTTGAATTGGAGAAATCTGTGTCGAGGTCCAAACTTCAGGTGGATCTACAACTATATCATAAACTTGAGATGAAAATACGTCGTTTTCTCTAGTTTATCTAAAATGAAAATACAATATTTTAGATGAGAATGAATAAAAAAAGAAATATTTAGTCGCGGGAATATTCTGGAAGATCTAGAAATCAATTTAAACCGGAAAATTGAAAAAGAAAACATACCGATCCTCAGTTCACCGAGGATCGGGATATTTCAAAAAAGTTATCTGCTAGAGTGCCTCGGATCTCCAGGAAGCTTGCACCTAAGGAAATAGCTCTAAACACCTCGAGGAAATCATATTTGAAGGCAAACTTCGAGAAACTCAAGACTAATTCGTGGTCAAATACAACTCGCATGCTAACGTCTTTGCCATCACTGCAGAGTTTACAACACATCGCTCTAAAAAGGAGGATGGATACCTGTGAAAGTGATCTCAAGAAGAAATGGGTGGAAACTCTTTCTCCACAAAGGAGGAAATTTGAGTGAATGCTCTCTTCTTATAGGAGGAAATTTGTGGAATCAATCTCTCTATAACAGAGGAAATTGTTGGGAATGATCTCTACGTAGAGGAAGACATTGATAAATTGATCCGGCAACTGCGGAAAATGACTGTAACCGCTGCTGATCTTACTCACTTTATGTTTCCTGATCTTATCTCACATCCTTCGATTCAATTCAGCAAACATGTTACAGATACAATTACATTTCCTATATCCCATTAAAAAGAAAATGGTTCACGTTCTATTTCTCCCTCAAAACTTTCATATAATAACACATCTCCACGAAGTTTAACTCTAATTATATTTTCCTACCATTTGAAAGTTCGAATCCTATTTTCCCACGAAATCAAAATTCGAAACCTATTTCCCCACGAAAGTTCGAAACCTATTTCTTGATGGACCACGATTTGATTCGGTTTACTGTATACCAATTAAATATAAACCGAAAAAACCAAAATTAATCTAATTAATATCCAATTCAACCCTAAAACCTAATTACAACCCGAATCAACCCCTAAACCCGATTATACCAAAAATTTCTTAATAAAAAAAAAAAAATCTCGTTCTTCCTCTCTCCAACGAGATTACAGTTCTTGGGTTGCAAAAATTATGTTCCGTAGAGGAACGAAATTCTCTTCCTCTTACCAAAATTTTGTTCCGTAGAGGAAGCATGAAAGAGCTGATCCGTAGAGGAACGAAATTCTCTTTCTTCCTCTCTCCAAAAATTCTGGGTTGTTATCTTCAAAAAAAAAATTCTGGGTTGTTCTCTTCAAAAAAAAATAAAAATTATGGGTTGCAGAGCTCGGAGCTGCCCACTACGGATCAGCTCTTGATTCGCGTCACAAAGTCATATCGAGACTAATCCGAGAGAAACAAAGTTATTATATTTATATCTATTCACGGTCAATCCACGAAATAAGGTTCGATCTCTAAATCCCTTTTGGTTATCTAGATTGATTTTGGATGGGTTTCTTGTGAAATGAATGAAGATTTCCTTCTGGGTAAGCGAACAGCTTCGAAATCTCATCATCATCATCATTGATTTTGTAATTGATCTCGCGAATTTCAGTTTCGTTGGCTTTACCCTCGAATATTTCTTCTACTTCATCACAAGTATCGTTCGAATTCGGCTTCTGGTCATGGAACACACCAATGGATCTGAATTTGCAGACTTTAGTGAATCTGGAGATGATTTCCGATAGATTCGAGGGACTCAATGATTTAACGGCGTAAACAATCTTGTATGAGAATAGGGTTTTACAAATGATTCGTATATCTGCCAAAAAAAATTAAAACAAGAAGTGTTGTTTATGATTTTTTCAATCANCATTGAACGAAGAATTCCGACCAGACCAGGAAGAATCAAGCTACAAACTGAGTTGTCCTATAATCTTGGCCCATCATAGAAGCCCAACAAAGTGGATGCAGCCAAAAAAACAATCAAATAAGATCAATTTTCGTACTTAGCAAAGAGAGCATTTAATTCTGTCAATTTCTCTCTCTTACATGCACTTTAGAGTTTGAATTTAACTTTCCTAGATGCTCTGCATGTTGAGCTATTATTACGGACGTTTTTATGATGTATTACCTCTATTTATAGAGTCCATTATGCTGAATAAAAAAATATACCTTTGATTATTATTTTTGAAAAAACCTTTCTTTGGGAGTGATTCTCAAAGTTCGATCATGGAGTGATTCCATTGATCTTTCTTCGATCTACTTGGTGTGATTCCGAGGAAAATCGATTGGTAGTATCAAAAGGTTCTTCATCACCTTTTGTGTGACCGTTCTACCGATCGTCGTTGAGAGAGCGTCGAAAGTGAGTTAGATTGGAGGGAATATTGAGAGTGATTCTCACGCCCTTTTCACCCTGCTCCACGTTCTCAAGGCTACGATTCCACCGCCTTATTCATTTGGTTCGTTCGCGAGTCATTTGGATCAAGGATTATCCCTTCTACCAACTTTTGAGTGTCGATTCCTTGGGAAAATCGTATTACATCCAATGGAGACACCCATCTCTCTCCTGCCGAGAAATGTTGATTTTGTGTTAAGACACGGGTCTAGTATTAGACACGGGTCTAGTATTAGACACGGGTCTAATTTTAAGACCCAACTTTTTGATTAAATTTGATTATTTTTTTCTTAAGACCCACCATTGAGACCCTCTAAATATATGCATTGGAGATGGCCTTATATGGAAGTTCTTAGGGAAGAAATAGAACGTCAACCCACAAAAAAACAACAAATAGTAGTGAAACATCTAAAAACAGGACAGAACAACAAGTCCAGTTTCACCAGAGGTAGTCTTCTTCTTGTTCTGTTTCCTTTGAAAAGAAAAAGGCTCATGATCTGAAGCAGCAGAAAAACACTCTGTACTAATTACATTACCCTTATCAAAGTGATCAAACCAGAATCAAGAACAACAATACATAATAAACCCCAAACTATAAATGCAAGTCAATGTTCATTTAGCGTTACAGTTTACGCGCATTGAAGAACGGCAAACAGCTCAAACGTGTGGAAAGTAGAACAGCATGCATTCTGGTAGAAGAAGAAGAAGAATAAATGATGTTTAAGGATGAAACATGAAGAATCAATCATTCACTAGCTGAAAACACACAAGTTTCTTATTCAAAGGAGTCAATACACAACAAGATGATCTAACATTTCTTCATTTCTTGTAATTTTTTATTTAAAAATAGAGAGCTCTATTAAATCGTGCTCCCTGCTAAAAATCGGCTGTAGAAATCCAAAGCCTCCCGCGGTTTGTACTCAGGAACCGTATGTCCTGCACCCTGCAATTACCACAGCAAGGATAAAACATCAGAGGAATATAACAAATATTTTCCCCATTTGAGTAGAGAATTACGATTCAATGCTTGCCTTGATGGTCAAAAATGTGAGATTGTTTGCATATCCTTGCGTGTACCTGGAAAAAAATATGCATCAATTGTAGAAACATTCTGAGCTCCAGAAACAAAATAATATTTTCGACTACACGAAGAAAAAAATTACCCCGCGACTTGGTCATTTGATATCCATGCCCTCCATTCGTCAATCACCTTGTATCCAAGAGAATGTGTCCAAGCTTGAGAGCCAGTAAATGGAACACACATATCGTGATCCCCGCTTCAGATCAAAACTTGTTTCATCATTTTTTAAACTGAGACCAAGGCTTCAGATTCATTTGATGTATTTAGTGTAAGTACCTGTAAATTAAAGCTCTATATCCACTTAGGGTGAGGTTTCTATGGAATCTAATCATGCTTCCTGCATCGTGATCAAATGAGATTTTACCAGTGCAGAGACTCCAGCTTCCAATTTCGCTCTTCTGTAAATTTTCAAACACATCAACGATCTGTTTTCATAAAATATAGCAATAGGATCAAAACAGAGTTTGAGACCTCTTTAGCATGAAGAGCTTTCCTTATCGCTGGATCGTTTAACCAAGCTGTTGCAACTCTATCATCCTGAAAGTAAGCGTTGATTGTTTCAGCTTATACTCTGAAGTGGTAAAGCAGAGAGGCACTAGGTTTTGGTTTTCTTACGACGCAAGGAACAGAGACGTCAGCAAGGAGTTGAGACCAGCTAGGAACAATGCCTGGACGAACAGGCGCAAGAACTGGCCACGCTCGACCAAACATTCTTTTTCTTACAGCTAACGGTTTTTCCGTTTGGCCTAGCTGAAGAAGACTTGAAGGCAGAGATCTAAAGTCAAAAGCGGATAGGGATGTTCCGTGGTAACATGGCTCAAGAATGTTGTATATGTTCAACTTGTCAACATCCTGACACGAAAACAAAAATATTAAAATATGATAACACAACATTCTCAATGGCTTTAAGTTAACATTATACCTTTAGAACTTTCGTAATCTTTTCTTCGCAATCAAGTCCATCTATTTCATAGAAATTTCCATTGCAAGCGTCTGTAACGTCCTGCGGTTTTTCTTGTTATGTATTAGATTTATAACCAGAAAAAGATGTAGAAGCGTAAGCATCTATTGAGCAACAAAACAAACCTCAAAGAGTTGATCAGAGATTAGTCCCATCCCATGTGCAAACGGGACAAGAGCGTTTCCATCGTACTCCGAATCCGCAACTCCATTTCCTACCAAATATCCCTGCCCAAAACCAGAGCTTGTTCAACAAATTGTTTGAAACCAAATTCATGAAACTGAGCTTGAATCGTTATGGGCATTACCTTGAAGTTAAGACCCGGCTTTAACCCATCTTTATTCCCTGCAACATAACCAAAGAAACGGAGAAAAAAAAGAGCTTGAGAAGATACATTATTTTATTATGCTAACACATGAAAGAGAAGATACATTACCTTGGACAACTTCTGAAGCAAGAGTTGGGACATAAACTCCGGCGTAAGATTCTCCAGAGATGTAAAACGGGTTTGATTGAAATTCCGGAAATATCTGGAACCACTGGTGAAGAACATTCGAAAGAAGCATTTAGTGATCTGAATTACACCAAAAAAACTTAGGAGGCTGGTTATTCAAAGAAATAATTTTTGTTTTTGTTGGTTAAATTATTCTTCTTTGGGCAAAAGGTTAAAATATTCAAAGAAAGAATTTCATTGAATTTGAAACAAATACAAATTTATTTATAATTCTACCTTTAGTCAATTATGTATTTCATGAACTCTTTAAAATACTTTTGTTATTGGATTGAGTATTTGAAATCATTTTCCTAATTAATTACCTTATATAAATTATAATATTATTCAATTTATTGATTTAAAAAAAAAATTCCACTATATGTTAGTGTTATTAATGTACGTTGGTTTTCATAGTAATGTTAGTTGAAATAAATATAATAGAATTTTACCTAAAAAGAAATGTGCATTCCGCTTTTAAGTTTTCATTTAGATAAATTTATTAATATCCTATGAAAGAGAACTTTGACTATATCTTCGTGAATCTATTGAAAACCATTTCTTATAATTTACCTTGAGAAGGAACGTGTGAGAGTCAATCGCGGTTTTTATATCACCGGTTTTGTAATCAGATTCGTTCTTTGAATAAGAGAATCCCACACCAACAGGAGAATCAAGGTATATGATGTTAGACACCTGAACAGAAAACAAATCGTACATCAAAACATTACAAACACGAAAAACAATAAAAAAGGAGTAAAAATCGATATGATTAATACTTTTTTTTTTTTTACCTTGGACCAACTATAAGGATTAAGATGCAACAATGGGAGGCTACTGTTTGTCTTTGGTGGCTCAAAATTGAAAGGACCATGCTCGTAGACAAATCCATCCATGCTTGAGCAACCTGGACCACCATTAAGCCAGAGTACGACCGGATCTTTGGAAGGATTCTTCTCTGATTCAATAAAGTAATACCACATATTCTTCCCATGCTCCTTATCAATCGTCACGTACCTTTAGAATCAAAACCAAAGAATTATATAGAAACTAGGAAATGAACCAAAAAAAAAAAAGAATTTTAAAGTACAAAATTGAAAGATGAGAATTTTGTTATTCCAAAACAGAGAAATAACTTCGAAAAGGTTCCTTCTTGGCCATTGTATACGTTTTAAATGGCATTACTCGGTTTTCGGCCTATGATCAATTCCGATTATCAAACCAAAAAAAAAAACAGAGAACTCATTTTTTACCCGGAGTAGTGTTTTGAAGGAAAAGTGCCATTGAAGCCAGGAATTTTGGTGATAAGAGCAGATTCAGGAGCTGATTCTGTTGTTACTACAAACAATGTCACAAAGACAAGAATTTTCACTAACAAGGTCATTGTGATCAAAAACATTAAACCCAGAACAAAGAGAAGATCTCTGTATGATTGGTGTAATAATGAGAATTGTGGTATTGCTTTATATAGAACAACACGATAGAAAAAAAAACTTGGGAATATTCCTGTTAGTTTAGCAAGAATGATTGATGAATTTCTGGAAAAAGAGACAAAAAGATGATGTGGAGAAAAAAACTTATAAGAAGAAAATTTTGGAAACGTAGGTCTAGAAAAAGGGTCTGTTTCTGGATAAATACATATGTAATTCTGCAAGTTACAGTTACCTTAAAAGGCACGATTTTGATATTTGTGCATCTCTATAAGGACCCTATATATTATATATTTACATGTACGTAACGTATCTATAGGTGTGAGCTTGCGTATGTGTTTTGAGTTGCATAAGCAAATTGAGTGGAGGCAGAGAAGCGCGAGTTGACCTGGGACCGCCTCTATAATAAAGCAACAAGCAGTTACTTCAACTGACGACTGCCTTACTAAATGGTGACATGTGGCAAGATGTAAGAATTTTTTTTTTTGGTGAAGTCTACCGTTTTCTTGAAAAAGATTCCGAAAAAATAGTTAAAAAAAAAAAATAATTATTAGTTGAAGAAAATCTTTAACAAAGACTTTTATGAACTTAACTTCCCATTATTAAATTCTGTAGAAAATAAACTTTGTATCCAATTATTGGGAATACTTTAATTTGTTCTCGAAAGCGTTTTGATGATAACTTTAATTGTCAAGCCTATAAAACTAAGATCTAGTTGAAAGCAAATTTAATACTTTAGTCGTTTTAAAATATAAAATATTATAGCTAAAAACACGATGGTTATTTGCTTTCTTTCAAAAAAGTATCATCCATCATTTAATGCAGTTAAAAACAATTTGGTACATTATAAAAATTGCATAATAATATAATTATTCACAAAAAATCTAACAATTTTAAAGTTTTCATAAAAAAAAGTGAGAATATCGTCACCTCACATGTAGGATTGGTATCGTCAGTCCTGGGTAACACTTCGGGTAATGGCAACATCTATATCATTGTTCACCTCACATGTATGATCTAGAATCTAGGAATCAAAGAATTGGAGGAGAAAAAAATGTTCTCAATCAAAGCTCGAAACAGAGGAAAGTGATGGGGGTTGAGGAAAGCTTCTCTGATTTGAGTTGATGAAGATTCAAAAATAACCCGTTGGTGATGTAAGTTCTTCATAGATTCGACAACCCACATGAAGCTCAACAATCTTCTATCAATGAAGAAACACTAGAGTACGAACTACGACTATGACTCAAAACCTCACCATTTTGATCTCTCAATATCCACAAAGCTCCACTTTTTGATAAGCGGTAATCCAGGAGAATCCAATATTGCATTTGAGGAAGTTATGTGGAGGTTTTCTCCAACAAGAGAAACTAGATGAACCGTTTGAGGCTGAGCATCTATAAATGAGTCGGGAACATTAAGCTTCATCCATATTTCAGAGTCTTCCTTTGCTTTGGAGATAATCGCAGAAGGGTCAAGCTGGATTCCTTCAAAGGATAGTGCATTTCTAGCTTTCCAAAGTTGCCATAAGATCCATGGAAATGATAAGTGCACCTTCTCATTGATGGCTCTGTTTTTGTTGCAGGACAACAGATAATGCAGGTTTACAAAAACAGAGTTAGCTGAGAATCCCGAGGGAGGTAACGAAACATTAGACAATTCCCAGGTTTCTCTCGCACTTGCACATGTGAAAAGGACTTGAAAATAGTCTTAGATGCCACACTACAACAACTGCAGGTCGAGTCAATCATAATGCCACGAGTGAGAAGACGATCCTTGACAGCCAATGCCCCATATAAGGCCCTCTAAAGTAAATGTCTGATCTTTGGTACTGTTTGGATCTTCCACATATTTTTCCAGAGTAGTTTCTCGATAGGAGACAGAGCAACCGACGGCGGAGCGTGCTGATCTGGCATAGTTGCAAGGAATCTATAGCCACTTTGGGAATTATAGGCTATGTCCTTGGAGTAACCCCAAACATATGTATCTAGATGACCCATAGCATGTTTGATCTTTAAAATACGGGCTGCATCATTGTCATCAAAAGATTGCCTAACCAGATTCACAATCACTGAAATGTTTGTTCATCGATTAAGTCAGACACTTTCAAAGTGAGATCAATGACGCTATCTTTATGGTATCCAATTTTCTGCCCAAACCAGAGTATCTTTACCATCCCCAATAGATCTGATCAGCCCCTGTTTAAGCAACTCACAACCATGTATTATACTTCTCCATGCATATGAAGGACGCCGCCCAACACCGCATTCAAGAAAGGATCCTTGCTTGAAATATCAGTGTTTTAACACTTGAGAGAGAAGCTACTCAGGCTGGCTCCATATTCTCCAAGCTTGTTTTCGAAGAAGAGCTTGATTGAACATGCTTATATCGTGGAAACCAAGACCTCCCACCACTTTATTTTTGCAAATTTTCCTCCAAGATACCCAGGGAATCTTCCTTCGATTATCACCGCTACTCCACCAGAACTCAGTCATGGCGCTAGTAAGCTTTGCACAAAGATCCTTCGATAGCTTAAAGCATGACATAGCGGACACCGGAAGAGCAAGAGCCACTGATTTTAATAGAATTTCTTTCCGACCTTGTGACAAAGCCTTTGCATACGATCCTTGTAATCGTCCTTGCACTTTCTCTTTGACGAAACTCAGAAGTTTCCATTTGGATCCGCTAAAACACTCGGGTAACCCTAGGTAAGTTCCTTCACCTCCTTCTTTATCGATGTCCAAGGCATTTTTCACCTCCGCTCTTTGTCGGTCCTGGATTTGTGAGCCAAAGATGATATAAGACTTGAGATTAATCTGTCCCGAGGCGTCATCATATAACTTCAAGCATCTAGTAATTTCAGATGCTTCCTCCACCGTTGCCTTGCACATAAGCAAGCTATCGTCGGCAAACAAGATGTGGTGAATCGATGGACCTTGAGAAGCTAACCTGATGCCATGAAGAAGACCTTGGTTCTCTAAATAATTGAGAACACTCACTAGAGCTTCGACACATAGGATGAAAAAGAAGGGGGAGAGTGGATCGCCATGCCTAATACCACGTTCTGGCTTAATATAGCCATGGGTACGACCGTTGAGGAGGACCCCATATGTCACTGTGCTGACACAAGACATCACCCAGCGAATCCAAATTCGATCAAAACCCATCTTCTCCATTAAAACCTCCAAGAAACACCACTCCACGCGGTCATATACCTTGGACATGTACGTCTTGATTGCCATGAAATTCTCAGCCACCGAGGGATTAGTTCACACAATGAGGACGTTGTCTGTGATCAGACGCCCCTTAACGAAGGCTCCTTGAGTTTCTGAGATGATAGAAGGAAGAACTAGCTTTAATCTCTCACACAAGATTTTTGAGACGATCTTGTACTGAACAGAGCACAGACATAGCGCATATCTTTCATCATCGTCGGGTTAGAGATTTTGGGGATGAGGCACATGTGTGTGTGGTTCCAACCCGAAGGTAGCGTGGTTGATCGGAAAAAACTATGTCTCTCCTCTGTAACTTTAGGGCCAACCAAGTGCCAAAATCGTTGATAAAAAATCGTAGTAAAACCATCTCCCTCTGGTACACTACTACTCTTGATCCCGAAGAAAGCTTTTTTTTTTTAAATTTCTTCATTAGTAATTGGCGCCGTCAAACTCTGATTCATTGATGGAGAAACTCTTTCATTGAAACCTTGGAATAGCAACTCCAAATCATTAGGATTAGAACTCATAAACATATCCCTGAAATATTCCACTGCTACATTTCCGATAGAGCCTTCAGAGTACTGTTCACGTCCCATCTCATCTATAAGCATTAGCGTACGGTTCCAAAGTTTCCGACCTTTAACGCAGTTGTGGTAATATTTCGTGTTTTTATCACCGGAAGTAAGCCATTGATCACGACTACGCTGTTTTCAAAAGATCTCCTCGTCTCTATAAGCTTCAGCCAACTCAATTTTGTTCTCCTCATCACAGTGTTATAGGGCTGCGTTTTAACAATCTCATTCTCCAAAATCTGTTTAAGACGCTCAATCCTATTTTTTGAGTTGAGATTTGACGAACATTTCCATCCGGATATTTCACATCTACACTTGCTGATCCGATCCATTAAGTTTAACTCGCCAAACTCATCATCATCTCCCCAGCCAACTTTGATCACCTCATTAATGCCATCCTTATTGATCATTCGCATATCAATATAAAAGCGTCTTCTTTTTGGGTCATCATATTCTAAAGCAAAAATGATCCAAATTGGACGATGATCTGATGCTCACATCTCTACGTACACTACAAGAAAACAGCCGATTCCCGAAGGCCATATCGGTTGGGAAACCGTCGGGAAACGGCTTTCCGGACCGATTCCCGACCAATTTGTCTCGTCGGAACTAGAGCGTCGGGAATCAAAATCCGTCGGAAATTGGTCGGAAATTTCCGACCGATTTCCGACCACCATATTTCCCGACCGGATTTCGACGAATATTAATAGCCGGGGAGTTCCCGACGATTTCCCGATGGGCCGAATTCCCGTCTAATTCCCGACAATATTCCGACTTAATCCCGAGGACAAATTTCCGACCTATTCCGGACCGGATAATTTCCGACCAATTCCGGACCGGATAATTTCCGACTAAATCCGGACCGGATATTTCCGACCAATTTCCGACGGGTTATTAAAAAACAGTATTTTTAAAATTCTTTAAATTAATGACTTTTT